>BSBK01000882.1:1100000-1700000 GCA_027943335.1 Chamaecyparis obtusa
AAATGGGTGCCTGTTTTGAAAAAAAAAGGGTACCCATTTTTTCAAAACGGGTGCCTGTTTTAAATTTTCTTTAAATTTTTTTTTATAACTAAAAATGCATTTTAACACTTTGAAAAAAAAAGAGAAATGGGTGCTCATTTTTGAATTTAAATAACGAGCACCCGTTTCTCAAGACATGAGTAGGAAATACACATCCGCCTCAGATTTCATTTCAAAATAGGTTTGGTTTAGGCTTGGTGGAACCAAGCCTATACCTTGACCTCCAAAAATTTGGTTAAGGCACTAGAATGCCAAATTTATACCTTGTCGTAATTTTTTGAGGGTCTTCTTAATCATATTTTTTTACGAAACAAAAACTCATTAGAGTTCGCATTGTCCTGATTTCAAAAATGTAAAATTCAGAGTGATATGATTACTTTTACCATTTTTGCATTATTTATTAGTTAAAAGTGGTACCTAAATGTAAAGTAGTGAGGTTCACTAAAACTTTAATAACCTTTTTTTTATAGGTATTTTGGAAAATAAATTATACATGACAACAATCTACATACAATTCTCTGAAGATAAAAAAAAAAAGAATTTTGAAAAAATATGAAATTTTCATCAAAGTATGGTGGTCGTACACCAAAGGTTTAAAAATTGTGTTTTATAGTCAATTAAAAATTAATTAAAAAAAATATAAACAATAAAATATAAGGAAAAATATGCTCATCAATCTTTGGTGTCTTAGGTATATTTCCCCACAAGGATTTGCAAAAATTCATTTATTTAGGTCAAAATATGGTGGTTGTACACGGCAATGGTATGGTCCTGAAAACAGGCATTTTGAAAACTTGGGTTTTAAACATTCCTACTAAAAATAAATTTATACTTTATGGTATTTAAATAAATTACATTTTTGAAAAGTAGACTCAAGAGCTACATTTTATATTAGTAAAGTTTTTTGAGATTCAACCTCGAAGTGCCTCAAATTTAGACATCAATTGATAGAAAATTTGAAAAAAAGGAAAAACACTTCCACTTTTTGCCCAAAGTGGGACTCAACTTCTTGCAGCCACCCCTTATTCTATACAAACATTTTCCTTTAAATATAATTTCTCTATTTTAGCTATGAAGGTATCATTAATGGAAGTTACTAAATACTACTTATGACTTTCCATTACCTTGATCGACAATATAGCTATTTGAGTCATAGGATCTTATACCCTTGTTATTTAAGAGCCCAACGAAAGCAATATATCTGACTAATTTCAATTTTAAAGGAGACTCAACATAGATGATTTAACCAGAGTTATGCTAATACAAGTGCCCATTTAATTGACCTTTCACAAAGAACAACTTTAATCAAAATGATCTAATGAATTCTGGTAACTTAGAAACACCATGAGCCTAAATTACATTTTCATCAGAAGGAGGATAGCATAAAGTTCATGAGGAAACAAATTGGTTTCTAGAAGAATCTCATCCAAGAAATTAGGTAGCTGCATCTAAATCTTTGGGAGTTTTTGGAGTATTCTCTATCTTCTTTTTCCATCTTGGTCCAGCATCCTCAGACCTTTCCTCGATCAATTCCTCATATTCTAAATCACTAAACTTGTCCCTGTCTATCATTTCTACATCATCTTCATGCCAATACTTGTAAAACCAATTTTCCTCATCAGAAGCCCAAACATGAAGGAAGAAAAAAAGGAAATCCAAGTTCCTTTGTATGGTTGGGGACCTTGAAATAAGAGTGGTTATATCCTCTGTAACCAAGATCAGTGTGGAAGGAACCTGTCTATTGGAAATATAGATGCAGTAACTGAGAGGGGGGGGGGGTGAATCGATTAACCCACATAAATATTACCACTGATCCCTTAAATATCTTAACAAATTATTTACTGTGCCACTCAGTAAATATACAGAGAAATGTTGAAAACTTGATCCTTGAAATGTGTAATAATTTAAACTGTTCTTAAGCATTCATCACTGATTAACTTGCATGAATAAAGAAAATAACATGAACACAAGAGACACCAGATTTACCGTGGAAACCCAATATGGGAAAAACCACCAAAGTAACTAGTTACTATTTTTCACTCTTCTGAAGTGATGCCCGGTTAGAAGCCAACTCGGTAAAAGGTTACAAAATACACTGTTAGGTGTGACCTTGTTAGAGGATTTAATCACCTTGCAAGGAGTGGCCTTGTAAGAGTCCTTGAAACAATTCAATAGAACTGCTACCTTGTTAGAGGATTTACAAAATGGTTGTTAAACAACTCGGTTAAGAGATTTTGATATCATTGCTACAATTGCTAGAGAGTAACAATGAAATAACCTGCAACTGAATTGCTGAATATAGATCTCTATTCTATTTCACTAGATCCTTTCTGATCATTTAAATCTTTGTTGCTCCTCAAGATATCTGACCATCCTTCAAAATTCGCACACACCTTTCTTCAAAATGATTTCTGCATGCTGTATATGTTTTATCCACCATTTGACCTTCTATATATATATGCATTTCATAATCATTTAGATTGACAAGTCGGCACTAATAATTATTATAACAGTCGGCTGGGATAAACAAACTGTAATAACAAAATTTTTTGAAAGGGGCCGACCTTGCTCGGTAAACATTAATCTGAAAAGATTTCCTTCGGTGACCAAGAGAACTCGATAACCACGTGAATTTTGCAACATCCTTTGGAGACCGAGAGAGCTCGGTAACCACTAATTTCCTTTGATAACCGAGGAGGCTCGGTTAACACTGATATCCTGTCATGTTTCCTTTGGACACCCGAGAGACTCGGTAGACACTAAAAACTGCCTAGCTGACTGAATGAGCTCGGTAGATATTGAGAACCGCTTAGTTGACCGACTGAACTCGGTAGATACTGAGAACGATAATTGATATGACATTTGTGTGACATCAAAGACAACACATAGCTAATCCAACAATGTCCTTCAGACAATTGTATCCAACACTATCTCCCATTAAGTATACGCATATTGTAGAATCTTGGTCTAGCTATGGTCTATCCCCTCTAATATTTTGTATCACCTTGTCTAGATCCCCTAAGTATTTCATTTAAAAATTCTAGTACACAATCTTCCTATAGTCGATTTCCCATGATCTACCTGAATAGCCATCACTGATGAACATTGCTAGGATATCAGAGTTAACCCTATATCGGTCTTCATTTGATAAAAATCCCTACCTAGGATGCAATAAATGGCTCTTAGGATTAATAAATGGGTGTTTAGCATAACAGATTTTATATGTTGATGGTAATTTCACTGTCATAGGCTAACTACGGCTTAGCACCTTTCAATTTAATTGGTGTGGACATGGCCAGTCAAAAGAAGCTTAATGCAGGTTCCTTGCGAAGAAAGCTAATCTCACAAGTTAGTTAAATAGATTCCTCACCTTCCTAACTCTATTCCAAAACCGTTAATCTCTTGACCTTTTCATATTCTATCCTAACTATTCAACTTCATTTCCAACACGAGTCTATAATCCAAAAGATATGCTATAAAATTTTTTAAAGTCATACCCCTTATACGATTTCCACAGTGAGTCTGAGGAGCAATCCAAGGGAATTAATTATTTAAGATAACTACCCAACAATTGTTATCTCTATTGAGCCTTCTAAGGTTGTCATTAGTACCAAAGGTGTGTAAAGATATCAGTCGGTTACTTACAATGAGCTAATTGGTAACATAAAGCAGAACAGACTAGTCGGTAAAGCCTATACACTGAGTAGTAGATAGTTTATTGAGCACCAACAGACATCGACACTGACAGCTAGTAAACACCAAGCATCGCAGTATACACCGATCAATTTAGACAGAGTTTACCAAGGATCACAGGAAATGACATAGTAATCAGGAATGGCACATTCATCTATGCAAATAGTTACAACGGTTTGTAAAATGTTTTACCAAGATCGAGGAACATTTAATGTAATGATATTTATTAAATACAATGTATATCTTTTGTAATAGATGATCTAGGTTATTATTGTACACTGTAGATCTTAGGGTTATGATTATAGTGTGTAACCTAATTGTGATAAAGCGACAAAACAAAACACTATATATTTATGTGTTTGTCATCATTTTGAAGAGAGCTGATATATGAATCATGGAGCACTTGAAGCATTTTTCCTATCTTCAAGTCTGTCAGTTAACAGAATAGAACCAAGTATAGTAGAATTCAGTTTGAGCAGAATTAGTAGAGGCTACCGAGTAGTTCAGAGCAAATATTCATCACAAGTAAGGTGATATTTTATCAGAGCTTATAGATCTATAACAGATAATTAAGTGTCAAATAGAAGACAAATACATATTGCTTTCTGACAATTGTAATAGAGTTTTTGAATAAAATCTCTTAATAGAGTAGACTTAACAGTCTTATGTAAATCTCATAACTGAGTGCACACTTCATTAGTGTTGCTAAAATCCTATAACTAGGTAGATCTAGTTGATCTAACATGTCACTCCTAATAGGGTGAGATCACCAGAAGTGATAAAAAACTTGTAGCCCCTAATAGGCAAACCTTTTCTATTTGCAGTAGTGAAGAATTTGTGGGTGTCATCCCCACCGTAATTTTTACCTTCTAACAAGGGTTTTTGCGTTACCAAAATACTTGTGTCATGTGATTGTGTATGGATTTCATGTGTTTACTTACTTATGTTAAGTGGATAAATGGTTCATGCAATTAGATTGAAGTTATATTGGTCGGTTATCACTGTTTATAGTTTTAGATCTGAAAGGTTTTACAAGTAAAGTTTTTGAAGGCACTTATTCACCCCTACCTCTCAGTACCTATCTCTCCTAATTCCAACAACAATATTTTTGAGGGTGTATTCCTTTAGGTGTATATTACAAAACATCATATATTTGTACTAAAATTTTAGATATTTCATTCATTTGTGTTCACTCTTTACATAAAAATAGGACTGTAAAACCTTTGTTCTATATTTAGTGTATTTCTTCTCTGAAATTAATGAAATGTATCTATCATGGATAACTACTATGATTATTGAAATGACATAAAAGATGAAAAGCATTTGGTCAAAAAAAATTTCCTCTTGATGTCAAATCTTGTCTCTATTTTAATTAGATTTTAAATCTCCCGTAAATGAAAACGTATATAGAAATTTCATACATCTTATCTATTCTTACACAAGTCATTCAAAGGATTATTCATTTGAGCATGCAAATAAATTACATCCATAAAGATAATCTATTTAACTAAACATTAGATCCTTACAACCATCATTATAAACTTTAAGCATAAAATATATCTTCAAAATTGATTTACTTTGCATGCATATCTTCTAAAATATCCCTACATCTAGATAAGACATATATGTGTCTATTTATGTTTATTACTACTAAGGACCTGTAAATAACAGTAAAGGAGTCCATCCTATACAGAACTGAACCCTAGGATATGTATCTAGATTTTATACTTTATCTATTTCTTCTTCAGTATTACCAATTCTTCATCTGAGTCCTCCATTCCTTCATCCACGATCCCCATAAGATCTTTGTCCTTTGCTTCTCTTTTAACCTTTTTTGTCAGCTAGTTTTGATAATTTTTGGTGTGAACACATGTATCCTATCAAGGGATACTCCATGAAATGATTATGGTATTTCATATCCTTCCTCTTTCATGTATTCTTCAAACCAAACCGTGTCTACTGTAGGCATCATCTTGTGCCATTTGATCAGAAACCCCACATTCATCTATATCTTCATCCAACGCTCATCGATCACCATCTTGTTTTTGAAGATCATTATTGGGCATCTGAACAAGTCCTCCCTATCCTTTAGACTACCCAATTATTATTTCATGTAAGCTTTTAGTAGTGGGATCTCTAGATTCTTATCTATACTATAAACAACTTATTCCAATCCTAGGAGATTTTTATCTTTAAAGATAATCTTGCATAACTGAAATATATCTACCCTAGAGACTCTGGCTAGAAAGAGATAGAATATGAATGTACCTACTATCACTCCATTAGTTCTTAGTGTGTATTCAAAATCCTTCCATCTTCTCCAAAAATATGTTCAACTGACCTTCGAGTCATATTGTCAAAGATAACCAGTATTTTATTCCATCTTTTTGGTTGAATGCTCCCTCGAAATGCCATTTCACTCTTTTATTTCTTGTGAAAAACCATAACATTGGATTCCATTGTAAAAACCTATTATTTTTCTCTCACAGTATGATGACTACACATTTTGTAATAAAAATTTGGCATCCATAATTTGATATATCGGCAATTTCCAACACATGTGATGACTTATACTCAATAAATGGGTATCCTATTACACACGTTACTCTGCTAGAATTATGAACATGACATAATTACGCATCCTTTTAAGTTAGTATGATGTAAAGAAATCATCATCTTTAGTTTCACTCATTTCTTTAATTAGTTAGTTTTTCTAAGTTTATAGCGGGAATCTATGTCCTACAGTTATCTCTATTATACAACTTCTTGTTTCTTGGTGTGCTCCACTAGTTTTAACTAAATACTTTTTCTATCTCAACATCAACGTCTAATCATCCCTTGGGTAATAATAAAATGCTGGGATCTTAGGTAGTTTGGGGAATGATCACAAGTTAAGGCTATCAATTGTTAAGGCTTACAATTGTTCAAAGTGACCTTTAAATTCATAGGTTGAGAAAATGATTATTCAAAATACCTTATCTAATAGTTTCATTAATTAATTTTAATGCATTTCTTATCTATTCATAGTTAGTAGCATTATTCCCCCTGATTTAACTAAAATCTTATCCAATTTAAAGATTATAGGTTATGTTGTAGCTTACGGTTATCATTTTTAACATATAATCCTAGGATATAGTAACATCCCTAGAAGAATTCAAATAAAATACTGTCCATTCCCCCTCAACCTCAATATAGAGGTGAAAGATAACATGGTCGCGTACATCTAAATTGATAAATTTTCTTAGATTATGTTTAATCTTTAAATTATTAAAATTTTTAAGGCCTATCTAAATTAAGGCAAAGGTTTATCTTAATATCTTAGTTGACCTTAGATCGCTATATCCTATCTTTCCTATCATCTTCCATTCTTTCTATCTATGAGATATGTATAAAATATTAAGAATCATTCAATTGTGTTCTTATCCATAGATGATCAAAAGTTTTAATTTAATTTTTTAAATTGCATCGGTTGCCTACATTGTTCCTTCCTTTCAGCAAAGAGGGCTATAACAAAGGATAGCTTACATGATCACCTATATTAATGCTTTTTACTATCTAAGACCAAATGATCTAAATGAACACTTGAGAAGGTACCGACCTTTATTCACCAACTATTAATTTATAATTCAAGGAAGAAATTATTCTAAAGGCTACATAAAACTGATCTGAGATAGAGTTTGATTTAAAGTTAGGCTTTATTTTTATCACAGGGAATTATTCCTACCTAATTACAACCTAATAACATGATCCTTACACCTATGTTAGTCTAAGCTACTTCTAAAACCTTCTTACATTAGTAAGATTCGTTCACTAAAAGATTATCATCAAAAGTTTTCTCCTTTATTCTCCTACCCCTGTCTATCTTAACATATTAGGACTTGAGGTATGTGAGACTATATCTTACTTCCTATAATTTTTCCTAACTGAGATCCAGTATTGGGTAGAGAAATATGGTCTCAGCCAATTATATATAAGACTTATTCTTTCTTTCTTTTTTATGCCTTAACACTATTCCCAAGAAAGTTACCTTGAGATAGCTCCATAGGAACTGTCCAGATTTCATAGAAATTTGTTCAAAATTTAACCTAAATCTATTATTAGAAGAGTAAGATGATTTTAAGTTTTCCCTATCTAGAACTTCTTGCTGACCAAAGAGATATCTAGATATTAATAGATTCATTTGTGTTAACATCAACTGCTTTATTTGCTAAGGAATCCGCTACTTTATTACCCTCCCTATATATATGATTCATAGTGTAATGAGGAACCTTATAAAGAAGCTCCATGATTCTCCCCACCATACCATTTAGGTGCCAATTAGATATTTTTCCACTCTTACAGAATTGATAACCAAAGAGGAATCCCCTTGAATTTCAACTTTCTCTAGGTTTAACTTGTTATATAGGGTATGTGCAGGATCATGGTATGCCAAAAAGTGGCGATGTGAAAAATAAGTCCTGATTGATAGACTCTTTGAAAAATAACTATAACTTTCAAATAATATAACATTTTTGAAATCTGAAATATACATCACATTCTATGCTTCACCTAATACAATATTAATAAATAATTATTTCAATTTGATGAAGTTTAGACTAAGTTAAGGTGGTCAGACATGAGATTTCTTATATTCAGGAAAATTTGTAGCATAAATATCATAATTAATTATTTACTTGGAAAAAAATATTTAAAAAAATATAAATCACATCCGGACATGAGTCTACTACTTTTATCTAGACTCTTATAAAAAAATATTATTATTTGATTTTGTTTAATATGGTCAGACATACACCTACTTGTTATCTTTCTATTCCTGATTGATAGACTTATTGAAAAATAGCTATAAATTTCAAACTATATAACATTTTTCAAATCCAAAACATGTGTCACATTCTATGCTTTTCCTACTACAAGAAAAATAAAAAATAAAATTAATTTGATAAAGTTTAGACTAAGTTAACGTGGTCAGACACGAGAGTTTTTATATTTTGGAAAAGTTGTAGAAGAAAAATTATAATTAATTATTTACTTAGAAAAAAATTACAAAAAAATGTGTCACATCTAGACACGAGTCTACTACTTATATGTAGAATATTGTAAAATAAATTATCATTTTATTGTGTTTAAAGTGGTCAGACATACACCTACTTCTTATTTTTTTCCTGAAATTTTCATACTACTACATTGAAATTTGAAATTTTCAACATATAGAATAATTATTTTTCCAAAAAGGCCTAGTATCTTAGAAACTAAATTCAATTTTCTACAAATTCTCTTGCTACATATTTTTGATATAATATTTATAACTTGTTCAAATTTTTATGTCAACTTGCCTAAACCTGATTTTTTGAATTTTCATTGCCACTTAAGGGCCTAGTTTGGCATACCATGATCCTACACATACCCTATAATAGTATTCCTTCAATCAAAGTAGAAAATTTTGCATAATTATTAGATTCATGTCCAAGATATACTAATCTACTTGCTATCCTAATCCGTTTCCAATTGCGGATACAACAATTTTCTCCCGCTTGCCCCAGGTTACCCCTTGATGCACCATCAAAGTTAAGTTTATACCATCCTAAAGAGAGAAGTTTCCACATAGAATTAGCCCTTTTTCCCTCTTTATCCAATTTCCCTTTCCCAAAAAAGGGAGGGATCCCATACCATTTTTTGCGAATAGTATCATCTTCACTTGAGTATATCATGTATGTTTGTCCCAACATATTTCTATAATTTACCATTTCAACTATACTAGCTTCTACTTTATTCAAAAAAATTTATAGACTAAGCTTTGTCTCTTTAAATATTCATCGATTTATTTCCTTCCCAATTTCCTATATCATCATTGAGTGGGAAATTCTCCAAATTTTATTGAATAGATCATTAGCTTTGGCCCTGGGCTAACTTTTTAAATTTTCCACAATATCATTCTGGAATGCAGATTGCCAATTCAATTTCTTAGCCAACCAAATCCAACAATGATAGGAGAAGTTTCATCCTACAAGTAAATGACCTACACTCTCTCTTTCTTTTTGACACAAGGGGCACCTAGAAGGGCTGAGGAAACCTATTTTCCTAAACCATTCTGCTGTCAGTATCCTTCTCTACAGAGCCACCCATGCAAACATTCCTTCTTTAGACATAGAATCTTTATCCTAGAAGAGTTCAATGGGAATGTATTTTTTCACCGAGTTCTCTTTAAGTAATATCTCATATCCCTCTTTAGAGTTGTATTCACCATTCTTAGCATTGGCCCAAATGACATCATCCAAGCCAATTCTAGGATTGATTTTTCTGTTATTTAAGATGTCCTAAAGTTTATTTATAAAATCTGTAGAAATTTCAAGGTTATCAAAATATATCAACTACCACCCTAGATCCAGGTCACCATAAGGGAACAAAATGTAATCCTTAATATATTTACCCCTTAGGGAAATAATTTGGTTTATTGTTCCATCGTTATTTAACAAAGGTCTCAATGGGGAATAAGCTCCCCATGAGCCTTCCCAAAAGAAGGCCTTTCCACAACCTTTAATATCCCAAGTAATACCACCCACAATGAGGTTCCTACAATCTCTTATAAAATTCCACAATCTAGAGCCTTTTAGAAGAAAATAATCCTACATCTGCTTAAATCATCTCTACCATCTAAATATTTAAATCTTAATAACTTAACCCATTTTTCCTCCAGTTATCTAATCATTTTCCACACTAATTTGGCTCCTAAGGATTTATTTTTCTACTTTTAATGTCTTTTATGCAAGGCCCACATCCTCTTTATTTTTCCAAATTGAACTCAATGCAATCAAAGCCATCTTTGACTTTTCTCTTGTACCTTGCCAAAAAAACTTTCTCATTTTCTTAGTTATTTTACTCTTTATACCCTCGGGTAAATTAAAACACATCATTTGGTATATTGGAATAGATGACAAGAAAAATTTAATTATCTAGTTTTTACCTGCATTTGTTAACCACCTTCCTTTCCAAGTGTCTATTTTCTTATCTATATTATTTAGCATATTGTTCTAGAGATTTGATGATCTATTTCTCTTATCTAGAGGAAGCTCTAAATACTTACATGAAAGGATCCCTATTTTAAAGTCTAAAATCCTTCTTATCGTGCCTTCCACTTCTTTATGACTATTAAAGAAAAATATTTTTTATTTTTCCTTGTTTATCTATTGGCCTGAAGACATAGAATAATTAGATAGGATTTTATGAAAAGAACTGGCTTCTTTGATAATGGACTTACCAAAGAGTAGGTTATCATATATAAACTAGTGGTGGGTACAAGGGTCAAGTTGAGAGGTAATCTTAATTCCTTTTAAGGAGCCCTCCTTCCAAGCCTTAGACATGGACCTACCAAGAGCTTCTGCCATTATAATGAAGAGGAAGGGAGATAGTGGATCCCCTTGTTACAAATCTTGAGAAATATTGAAAAAACCTTAAGGAGATCCATTTACCATAATTGGCATCCTAGGTCCATTTATACACTCAAAAATCAAATTTATCCATTTCTTTGAGAATCCAAATACTTCTAGGCACTTAGACAAGAATCTCCAATCAAATTTATCATATGCTTTCCTAATGTCTAATTTTATTAACATACTCAGTTCCTTATTACATTGCACAAAATGTATCACTTCTTGAGAAATAATAACCCCATATAAAATGGATTTGTTAGAAAGGAAACTAGTTTGTTCTTCAGATACTAACCCTGGAAGTAAAACTTTAAGTCTATTTGCTAGTATTTTGGTGAGAAGTTTGTACAATGTGTTGCATAGAGAGATAGGTCTGAAATCATCATAGCTATCTGGATTTCATTCTTAGTAATTAACACAATAAATTTTTTGTTGATCTCTTTCAACAATTGCCTTAAATTTCTCATACCTTCTAAGGCCTCCACTACTTCTTTACCAATAAAGGGCCAACAATATTTTTGAAAGAAGAAGGCAGGAAAACCATCCGGACTAGGAGATTTATTCAGGTGTAAATCTTTTAGTGCCTTTTCCACCTCTTCTTCTGAAAATTTTGCATTTAATATTCTATTTTGATTATCAATAATTATTCTTGGTATATTTCTCAAAAATTCATATTGTATAGTTCTATTTGAGCCATCTTTATTATTTAAAATGTTTTCAAAGTATTTTACCACCTCTGAGGAGATATCCTCTAGATTTTCTATTATGTCCCCATTATTTCTCTTAATTTTCATTATTCTATTAAAATTCCTTCTAGCTTTTGTGTTGTTATGGAAAAAATTTGTATTCTTATCACCTTCTTCTAACCAATTTTATCTTGATTTTTGCTTCCAAAAGGTTTTCTCTCTAGCTAAAATTTCATCATATTCCTTAAGAAGAACTTTCTCCCTATTATAGGTGTTGGAAACAATTGTCTGAAGAAAATTGCTACTCAAATTATGTATTGTCTTTGATGTCACACAATGTCATAGTCTGCAACAATCAATACCTATCGAGCTCAGTCGGTCTGCCTGGCATTAAAATTAGTGTTTACCGAGTTCACTCGGTTATCAAAGAAAAATCAGCATTTACCGAGTTCACTCAGTTGTCAAAGAAAAGTTAGCATTTACCGAGTTCACTCGGTTATCAAAGAAAAAGGATTATCAGTGTTTACCGAGTTCTCTCGGTCTCCAAAAGATTGTAGAAAATTTCATTATGGTCACCGAGCACTATCGGCCCTTGAAGGATCTTTGCAAATAAAGTTTTCTTAATTCAGTCGACTGTTATACTAAGTAATGCCGATTTGACAAATCTAAAATCATATAAATAAAAGGTCAAGTGTGAAAAATGAAGAAGAAATATAGAAGAAGATATATAGAAGAAAGACAGGAAAGGTGTGTGCGAAATTGTGAAGGATGACCAGATATCCTCGAGGAGCAGCAGAGATATATTCGATCAGGAAGGATCTCACTTATACAGAACAGAGATCTGTAATCAGCAAGGCAGTTGCATTATTATACAAGTCATTTTCATTGTTGCCTTTTTATCATTGTAACAGTGAATTCTAAATCTCTTAACCGAGTTGGTTTAACAACCATATTGTAAATCCTCTAACAAGGTGACAATTCCATTGAATTGTTCTCAAGACCTCTTACCAAGCCACTCCTAGCAGGGTGATTAAATCCTCTAACAAGGTCACACCTAACAGTGTGTTTTGTAACCTTTTACCGGGTTGGCTTCTAACCGGGCATCACTTCAGAAAAGTGAAAATCAGTATCTAGATACATTGGTGGTTTTTCCCATATTGGGTTTCCACGTTAAATCCTGTGTCTCTTATGTTCTTAATAGTTATCTTAATCATATACAAGTGGTGATGAATATCTAAAAAATAATTTTACTAATACTCTCTGCATCTACCAAGTTACTGCAATCTATTTACCGAGTGTTAAACAGATAATATTCATTAAGATATCCTAAGGGATCTGGAAAGAAATAATAGTGAAGTGTTTTATGGTTGACTGATTCACCCCCCCCTCTCAGTCACTTCATCCATATTCCATCAATAGGTCTCCTAATTCATTTCCAAATCAAAGAATTCTTCATTCAACATTTTGATCTTACTTTCAGTCTCCATTTCCTTCTCAAATATTTTCCCAAAGGTCTCTTTGTTCCAAATTATTAACTTTTGCTTAATTAATTTCATTTTATTTACTAAGATATATGTTTTGGATCCCTCAAATAGTTATCCCTTCCACAATTTTTCTATATTACTTAAACACTCTTCATTCATCAGCCACATCTTCTCAAACTTAAAAGGGTTTTACTTAGGAAAATTTGCCTCCTTGATCTCCAAATCTATAGGGTAATGGTCCAAGCCTGATACTAGAAAAATATTGGCCTTAATGTCAAAGTCAAAGGGTATGTGTAGGATCATGGTATGCCAAACTAGGCCCTTAAGTGGCAATGAAAATTCAAAAAATCAGGTTTAGGCAAGTTGACATAAAATTTTGAACAAGTTATAAATATTATCTCAAAAATATGTAAGAAGAGAATCTATAGAAAATTGAATTCGGTTTCTAAGATACTAGGATTTTTTAAAAAAAAATTATTCTATATGTTGAAAATTTCAAATTTCAATATAGTAGTACGAAAATTTCAGGAAACAAATAAGGATTAGGCGTATGTTTGACCACCTTAAACACAATCAAATGATAATGTTTTTTTACAAGATTTTAGATATAAGTAGTAGACTCATGTTCGGATGTGACACATTTTTTTATAAGTAAATAATTAATTATGATTTTTCTTCTACAACTTTTCTAGAATACAAAAACTCTCGTGTCTGACCACGTTAACTTAGTCTAAACTTTATCAAATTGAAATTTTTTTTTATTTTTCTTGTAGTAGGAAAATCATAGAATGTGACACATATTTTGGATTTCAAAAATGTTATACAGTTTGAAAGTTATAGCTATTTTTTAATAAGTCTATCAATCATGACTAGACAGATAAAAAGTAGGTGTATGTCTTACCACATTAAACAAAATCAAATGATAATATGTTTTTATAATATTCTAGATAAAAGTAGTAGACTCATGTCTAGATGTGATGTATATTTTTTAAAAAAAATTTCCAAGTAAATAATTAATTATGATTTTTCTACTACAAATTTTTCTAAATATTAAAAATCTTGTGTCTGACCACCTTAACTTAGTCTAAACTTCATCAAATTGAAAGAATTGTTTATTATTATTGTATTAGGTGAAGCATAGAATGTGATGTGTATTTCGGATTTTAAAAATGTTATATTGTTTGAAAGTTATAGTTGTTTTTCAAAGAGTCTATCAATCAGGACTTCTTTTTCACATCATCACTTTTTGGCATACCATGATCTTGCAGATACCCCAAATGTTTCCAAATTACCAATAAAGAAAAATCTGTCCAATTTTTCAATTGTCAAACTTACATTAGCCCTTCTATTAGACCAAGCAAAACTTCCATTTTCTATAACAATTTCTATAGCGCCAAGATTGCCTAGCCAATTATTAAATTCCATCATTGTTTGAGTAACCTTCTTCTAGCCTCCATTTTTTTCTTATTCTTTTAAAATAGCATTGAAATCTCCCATTACTATATTATCATTTAAATGATTATATACAAAATTTTCAATTTCTCTGCATACCTTTATTTTTTCATGAAGAAACTTTGATCATTATAAGTTTAATAGTAAGAAATTTAGATTTCTATTTGAGCTCCTTATCCTTCCATAAGACCAATTTGGTGTTACAAGTAGTGGTTGCCATTGCACCAAAAGATCGATCTTTTAATGCCCAATACAACCACTAGACTTATAGAAGACACAAGAGGCAGTTAAGCCATGTCACAAATCCCAAGGGAAGTGCTAACCATTTTTCCAGCAATCTCCCCCTCAGAGTTACCCGAGGAGATTCAACCTATGACCAAGGTCTGATACCACTTATTACAAGTAGTGGTTGTTGTTGCACCAAAAAGATCGACCTGTTAATGCCCAATACAACCACTACACTTATAGAAGACACAAGAGGTGGTTAAGCCATGTCATGAATCCCGAGGGAAGCAATGACCATTTTTCCAACATTTGGGTTGTTACATATTGGATCATATGTGGAAAATCTAGAATTCTAGATTACTACAATCTCTCTAGAGACTCCATTCAAGGGGACACCCATGATTTCCCATAGTCCCATTTTCCTCTTAAGAACCTTATATCATTCCTCATCTAACTTAGTCTCTTGTAAAATAACTCTTTCTAAATTAAGTAAAAATATTTTCCTTTTTATCAGGCGATGCTTGTTAGAGGCATTAAGGTCCCTAACATTCCATGGAATGATCGGTTGATTAAAAAGGAACTTCCCCTTCCTTGCATCAAGAAGTGAGGTAATTTTAACTTGAAAAATTGCATGTCCTTCTCTGGTTCTTAATTTCTTAAGATATTTCCTACCCCTTGTTTTAGGTTGTTTCGCACAATCTAGTGCTTCTTTCCCTTTTTTATTCATATTTAATCCTAATCCTATTGTGTTTTCTATCCTATTGGTTGTTCTATTTCCTTGTCTGATTTTGTGTCCTCTCCTCCCATAATTTCCAAAATCTTCATTACGGTCCCTTGATCTATTCCTGCATATCTCCAACACATGTCAGAGTTATAATGTCAATTCTTAGAAACTCATTAATAGCCTCTATTTCCTCTCTTTTCCCTAGATTTTGTATAGAGCGAGAGCCAACCCTAATGTTACAATATTTCAAGATGAGAAGCTTAAGCACTTGACCATCAGAGTCCAACAGGTTTTTATTTCTTAATTTATTCCTTTCATTCATCTCTAGACAAACTTTTGTCTGATTGCCTCCAAATTGCATATCTGTAGAATATTCTTCTTGTAAAAACCATCCTTCATCCATTGATCCTTCTATGATATTGCTAAGTTCTTTCTCTACAAATTCCTTTATAGCATCATCTTGATCTCTTACTTTAACTAGTGAGTCTCTATAAACCTCTAGACTAATATCTTCCTTCCTAGAACCATTAGGGGAAATAAAATTATTTGAATAGCCCTCCTTATCACTGCATATTTCTTTCCCTAAACCCATGGTATTCCCAAGCATGGTCTATTGATTATTAGGTCAAACTAGTTGTGTAGAGGGAGTAGCAACTATCTCCCCTTCCTGAGAAACCTCAGGGACTACCTCAAGGAGATTGACTAAAAAAAAAACTCCCTTATGCTCATTGATTCTTAAAGAAATAAACCCCAGAGAAGACACTTTGAGGGACTGAGGTGAGCTATAGATTAAGGGATCCTCAAAATATTCTTCCATTTTAAAAATAATTTTTGGCTCAATTCTAAAGGATCTTCTCTTACTCTTAATCACAACCAGTTTAAGGGTTTTAATTTTGATATTCCTTCTTACAATAATTATACAGTTTGTTTTAAGAAATTTCATTTCTACCCTACCTACATATTCACTTAATAAATTTCCAATTTTTCTAAAATATTCCTCATTGATTAGTTCTACTGGGAGCTCCTTTAATAAAAATTCTCTTTCGACATGGAATTTTACTAATGCACTAGGGTTGAAAGTCAAAGTCCAATCAAAAACCAAAAAAATTATTCCTCTATACTTAGGGCATCCTCCATTTAAAACATTTTCTCTTTTGGGGTTTTATTATTACAGTCAATATATAGGAATTCTTCAAAAAGCAATGCTATACCTATCTTATTCTAAAGTTCCATCCTTAGCCACTCTGTAATCGATTTAGCAGGGACCCCAAAACCATTCCATCTAGCAAAGATGCCAAATTCTCTCCCCAGATCTTGAGTTCTCTTTATCATACCATCTTCTACTTCCAAAAGAAATGCCTCCTCAAGATGAAGGGGTATAGGGTTCACAGTTTGAACTAGATTTTTCTCAACCACATGATGATGTGGAGGGGAATAAAGTGGAACTTGTATCGAGTCTGCTACATTTTTCTTTTGATTAGGTCTGGAAACATCTCTATTATCTTTCAGATTTTGTAATTGAACATATGTATTCTTAGTACTGAGCATGTGTCAGTTGTTGAATCTGGTGTTAAAAGCACCATAAGATTGATTTGATCCATCACGTAGCTTCCTATGTTTCTTCTTATAGGTAACTTTTTGTCATTGATCAGATATAGAAGATGGAGCCTGCTCTTCTAAATCCTCTCTAGTGGTCGTCATCCCCCGAGACCACCTTCTTCTGCCCTTTGCAAAAAGGGCATCACAAGTTAAGCTTCCTGAGAAGACAAAGGTGGAATGGGAACCCTGGGCACCGAAAAGAGGCTCAGAATGATGAGGAGAAAATGGATTATAATCACAGAGAGAGCCTAGAAACCAAGCTTAGAGATAATATTTTGTTCGAAAAACTTTTAGTTATTTTCTACCTCGATCTATCTAGAAGAAATCCACAGGAAACACAGGTTTTTGTAGAGCCATCTCACAATATTAAAATTTAAGCTAGGGATATTAATTTAAAATATATTATAAATTATTACATAAATAAATTAATAATTAATATAATATACATTATATATCTTAATATAAATAAATTAATAAATAATATATTTACTATTAGTAATTACTATTGTTATAAATATATTTATTTACTACATTATTATATTTATAATCATATAAATATATTAATTATATGTAATGTTAATGATAATATATAATAATATTAAATCTATTACTATTCAATTAATAATATTTTTTCATTAATATTGAAATATATAATTTAAATAATATTAATTATCAGTATATTTATATAATAATATATAGTATATTTTCATATTAATATTTTTAATTAATTCAAAAGGGAAAAGGCTCTAAACCCTCACAAAATCTATCTAGTATAGATATACTAGTCTTCAAACAATGACTAGTACTACCAAACTTGTAACCACTATAATGATCAGCCATAGTTTGGATAGACATTAAGGCCATAAAGTCCAAGATAAACTAAAATTAAAGAAGATAAAAACTAAGATTACCTAAATTAAACCTTAAGCTAAAATACTTGCTATTAACCCTCCACTACACAATATAATAATAATTGATTAATAAATAAAAAATGGCTAATGTCCAAAAACTCTAATCTCATACACATCACCCCTCACTGGTAAGCATCTCCCAATTAATTAAGAGTTGATCTAGTTACTCCTTCCAATCATTATAGTTCAAGTCTAGGTCCAACCTTACTTTTCCATGTTGTTCGTCATTCCTTTGATAATTTTTATCTCTTTGTATCATCTTTCTTTGTCCTAAAACTAGACTCATAATTGTATTTCTCATGAAGCCATCCATGATGATACACAATGAACTAATAGCTCTTGCCAGCTACATTTTACTGTTCCTAAA
This sequence comes from Chamaecyparis obtusa, assembly GCA_027943335.1. Taxonomy (NCBI): domain Eukaryota; kingdom Viridiplantae; phylum Streptophyta; class Pinopsida; order Cupressales; family Cupressaceae; genus Chamaecyparis; species Chamaecyparis obtusa. Next base: position 1,118,605 of record BSBK01000882.1, read on the forward strand.
TGATTCAGCCCTATCTTTAATATCTTTAATGTGACATGTAGATCAACCATTTGAGCCTTTAGTTCAATGATTCATTTATTATTCTCTTCTTGAGTGGGCTTTCTAGATTTCTTTCCTAAGTTTTCCTCATCTATATTCATGAGTGAAGGGGATCTATGTTCCATATAATCATCATACTCTTCAAAATCAAATGTAAGGTCAATAGGACACCCAACATCCTCATCAAAGTCAAACACATTCACTACAAACTCCTTGTCTTATAAATCATCTAAGAAATTCTCCCCTTCTAGGGAAAATTCCTCATCACTCTCTAGTATATCCTCCAAAATTATCCTTTTTCATGTTTGATCCTTTTGGAGAGGGCAAGCAGAATGCCTTATATTAGAGCTACACATTTATCTTGGTTTATCAATTGTTCCTTCCTCCTCATTAACTTCTTTCTAATCATCATGGACAACAACAATATTCTTTCGTTTAAGCCCTTTATTCACTATTTTCCTAGTCTTGGAAGGGTTGGGTTTACATGCAGTGGCCTTAAAAAAATTTAAAGAGTGAATTTTAGAAATTCAACTTCCAGGGCTTCTTTTCATAGAGGGAATTTTGTTTCCTTCTTATTTTTAGAGTTAAAGGTGTCTATTTTAGGGGGTAAAGGATTACTTTCTATTAACAAAATCCTCATAGAGCTACGAGGGTTCTCAAATAATTCCCTAGGGTTTTTATTCAAGTAGGAAATGAAATAGATCCTAAAAGAAAAATAGTCAAATTTAAACTAATAAATGGTAGAGATAAGGCCTTGGTGGAGAGGGAGAGAGGCCCCTTTAGGAATGCTAGTATAGAGAGAGGAAAATTGAAAGAAGGGAATGCAAATTTTGTGGCCATGGTGAATGTGTTTGAGAAAGGGGAAATGGTATCCATGGACTATGGTGCATCTCCCTTGTAATGTAAAATACTTCTTCACATGAATGTTAATCATATCATATCCATTTTGGACTATCTTTGGCTTTTCACCCCTTTGGAAACTTTTTTTGATGTAGGTCTTGCATTCTTGTGAGCCTCTTTCCTCCATATTTTTTCCATGGCATTTAAGCCTTCTATCCTCTACAATCAACTCAAAGGTGACCACTAATTTGATCATATCAATTTTAATAGAGCCATTTTACAAAGAGCTATAGAACTTGGTTAATAACAACCTATTATACCCTCTCATTGCCATGAAATAGGGGTTCATCTCTACCCTAGTAAATAGATCATATAGCTCATCATTATGGATAAGTTATTTATAGTCCTTTGGTTGTGAGGGTTTGAGATTTCCTCCCATCACTAGATTTTTCATTGTGAAAGGTAGATAATGACAATTATCAAGTATACTAGGCCACAACACAGTCTTAAAATAGAAATAAGAATGTAATTTTTACATTTAAGACTCGGGATAGATTCATCTTGAGAATTCTAATTAAGCCATGTGAATTGACACCACCATATTTGTCCATTCATTCTATTATCAAATTTTATAATGTCCTTGGTGTTGTAAATCAAATCATATCTAGTGACAAGGGTTGTAAAATCATAAATTAACCACTTCTAAGGATTTGTAATGGTCTTCATAACATCTTTGCTTGTGTCAATACAATGATAATTAATATGAAGACCCTAATTTTATCATTATGCCTTTTCAAATCTTTGCAAGTCAAACAATTAAAGATATGTAAATCTTTCTCACCTTTAACTTTGTACAAATTCTTTTAATAGAGAAGCCATTATTATCGCTAAACATCTAAAATCATTTCCTTTCATGACTTTTTCATTTATTTTTTAATGGGAATTAATAATATCCTGCTCATCCTTTTCCCCCTTATGTAAAAAGGGCACTAATACTAGACTCATTTAGTTACCAAGTTTCTAGCCACATCTTTCTTTCAATAATTTGCATCATCACAATACTTCTTATTTGAATTTTGAATCCCATTTTAAATTTGAATCTAGGAAAATTTTCCCTTGTCACCCAAGACTTTAGATAACTCCTGTTGCTCATTATAATAGAATCCCTTTTCTTGAGCATCCAACACCTCCTGTATAAAAAGCTAGGAGATTTAAATGGGAGATATCCCTTGAAGTCAGTATAATGTAAGTTCTTAATAGCTTAAGTTCATTAGGAACCCTCTAGTTAACCATATTATTTCTCTCATTAGCAATAATTTCTTTGATATTTTGAGGACATTGAGTTTAGTTCATATAGTTCCATTCCCTAAAAATCATACCAATAATGGTCATTTAATTTGCAGCTTTATTTCCTTCTCTAATGACATGTTGCACTTTGGATTGAAGAAAAATCCTTAGAATAAATTTGCATTCCTCCAAATGGAAAACCAACTCCCACACACAACCATCTTTCCCATTAAGGTGGTCCATAATCAATTTAGAGTCTCCTTCAAGACAAACCTTTGAAATTTATTTTTCTTAAGTTTTTCTAGACCTTGTCATGCTACATGGGCTTCTACATTATTATTAGATCCCATTCCAAAGTTTTTTGTTGTATCCTTCTATATAATAGGAAATGGTGAGCAATGAACAATGGTAAAATGTAGATCACTCACCAAATCATGGGGGTACTATTATACATTGGAATAAAAAAACCTTGTCTACAAGATGGATTCGGTAAGTACAATCAAGTGATATAGGATACTAACTCGAGATCTATACTTTATAGGGTTGGATTTGATTGATTCCAATAGAAAATGATATGTAATATGATCTATGAAAGTAAATACAAGTAAATAGAGATGAGAATGTGTGTGCTTGAGAAAGGAAGTGGGAGATTACACTTTGAACCTAAATTTTTTAAATGTTGGAGTCCCAGATTCTATTGAGTTTTACATCTGACAATCTAGAATCTATGTCTATCAACACTAGAATTTTCTAAATTCTAGAAAAGGAAAAGGTTGACTTACTCGACCTAGTCTTGATACTTTTTGGATACATCTGAAAAATGGTGATTTGTTGATCTCTGAGCCTAGATTTTAGATCTACAATGTCTAGACTTGTACTTCTATAAGGTGTGAATCAGAGAAACTATATGTGTGAGTGGATATATAGGGGTCTTCTTTAGTCAACCCTCCATTTTGGTGATTCCCACCTCCATGAGTAACCGTTATAATATGTAATGTATGTTCTTCCTATGAATCTAGATTATTTCTAGAATGCTAATGAGCTAAAATGCATAAGAAAATACCTAGATCTAACCCTATGTGTGATAGAGTGAAACCATAACATGTAAATGCAAACAATGTTTTATTTAATGCGTGTAAATGTAAACATGAAAGTATGAAGTATTAATGCATAGATCTAAAAATAAAAAGGATATAATTGTTGGACTACAACTGATTTGGAATCTGATTGAAGAATTCATGATTAAAGATCACTGAGGAGTTGCTGATTAGATATGTAATATGATTAAATCAGTATTATGTTGTCATTGATGTCAACTATTTTGACAACACTTATCTTGTAAGTTACTATATCGAGACATCTGAAGAAAGGTGAAAGAGATGAAGAATAGAGAAATCTACATGAGGAAAGATGTACATGATAGATGAGGATAAGGAACACATTGAGTAACTTGTTGGTGAGTCTATGACTTGATGTTATTGACTTTATTATGTTGCATTCATCTATGATGAAGTATATAGTTGAAAGACACAAAGTAGTGTTGTCGGTAAATGAAGCAATTCTAGTATACACCGACGAAGTGTAGTGTATACCGATTGTAGTATTAACCGAGCAGTGTAAACAGACAAAGTGTAGTGTATAACGATCACATTATTAACTGAGCAGTGTTCACCGACGCATTTCTTTATTAACCGAGTGGAACAGAATGAATTAAATGATTAGTTTAGCCGATAAGATCAATGAGCTGGCAAGAGTATAACATCAAGGTAGTGGATAATGTTTGTTGCACAGATTGACGGCTGACAAAATTTAGGAAAGATCTAAAGGATGAGAATCAAACATGTTATTGACACAAGTGCCGAGAAAGTTTGAAGCGGCAAAATCTATGAATGTGGTTAAGCGGCAAAATCTGATGGTGGAGAAGAAATTGATTTACCCATCTATATAAGAGAATAGAATTTCATTACATAAAGAGCCGAAAGAAGAAGAAGCTGTAGGAATATCACGTGAATAAGGTTTTCATGCATTTTGATCATACTGGTTAAGTAAGAACTGAGCTGCAAAACAATTACTGAGCTACATAGAGTAATTACCGACGGACATTAAGTTAATATAGTGTTGAATCTGAAGTGAAATATTGGTCAGAAGGATTTGTTAGGACTGAATATTGATCTGTAATCCACAATTGAAGTTGTATTAAGGTAGATCATTTACTATTACATATTTAACCATTGTACACAGTCAAAATCTCTTAACTGAGTGGACTCTGAAAGTCTTATGATGTATCATTCATAGAATGAACACTGTTATCCTGTCAACCCCATAGTGAATTATGGTTGGACGATAACTTCTAGTCTAAAATCCTCTAACAAGGTCACACCTAACAGTGTGTTTGTAAACCTTTAACAAGGTTGGGTCTTAACCGACCTCACTTTAGAAGAGTGAACAATTTTGGGTTGCCGGTCCCAGGTGGTTTTTCCCTTTATAGGGTTTCCATGTTAAATCTCTTGTGTTGTGTGTTGATTGTGATATTTTTTTTTTATCATACTTTGCATGTTACATGTTAGATTTGATCGGTAACTATTATGGTATTAGACTAGTAATCGGTAAAAGCACAGATAGTGAAAGTAATTAGTGTTTACTGAGGAGTAGAAATTGAAGAAATTGTTTTGAATTATCCATTTTGTTTTGGGACACTAGATAATTGATTCACCCCCCTCTCAGTTATTCTAACAATAATGTTACAAGTAGCGGTTGTCGTTGCACCAAAAGATCGACGTATTAATGCTCGATACAACCACTAGACTTATAGAACATAGGAGGCTATTAAACCGTGTCATGAATCCCTAGGGGAGTGCTGACCATTTTGCCAACAATCTCCCCCTCAGCGTTACCCGAGGGGATTCAAACCTATGACCAAGCTCTGATACTACTTGTTACAAGTAGCGATTGTCGTTGCACCAAAAGATCAACCTATTAATGCTTGACACAACCACTATACTTATAGAACACAGGAGGCTGTTAAACCATGTCATGAATCCCTAGGGAGCGCTGACCATTTTGCCAATATATAATACTAAGCCTTAGAGGAAAAAAGTACACCTAACCATCTTCACAATCCATTTGAAACTTCATGATAATGTAAAATTTGATGTCTTGAATGCTTGATTGAAAATGCAGATGCTTGGCATGAATACTTGAGAGAAGTCTTCAATAGAAAAAACTTTCTTCAATGGATGCCATTGTACTACGGATTCTACCTTGCAATTTCTTGTTGTAATCAAATTGGGTTTTCACCTTGCACTTTATTTCATTATTCCAAGATTAAGCAATTAGGTTTCTTTTATAGTGATTTTGGGAGCCAGAATTAAAAAGCCAACTACATATCCAGAAATCTTTTAAATCCATTAGAGTGGACCCAGACCCTAAATATGGGTTCAAGAGCATAGGAAAAGGCCGAAGTAGTTGACCTAGTCCCCAAGGACTTTGGTTAATCTAAAGAGATGTGTCACTAAAAATATGACAATTTGAGATCCAAAATTGTAGTTGATTCTGATGACAAGATTGAATTTTGAGGTCAAAAGAAGGTGAAATTAAGACCTAGGAGAGAATGAATTTTTTGATTGGAGGAAAATAGAGGAGGATGCCTATAAATTAGATCCTAGCTTGATTTTGCAGAAATTGGAGAGAATAGAAGACTCAATTTTTAATTAGTGATGTATTAAGTGCAATTATGAAGTCCTAGATTGCAAATGTATAATATAAATATAGTAACGTAGGTGCTAAATAATCATTAAATTATAGACCACACAAGTAATTACAATTTAGGATGGTACATTTATCCTCCACTTTAGTAGTATATGACACTATGTGCATATGAAAGATGGAGTACATATAATATCAGTAAATGAAAAGGATATATCAAAGCCCCCAATGTGTAGATCTTACAAGAAACAGTTAGTAACTGCAACCTCCAAAACCATGTGTTATTGAAAAACATAAATCACTTAGGGATTACTAAGGAAACTAGTGAAGTTTTCAAGTAGTTGTATGCCACCTTGTTTTAGCTTTCTATTAGAAAGGTGAAATAGGGAATCATGTATACTGTGACGAACTGTGAACACAAATTATGGACAAGTTCTTGTCAAAACGATTCAAGATGAACACAAAATAATTCAAAAATCACTTGGATAGTGAGGAATATGAATCACAATCCCAATGCCTATAATGGTGTGGAAATTAGAGCTTCCTAGCTCAAGTTATGATAAAATGAAAGAATAGAGGTTAATGAAGGATAATATTAATTAAAGTACAAAAAAGATAACTAACTAAAAAAGTGATCATAAGTTAGCCATTACCTTTTTTAAGCTCATTTGTGACATTACCTTTTTTATCTTTGCGAAGAAGGAAGAGGAATAAGATTCCAAGGAAGTAGGTGTTGCATCTAGTGAGGATGGAGGTTCTAAGGAGAGTCATAAAGGATGAGCTACCACTTGACGAGGTATGCCTTAATATTCACATGTTTTGTCCTCCTTCCTAGCATTTTGATTTTTTGTAGTTGGTGTAAAACTTAGATGTAGATAGGATATGATATTGTTTAGACTAGGAAACTCATAAATTCAACCTATTCCCGTGGAGTCAACCTAGACCCAAGGAAAAAGTTGACTTGGTCCTAGAAAGTCAACCTGGTCCCATAAAGTTGACCTAGTCCACATGAAAATTGATCTAGTCCCAGGGATTTATTTTTTCTACTTTTTAACTTAGCTTGATTGATATATATGGTGTTTTGATGTTGCTTTGCTAATCTATGATTGCAGGAGCTTCCTATCATGCAAGAGCATAGCACAATGAATATTATAACATACTTTCAAGGGTAGTATGGTAGATTGAGACCTCAGGAGATACAGTTGCTAAGAGATGTGGGATTATACTAGGTATATTATCTTCCATGTATGAAATTTCACCATGTCATGCTAATGGATTTGATGGAGAGTCGAGATGAGGAAACTTTCACATTTCACCTACCCATGGGTGAGATGACTATTACACTTTAGGATGTGTAATGTATCCTATAGTTACCTATCTAAGGTTTGATAGTGAGATTTAGTACTAAGAGATCAGAGGCAGAGATTGAGAGAGATTGGGTATATTGCTTGTGTCAGTCTTATCTTTTTGTGTGAAAAGATAAAATTCTTTTGTTCACAATAGTGCATGCTTATGAGGAAGTTCCTTTGATTAGGAATATATTACTGTGTACTATTTCTATTATAGTTTCTCCTAATTGCAAGGGAGAAGTATTTTATATACCACTAGCACATGTGGTTGGGGGCATGGAGAGACACTATGTAGTAAACTCATGGGGGAGGAGTATGTTAGCCCATTTTTAGTATGAGTTGGGGAGATTCATGAGATATCAGAGGCATAGTTTGGTAATGTGTACATTATTATAGGTATGTATATTTGAACACATCACTTGTACGCGACCTATGGGATTTATAGTTGATGTTATGGATCCATGAGCATATGGATATCCACTAAGTTCACTATGGAATTTTGGTGATTTGCTACATTGGAGGGTGACTATGGATTGGTTCCAAGCATTTGATATCACATGGAGACCATACAAACATATGCCATATTTGAAAAACATTAATTACCAGTAGTTGAGGTATGTGTAGAGGCACAAATTTCTAGAGGGAAGGCACACCTACATCATAGTTCATTTCTATTTTGATAGATTGCTATGATAGTTTGGTATCACATTGGGTCCTCCCATACTAGTGCCACATTATTCTCATGGACATAGGATTATCAAGAGGCCTAGGACCTTACCATGGCCCACAATAGAGGATGTAGAGTTGAAAAATACATAGTTAGTGAAGGATATCAAGGTACCACATACAGTCATCATTGTAGGTGTCATGATGGATTACCATAGATACATCAGTGCTCACATGATCAGGCCCATCTTCCCGATAGGATACCCCATGAGAGATCTAGGGCCATGATTTATAGAAAAGAATACAATATCCAAAGATGAGGGTGATGAGGAGGATGCCAATGATGAGTAGGGAGATGAGGATGAGGATGAGTAGCTGAGAGACATGCCAGATGAGGCACCTATGACCGAGGACCATAGTGTATCTAAGGAGGAGACATTAGTGGGGATAGATTCTACTCCCCTAAGGAGGTGATCAATGAGATCCACATCATAGATGCTACCCCCAAAGGATGTTACCCTCCAAGAGTATGGAGAGAGAATTCGATCCATTCTGCTAGCAACATCCTACGGTAAAGCCTCATAAACTCTATCTACTGATGATCCTGACTATGAGGAAGGAGATCTAAGTATGAAAGTTTAAATATAAAAATAAATAAATATATGTGTGTGTGTGTTTTAAATATTATTAATGTTAAATTTTATAGTTGGAATGAGGGGATGGAGACACTTTGTTAGTTAGGTTCTGAGAGATATCACCATAGTGTCAAGGATACCATCATCTTTTGACATGAGATACAAGGTACAATGAGATCCAAGGTGACACAAGGATCTTTCATGTTAGTGTAGGTAGAGAAGAAAATTTTGAGAGATGATAGTGATCAACTCCAATGGGAGCTAGAAGAGACCCAGCATGATCTACAAGAGATACAAGGTGTATTACAAGGTTGTGCAGATCATAGATCATCTAGGATCCATACCATGACTTCTCATAGGACCTCTTCTATATCATGGTCTATTATCTCTATTTGAGTATTAAGGATTGTCATTAGTATCAAATATTATCAGTTGGTTACCTATGCTATCTAGTCAATAAAAGGAAGTACTACAAGCTATACATGCTAGTTGGTTAACTACATAAGCCTTCACACTGAGTTATCTCAAGGTAGTACTAAGAACAAAAAGATAACAGTTCTAACTAAGCACCAAATTAGTTTTATTGAGCATCAGTGTATACCGATATCGAGCACCAGTAAACATCGAGCAGACTGGACACCGAACACTAGTGTAACTACCAAACATTATTGATAGTGTTTACCAAGAAATTCAAGAAATGACATAGTAATCAGTCTTGGCACATCTATCTATGTAGATGGTTACAAAAGATTCATAAAACATTTTACCAAGATCAAGGATCATTTATTATGGATGTAATCATTAATTGTGATGATGATCTCTATGTAATTGATAGATCTAGGTTATTTTTGTACACCGCAGATCTTAGGGTTTTTCCTAAGATATTGTAACCTAATTTTGTTAAGTGGCAATAGCAGTATGCTATATAATTGTATTTCATGTCATTTTGACATAAGGATGATATGAATGGTATGAACAAATGAAGGAGATCTTGAAGCAAGAAGCCAACTTAAAGGCATTAGTTATCAGATAGAGAATATTAGAATACAGAGACATTCAGATTAGACAGAATCAGACAAGGCTACCGAGAAGTTCAGAGTTAAGATTTTCACATATTAAGGTGATATTTATTCAATACTTCATAGATCTATTTCAGAAAAGGTTAAGTTGTCAATTTTAGATGCATCCTTTTATTTTCTAATCATTGTAACAGAGTTAGCAAAAATCTCTTAACAGAGTAGACCTAACAGTCTTTTGTAAATCTCTTAATAGAGTACACACTCAAGTAGTGTTGTTAAAATCCTTTAACTAGGTAGATCTAGATGATCTAATTGTTACTCCTAAAAGGGTAATATCACTAGAAGTGATCACATCTTGTAGCCTTAACTAGAAAACTTTATTATCTGTAGTAGTGAAGAATTTATGGGTGTCATCCCCACTGCAGTTTTACCTTCTAACAAGGGTTTTTGTGTAACCAAAATACTTGTGTAATGTGATTGGTTTATTGTTTGATTTCATGCAATTTACATTTAAAAGTTAATTGAATGAGTGATGCATACAATGGATTCAGTTGATATATGAGTTTACTATTGTTTGTTGATTAAGTTTTTGAAAGTTAAAGTTTTAGAGGGCACTGATTCACCCCTCCCCTCTCAGTACCCTATCTCTCCATTCCAAAAATTGGTATAAGAGCTCAGATCTCTTATTGGATGGTCTAACCACTGAAGAGTAAAGATCTAACCATGGAGAGATATAAGTTGGACAAGACAATAGAGAATCAAAAGATTCAGATGCAGATGTTCATTAAGAAGTACAAACATGCCAAGGATGAATTGAAAAAGTTACTAGTATAGAGAAAGAGCATGGATATCATGGAGTGTGACACTAATTATCATGAAGAGGAGATTGATGATCCATTTGAGAATTAAGGATCTAGTTCAGGCAATATTTCTAACATTTCTAAAAAATTCTAATCTGATTTGTCTGAGAAAAATCTTCATTTGACTAAACAAGTGAAAGCCATATAGATCGGTCAAGAATCACAGATGGTGAGAATGATTGATGTAATGAATAATGCTAGGAAAGTTGAATAGGAAAGGAACTTAGCTGTTGAAGATAGAAGATAGATGAGTGAAAAACTTCAAGAAAAAGAAACTGAGATACAAAGACTTATCGAGCATCATTTTGAAATATCCAATCAGATGATGATTGTAAACTAGGAGATCAACCGAGTAAATGGTGATTTGTCAAGAAAACTTGAAGATATTGGAGTACTCAGGGAAGATGATGAAAAACTAAGAAATGAAGTAAATATGCAACAACAAAACAATGAGATGATGAAAAAGGCTAAAGACAATTCAAAGAAAATCAATGATATTCTGATTAATCAAAGAAGATATGGAAAAACCACTAGATTAGGCTATACCAAGCAAGGTGAATCGTCCAAGCAAGCTGAACAAGTGAACAACAATTAAAATCAGAGACCTAAGATGCTGACATGCTATCACTGTGGCAAACCAAGACATACTTCAAATGTTTGCAGGAGTAAAGCACAAGGTAAACCTAAAGTCACTCCTAAGTTTAATGGTTATTGGTATTATTGTGGTAAATTTGGACATCAAGCATATGAGTGTAGAGCTAAGTTGAATAAGACTTCTAACAATCCTACCATGGAGAAACTTTGTTACACTTGCAACAAGCATGGACACACTTCACAAGAGTGTAAGGCAAAGATGAAGCAAGTCTAGACACCAAAACAAAGGAATAAACCTTATCAACTGAAGAGACAAGGTAATGCTTACACTTGGGATTATAACACATGGGTTAACTGCATAGTATGTGGAAGGTATGGACATATTGCAGAAAATTGTATGAGGAAGAGATGGACTGAAAAATCACAAATCTAGACAAGCACTGGTATGGCATGCTTACATTGTCATAAAGTCGGTCACCTAAGAAAGGATTGCAGAGACCGAGCACCAGAAGAAGGACATATATTTGAGAGTAGTAACACTATTGCAGATATCATGAGGATTATAAACACTATTTGGAGAAAGGCATCAAATAAAAATGTTGAGTCAAGCAATGCAGTCAGTGAAACCTCGTCCATTGGATTGGGTGACATCGGTACCTCCACCTAAGGTGAAATAGGTATGTATGGAATTGATATTCCAAATTGATCTCATCTTAAATATAGTTCCTTATATTTGATGTGCACATACCAAATTTGCATGAATTAAGATGCATTATGGTTTATAAGTTTTGAGCTAACAAAGTCATACAGTCGATATATGAAAGACCAAGTAGAGAGTTACCTTTCGGTGACTATTATTCAAGGTTAACCAAGTATCAGTATCAACTGAGTAGAAAATTGTGTGTTAACCGATTTGTTGATGTTTTTTGGTAATCACCGAGTTGACAGTTGTTTCCAAGCTGGAAGTAGGTCAAGCATTAATGACAATTATTTTAAGTGGGAATTCAAAAAAGGCTATAAATATATGGAAGACTTAGTTCATTCTTCACAATGCAATTTCGAAGAGCGATAATTTCCATAGAGTGAATTTGAGCCAAGAGTTTTCACAAGCATCCAAGTCATTTTTTAGATCAAACCGAGTGTGTTCTTCATCATTTTTGAGTAAGTACAACTTCTACTGAGCACATTCAACGTATTTTCTAAAACCCTAAATTGATTATAATGGCATCCGAATCCAAGGAAACCAAATCTAAGCTAGTAGAAGAGGAAGTGAACCTAATTGTTTCAGCTAACTTTGATGAACCCAAGTACAAACTTCATCCAGAAGTTGCATCTAAAATTGATTCAGCGGGAGCTTTCTCAAGCATCCCACCTAGGGTTTTATTGGTTGAAGATGTCAGATCTTACATCTAGTGCAAAATAGGAGAAATTGGAGACTTCGAGATGTCTATAGCTTATCAGAAGCTTTGCAGTGATGATGGAAAACTAAAACTGGAATTTAAACAAGTTGAAAGGATTGGTCTTACAAATGCCCTACGGTTCCCAAAAACCTTTAAAATTGAATGGATTAGGGTTGTACTTAGTCAGTTTCATGATGAAATATTTTGGTTGGATGAATCGGTCAGAGTAACTAAGAAGATGATTCCCAAAGTTATCGGATAACCAACAACCAACAAGACCAAGGCTTTTCATAGTGCTTCAAGGGTCGACATTGAAAATAATATCGACACAGCATGGGATGGCCGAGCACTAAAAATTGGTACAATTCAGGATATAAAGGTTAAGTTTGTAGCACATGTCATCAGTTATAAGATCTATCAGTCGAGCAGACTGAACAGTGTACCATGTGGAGCTATTGACATTGCATATAAAATGGTAAAGAAAAGTTTCTAGTTAGACCTTTCCGAGCTTCTTTTGAGGCAGATTGGAGAAAATATGAAGACTATCCGGTTGGCAAAGTCGAATACTTGTAAGTTTGGCTCACTTCTAGTGTGCATATTTTTCTATATACAACAATTTTTCCCTTTTGTCGGTAATGTAAATTGGTCTACCAAAAAACCATTCATTGTGCAAATATCTAATATGATTAATGACTAGGGAAATAATCTAAACAATGTACTTGATTATTTTGAGAAATTTAAGATTAGAATGAATTTTCAGAGTAGAATTCCCAGCAAATTGGTTGAAGAATATGAGATAGATATTTTTTTTCTTGTAGACACCGACCATACACTGATAAAGGTTGTGGACCCTAGAATTAAATGGTTATCCCCTATGGGTTATGAAATTTATATTGATTTTTCTTCAAAATAAATCAAGGCTCTGCTGGCTACACCGAAAGACAAAAATGTAGAGAGGTTTGGAACATTTGAGGAGGCCAAGACAAGAATAAAAATAGGCCTGGTTATTGGTAAGATAACTAAGAAGTCAAGAAAATTGATAAAAACATTAGTTGAAAAGTTTGGAGATGATTTTGGATCATCTGATAGTTCACTGGTTGAAGTTGCAATGGAAGGTCAGTTAATGTTAACTGATAAACCACATGATAGTGAAGAAACCAAGTCTAATAAAGGAACAAAATCTATACCGGTTTCCCCTTCATCAACTCCAAAGAAGAGGCAGTTAGAAGTGCAATCTAGGGCACGGACAAGGTCAGCAACTGTAGCTTCACCACCATTGAAAAAGGGAGTTGTGAAGTTCACAAAAGCTAAGGCAGTATCACCTACAAAAATATATACAAAGAGAGGAACAAAAGCTACTACAGAGGCACCAAGGAAAAGAAGAAAACTAATAAGAGGTAAGGAAGATTTAGAAGATGAAGAAAATGATAATAATCAATTCAAAGTGGTTAGCAATAAATATAGAACAATTGATGAAGTTGTTGAGGATATCATTGAGAATGGTGAACTCACTGATCCTAAAATCAGTCGGTTTGAGCACATGTCAACTGAGGATTAGAACAAAATAGAAGAGACAATCATCCAGATGATGATTCGATTTAAAAGAGTTCCACTTGAATCTGGCAAGCATTTACTGAAGGCATTAGAGGAAAGAATAAATCAGAAATAGTCTTATGCCTTAGACACCGAGAAGAAAATGAGGGAGTAATCCCTAGTATTGACAATTCCTAATTTGTCTATTTCTGAGATTGAAGAATACATGACAACCTACTCTAGGAGATTCAGAGTAAAAATTCAGCCAATACAGATACTAGATGAGAATCTAGCATACATAGATGAGTCTAGTCAACTCATCTGGACCTCAATAGTTGAAGCCTGAGAGAAAGTTGAAAAGATGGCATTTGCCAAATTACCTAAGAAGAGATAGAAATCAAAAGGTAAAGGCATTCATATTGAAGATGCAGACTTGGCACTGAACCAAGAAAAAGAAGATATATCAGATACTGAGGTACCTGATACCACATATGCCACTGAGGATCTAAGTATTTCATAGGATGCACCGGATCAGGTTGAGATCCAAATTGTAGATAACAAAGTACTAGATGTACTCATTGAGGACATCAAAAATGGTGATCCTGATGACCGAGATGATGATGAGGATGTGAACATTACTAGAGGTACCACACAAGAAGAAGGTAATTTAACCGAGCCTGCAATCACATCATTACCAAGTGAACTTCCTATCTTGATAGAAGCTGTTGAAATTGTAACTAGGGAACAACCCAAAGGCTCAAATCTTGAGAAAACTATGGATACATCAACGGAACAAGGAGCTAGAACACCGGCAGAAACAAATAATCCTAAATAAAAAGAGGCAACAGAGATAGAAACAAAGGGCCAAGATGACCCCAAATCAACTGAGGCTACCCCACCTGACACAACATCAGAGGCTCCATCTCAGTCAACCGACACATAGGATACCGAGGAGCAAAAAAAGGAGGATACTGTGTCAACTGGGAAAGATACACAAAATGTTGAGGAGAAAGCATTAGTACCATTTGTAAAGAGCTCACCTCAAGAGAGAAGAAGAATAAGAAGGAGAAGAAGAAGGAGAAGGAGAAGGAGAAGGAGAAGGAGAAGGAGAAGGAGAAGGAGAAGGAGCAGAAGGAGTAGAAGAAGGAGAAGGAGAAGGAGAAGGAGAAGGAGAAGAAGAAGAAGAAGAAGGGTCGGTCACACTAGATGAAATCATAGTTATACCTGATTGTGACCTGAGGACCCTAAGCCCCGAAGAACTAAGAAAATATGGGGAGTTATGTACAAGGAAAGAAGCACAAGAAAAATTGAGAATGGAATGCAAGAGCAAGGAGATATTGGAAAATGTAAGAGACATCTTACAATAGGTCATACCAAAAGTACAAATTAATGAGGACATGCCTATAATGGACCAACTTGCTACCCTTGCAGAAGAAATCAATGCCCCTGACACTGAAGATGATAAAAGAATTAAAGAAATGGTAGAGTCAAAGATTCAACGTAAAATTGCAGAGAAAATCAGCCAGGAAGTGGCAATAAACAAGGTGAAATTATCTGAGGTAATAACCGATATACAATCTATTACTCAGTTAATTAGTCAAATATTGATTAATCTTTGCATTGTGGAGACCTTCACTGCTGAGATCAGTGAGAAAATTAAAAAGCTGGATACAGAAATCCAAGCCAGTGCACAAGTAGCCTTAATCAAGCCAGATGATTTTTCTAAGCATATACTAAAGGTTCAAGAACTCAGGCAGTTAAGAGCAGATTTGAGGAAGTAGGAAGAAAGGATAAGTGACCAGGTCACTGAGCTACAAACCAAGTTGCTTCCTTACTTGAAATTTTTTGAGAAACACATTGTCAAAGCACAAACACTTGTTGCAACACCAAAGATTTTTGTGTTGGAGAACATCTTTGACATGCATGCACAAGTCGGTCTTGAGAAGATTTCTCTAACCAAGTTGAAAGAGGAATGGGAAAACCTCTTGAATTCTTTCAAGAAAACCCATCAACATATTTTTGATAAATTGTAAGTATACACTTTTGTATTTGGCATTAATATAAAAAAGGGGGAAAACCAATGTATATGCCAAATTATGTAAATAAATGATGATTGTACTACATACTATTAGGAGCATGCACAAAGGGGGAGAAATTCTAAAATTTTGTTAAGTTATGTTATTTATGTATATATGGCAAAGCTAGAACAATTTTGAGACATCAGGTCTATATACATTCAAGGTTTTGATACTAATGCCAAAGGGGGATATTGTTATCTCTATTTGAGAATTAAGGATTTTCATTAGTATCAAAGATGATCAATCAGTTACCTATGCTATCTAGTTGGTAAAAGGAACTACTACAAGCTATATATGCTAGTCGGTTAACTACATAAGCCTTCACATTGAGTTATCTCAAGGCAGTACCAAGAACAAAAAGATAACAGTTCTAACTGAGCACCAGATCAATTTTACCAAGAATCAATGTATACTGATACCAAGCGCTAGTAAACATCAAGCAAACTGGATACCGAGCACCAGTGTAACTATCGAGTAGTATTGATAGTGTTTACCTAGCAATTCAAGAAATGACATAGTAATAAGTTTTCTCACATCTATCTATGTAGACGGTTACAACAGATTCATAAATTTTTTTACCAAGATTGAGGATTATTTATTATGGATATAATCAATAATTGTGATGATGATCTCTATGTAATTTCTAGATCTAGGTTATTTTTTTACACCGTAGATCTTAGTGTTTTTCCTAAGATATTGTAACCTAATTTTGTTAAGCGACAATAGCAATATGCTATATAGTTGTATTTCATGTCATTTTGACATAAGGATGATATGCATAGTATGAACAAGCGAAGGAGATCTTGAAGCAAGAAGCCAACTTCAAGACATCAGTTATCAAACATAGAAGATCATAATACAGAGACATTCAGATTAGACAGAATCAGACAAGGCTACCGAGCAGTTCAAAGTTACGATTTTCACATATCAAGGTGATATTTATTCAATACTTCATAGATCTATTTCAGACAAGGTTAAGTTATCAATTGAAGATACATCCTTTTATTTTATAATCATTGTAACAGAGTTAGCAAAAATCTCTTAACAGAGTAGACCTAACAGTCTTTTGTAAATCTCTTAACTGAGTACACACTTAAGTAGTGTTGTTAAAATCCTTTAACTAGGTAGATCTATTTGATCTAATTGTTACTCCTAACAGGGTAAGATCACTAGAAGTTATCACATCTTGTAGCCTTAACTGGAAAACTTTATTATTTGCAGTAGTGAAGAATTTGTGGGTGTCATCTCCACCGCATTTTTTACCTTCCAACAAGGGTTTCTACGTAACCAAAATACATGTGTAATGTGATTGGTTTATTGTTTGATTTCATGCAATTTACATTTACAATTTAATTAAATGAATGATGCATACAATGGATTCAGTTGATAGATGAGTTTACCACTATTTTCTGATTAAGTTTTTGGACATTAAAGTTTTAGAGGGCACTGATTCACCCCTCCCCTCTCAATACCCTATCTCTCCATTCCAACAGGGTCATCATCTTCTTGTCACAGGCCTAAGAGATCAAGGAGTCATCATCCCATGGATGTGAAGTGATTTGATATTCTTTATATATGTTTTGAGATATATAGGACACATTTTGTACATTGTCAACTATGTACTTGACATATCTATCTATCTCTCTCTCTATATATAGATATAGATATATATATATATATATATATATATATATATATATATATATATATATATATATATATATATATATATATATATAGAGAGAGAGAGAGAGAGAGAGAGAGATTAATGGTTTTTTATGTTTAGATGTATATTACTTTTTTTAATGTATTTATGATTGATTATGTAACCAAATATATAAAAATTAAAATGATATACATGTGATATGCTTATGTAAATAGATGAACATGTAGTCTACCTATCAGAAATAAGTAAACACTAATCTACTCTGACATTAAATATTGGTGAAGAAGAGTGTACAAGTATCTTCTAAGTAATATCCTAAAAATGATTAACATATTATAAATAAATTCAAGATCAAAAATATTTTTGTCAAGAATGAAGCAATACATGAAAATAAAAAATATTAACACATAATTCTTTAATGTAAAGATACAAGCACACAAATGAGTGAGATGAAGAGAGAAAGAAAAGAATATTTAGGCATAGAAGTGACACAAATGTGTAGCATTTATAGGTTCGCTAAGGAGTATACCATCTATATTACCTAATTTATACGTGTCAAAATTGTGAACTTTAGTGATGATGTATAGGCCAATCCAATGAGAACTAAACTTACCTTTTTCTCTAGGTAGAGCATTCACATGACATTGATTCTCATAAATAACCAACTCTCCAACCAAAAAGAGCGTTCAATCACTTTATCATTATACTTCTTCTTTAAATATTTATGATATGCCTGAATATGTTCAAGGGCATTAATGTGTTTATCATCCAATATTTCAAGTTTTGTAAGTCATTTTTCTCTTAAAGAGTCATTATCAATTATGCTATAACAATTTTCCTAAGGAAAATAATGAAAATGCCGAGATCTAGAAGCTCAATTGATAGCATAATAGAGATAGGAAAAATGATATGATCAATTGATTGATTCAATAATGATCAAATGATAATGGATACACAATTGATTATGCTCAATTGATAAATACAAAGTAGATATGCCTAAATATATAGGAAATGCATGATCACTAGGAGTGAAGTGAGAGATAACCTATCAATCACACTAGGTGTAATCACATATTCACCAAAGGTGGATCATCCTCCATTGTACAACAAAGTATGTACAAACATGTGCAACAATGAGAGGATGATAATGTGATAAGAGCACTAAAGGTGTATCTCACACATAAAGTGGAATGAGATAACAACTAACTCCACCTCAAGTGTATTTCTCATACACCATGTGCTAAAATGAAATGCAAACTCCTAGGTGTTATATGACAACTAATATGCAAATGCATTATCCTAAGTAAACTTAAGTAAAGTATAATTAGTGAATATTTAATTACACCAACACCCCCCCCTTAAGTGCAACTTAGGGGAATGCACTTAAGCTCACAATGCTAGATGATAATGCAAGATGGGTCCTGGTTAGTGGGCCATGTTAGGCACCCATGTACAATATGCCAGTTCAACATATATGCAATGAAATTTCTCCTAAAGTGGAGAAAGAGGAAAAATATCATGGGAAACACCCTCCCCCAAAAAGAGAGATGAAAAAAATATGCATGGATGGATGGAGTAATCAAGACCCCCCAAATTACGACATACATCATGTATATACTATCAAAAATCCTCATATAGGAGACAAGAATTGGATGAGAGACCAAGTAGCACCCCCCCCCTCAATGTAGAATGTACACATGTGGTAGATGCTCTAGGCTTGATGTAGAAACTTCTCCATGAGTGTATAAAAATGTTCCTCCCCTTAGGAAGAAACAAAACTAAAGGAGTATCAATGAAGCCTCCCCAATGTGTAGGAAGAAACCTCAATATATAGAATCTGTGAAACCTTCTCAAGTGTCCCCATGTCAATACTAAAAGGTGCCTCCTCCAAATCATGTGCACCATACCACTCTTATGAAAAAGACAAGTCAGGATCAACTGAAGATGAATGTAGAACATGTGTCAAGGACTCAAGTGTCTCCTCTGAAGATAAAGTGACCTCCTCCAATTGTTGTGTCAAAGAATCCATAATCATGTCAACCTTGAAAGGATGATCAAGTGGAGAATGAAGATGAGGATCAACATGTTCCCTTGCAACAACTAACGAAGGATCATCTTCACCAAATAGAAGATGAATGCCATCAATATTGTCTCCCAAATCTGCAATGTAGGACTCCAAAAACAAACCTACAATGTCTATCAAGTACTCATCCCAAGGAACCGAGTCTGAAAGACAATAAATATCCTACTGCACTAAACCACCTAAACCCATGGTTGTATGAATACAAGCATAATCAGGAGAAACATTATAAATAATCTCAATAGGAGAAGGAATGGACAGCTCAAGAACTTGATCACATGTGACAATACCCAAGTTCAAGTAGCCAAAGTCCTCCTTAAAGCTTGAATCAATAATGGAAGTGTGATCAAAATCTACTGAAGAACCACTTTCATCATCATGAGAAAAGTATGCAAAGTAGTATAACCAAGATGCATGATCAACCACCCCTGTAGAAATGATATCTCTACTCTCCAAGTCTTTAATAATAACTAAATCAGGAGTGAATTATGTAGTCCTCCTTGTCTCCCCATTAGTGATTTGATAGATGGAAAGTATATTATGAGTTAGGTGAGGTACACACAATGCATCTTTGAAGGTTCCCTCCCCCTTATCAATAGTTCCTTTCCCAATCATATTCATATAATTATGATTTCCCATAAAAATTGGTTGCATATGACAAAGTTCAAATGAAGAAAACATAGACTATGAAGATTCCATATGATGAGAAGCCCCTGAATCTAGAAGACATCTCCCTAAATCATGACTTGAGGTAGAAATTAAGGATTGACCTTTGCTCTTGTCCTTTTTTTGATCCTTTCCTTTATCAAAATCATAATGTGAAGAAGATGATGAAGTAATCATTCTTGAAGGTATAATTATTTGATTCTTCCTAAGAAGATGCTTTAAGTTCATCTATATCCTTCTTGTAGAAATGATGTTCTTCATGTACATTCTTCTTGCAATATGCACAAGTAAAAAACTCCTTGGATGATTTCCCTTTATTGTTGAAGTTCTCTTGTGGTGAGGAGGTTGAGTGTTCTTTCTCTTGTTGTGTCTTTTGGTGTCATGGTTTATGCTTCTTGTAAGACCCTTTTCCTTGATTCCCTTTATTAGCCACCAATGTCATAGACTTTGAAGACTTTTGAATCTCCATGCTTATTAATTTTGTTTTTTCTACCATAAACATCTCTATGAAGGCATCAAATGAAGGCATGGTATATGAAGAACCCAAATTCAATGTGTCGATATTGAAGCTAGAAATAAATGTTGCATACTCTAGTGGAAGTTTTCGCATCAAATTGTGGATCATTTTTTCATCCTCTATGTTAATTGTATAATCCTTAACTATTTTCCTTAGCTCATTTGCCTCTATGATATAGTCTTGGATTGTGTCAAAATCCTTAGGATCCAATTTCATGAGATCTTCATCAAGTTCAAAACCCCTAGCTTTGTCAACTTTAGCATACAAGGTAGACAAATTATCCCAAGATTCCTTGAGTATTTTACAATTTTTTAAATGGAAGACAAGATCATCATGTACATACTTCCTCAAAGTACGAATATCAATGTTACTTTTTTGAATCCATTCTTTTAGATCATTATGATCAAATGGTGCAACCATGGTTCCATCAATATAGTCAATTAAACATTTTTCCATCATTTTACCCCATGTTTTAAATTTTTCATGTAGCATAATTATATGGAGTTAAAACTAGAAATCTAGGAGAACCTATGATGCAAAATGAAAAACACAAGAGAGAGAGAAAAAAAAATCACTCAAGACACCCCCCCAATTCACTAAATCAAAAAACCCCCCCAAAATAGATGATTTTGGCACTTTATATTTAGTGTGTGTACAATTGCCACTTTCCAAAATGGGTCAAAGTGAACTTCTTATTTTCATGATTTCAACAGAAAATATGAAGCTATAGAAGACTCAGCAAAATAAGACACAAGATTACTCAAGGATCTCATCAATAACAAGTGCCAAAATAAGAAAAATGTTGAAAGTGATATTTTTGCCCAAATGATTCTATAATATAATAGCAAATATGGAAAGATCTCAAAAATCATGCACTTTCAAAAAAAATTGCACCTTAAAATATGTCTGTATGAGCCCAAACAAAGCCTCCAAAGTTGCAAAAATAGGAATCAAATAGGTATAGTCACCAAAATATGAAATGGATGCTACATCTGTCCACCAAAACTAGAAAATAATAATACCACTAAAAAATTTAGGAAATTCTACCTAAAATCAAAAAATATTGCACTCAAATTGGAGCCCAAATGACCAAGTTATGGCCTCTCAAATTCAGACTACCAAATCAAAATTACATATGGTGAGGTGTCCAAATTTTCAAAATTTGATGATGTTAGAAAAACTATGATCCTATATTTGATGGTCAAACAACTATTGTAGAAAAACAAAAATGCCTAGCTATGACAATCAAACGACCATCAAATTTGACATAGAAAGATGATGACACAATCTTGGGCTTAAAATTGACTGTCATAAGATCATCAAATGAAAAATAAAAAATGGGTCTATGACGTCCAAACGGGCATTAAAATTAAGATATTAAATCCTTACGCAAGCAAAAAATGTACCCACCTTGCCTTCATGGATGATACTGACTATGCAAAACTGAGCTGACATGGCCATACGAGCTTGTGGATATTGTTGAGTTGTTCATTGTGCTAGCAGAGATCATGATGGCTTGGGCTGTACTGGCTAGATTTGTACCCGAGATGGCATGATTTGCACCTAAGATAGCATGATTTGCACCTAAGCTAGCATAATTTGCACCTAAGTTGGCACTATGTTTCAATATCGCTCAGCTATTGTGCTCTACACAAGCGAGATCAATGAATGGGAGTCACAATACTTGTTGACCCAATATTGGTATGCACATCAGCAAGTCAATTCAATGTAGATCATTATAGAGGAATGTCTTAATGTTACGATGTTTCCAAATATGAATGGAAGTCAGATCATTCTCTCTACTATCTGATGTTTGATCTCACTATTCTCAGATGTCAATGTCTGATCGTGTTGATCATCTACATGTTGGGCTCAGCAGTGTGTGACATGTTGGGCATGTTGGAATTTTGAGTGAAGTTCTCAAGTGTCGGCTCAGCCCAACTCAATGGAGTTCAGATCTTTGAGCTTAAATCTTAGTGAGCTTCAAGATCACCAAGTTTGAGTAGAGCTCAATGATAACAAATATAATATGCCTTATTCATCAAGTAATAGACTCCTGCAGTTAATATATGTTGAAGCCTATGATGGTTAGAATGGCTTAAGAGTTGTACGGTTTGATGAATACTTGTGTGGTGAATGGTGTTAATGCCAAATGGGTACTCGAGGTGATGGGTATATTTTTGGTTATGATTTCAGTGGGGGACTTACTACTTGTTGATCTGTTGTCCCACCTACACTCTATCAAAGGCCTATATGGCCAAATATTATTTTGCAGAGAAAATAATATGTTAAAAAAATAAAATAAATAGATATGAAAATGGAAATTAATTGCAGAGTAGAAAATTAATTGGAAAATATGAAATGTAACCAAATTTGTAGATTGGGCTACCCAAGTCTGATTTGCAAAAGAAATTTGCCTCAAATTTGACTTTTTCCCAATATAGAAAAGTTTATAGTCAAAATTTACCGAAACAACCACCTCGATGCAATGGTGAGGTCAGATCTTTCTTTGGACACTCCCAAAAACTACTTATATACTAGATATGAATCATGGCCCTCCAAAATTGAAGCAAACAGCTCTCCAATGGCTAACCAATGAAACTCCTTTGGCTTTGATACCATGTAAGAATTTTATTAAGGTAAAGAATGAAAATGCCAAGATCTAGAAACTCAATTGATAGAATAAAAGAGATAGGAAAATGATATGATCAATTGATTGATTCAATAATGATCAAATAATAATGGATACACAACTTATGTCCAATTGATAAATACAAAGTAGATGTGCCTAAATATATAGGAAATGCATGATAACTAGGAGTGATGCAAGAGATAACCTATCAATCACACTAGGTGTAATCACATGTCCACTAAAGTAGGATCATCCTCCATTATACAAAAAGGTATGTGAAAACATGTGCAACAATAAGAGGATGATAATTTGATAAGAGCATTAAAGGTGGATCTCACACATAAAGTGAAATGAGATAACAAATAACTCCACCTCAAGTGGATTTCTCCTACACCATGTGCTAAAATGAAATACAAACTCCTAGGTGTCTACATGATAACTAATATTAAAATGCATTATCCTAAGTAAACTTAAGTTTAATGAGTGAATATTTAATTACACCAACATATGTGATTAAGAAAAACTCTTAATAAAAGTACTTCCAACTCCAAAGGAATAATTATGTATGCGTTGTAAACTAGATTATAAGGAGTTTTTTCTATCACAGTACGAACACTTGTCCTATAAGCCCATAAAGTATAAGTCAATTGCATGTGCCAATCCTTATCATGTTTTTTGACAAACTTCATAAGAATTTTTTCAATGACTTTGTTAGATGATTCAGCTTAACCATTAGATTGAGGATAGTAAGGAGTAGAAAAGTGTTGCTTCATATTGTATTTTTCCAGAAACTTTGTTACTTCCTTATTTTTAAAAGGAGTACCATTATCAAAGATTATTGTAGATAGAATACCAAATCAAGCAATAATATTATCCAGGAGAAAATTACAAATAACATCATCTATATTAGAGTGAAGAGGAATTTCTTCTATCCATTTAGTGAAGTAATCAACAGTAGTGAGAATATAGGTATGTCCTTGAGAAGAAGGAGGTGATATTTTTCCAATGAGATCCACACCCAAAAGATCAAAAGACCATGAATCTACCTAAGAGTGCAATTCATGTGTAGGAGCATGGATAAGATTATTTTGATGTTGACATTAAGGACATCATTTGACAAAGGAAAAAGAGTCTAGTTCCATGGTTTTCTAATAACATCCCATATGAAGGATCTTGTTAACTAAGGACTTTCCACCAAAATGCCCACCACAAGATCCTAAATGAGCTTCTTGTAAATTCATAGGAATCTTATTTTTGTTAAGGCATAACAGTAAAAGGCCATTGAAAGAGTTCTTATAAAGAATTTCAGCAAGAATGATGTATCTTGTTGGAAGTTTGTGAATTTGAGCTCTAGTATTTCTTGTTGCTAATTCAGGAAAAGTACCATATTGCAAGTAATGAAAGATGTGTGGATACCATTCATCTGAATGAAGATTAAAGAAACAAGAATCTCTACTAGAACTATTAGAAATAGAAAGACTAAAAAATATTATGTATAGTGAATTGATAACTTCCAACACTATCTTCTAAAGATATAAGAGAATTTATTCTTTCCATAGCATTCGTGTGTCTATTATCCTTATGAGGTAGAGATGAAGAAGAATGAGAAGAGAACGTATTAGGAAAGCTTAAGGATAAATCATGATATTGAGTCAACTTAGAATGTTTAGCTTGATATGTTCTATTAATTTGTTGCACTATCAATTGTGAGTCCCCAAATATTTTAATATGTTTCACTTTAAGGGATAAAGACTCTTTCAATCCAAAGGTAAGGGATTCATATTCCACAATATTATTAGTACATGAAAATATAAGATGATATGTGTATAAGGGTAAATGATCATCAATGGTAGATTCCTAATTCCCTAGCTATACATTTATGAAAAGAAGGAAAAAGGGGGATCTCAAAATGTAAAACCCCTTTTAGATGAAAATCAAATCAGTATTACCCAAGTAGATGTAGGGTTGTTAATGAAAGATTCACACCTAAGAGAAGTAGAAATATCAAGATACCTAGTTATCTTTAAATAGGGTTTATTCTTTTCCTTTAATGTAATGTAAAATATATGTGATATGAATGCAAGGAAGGTAAACAAACACTTATACAATGATATCAGCAAGAAATCAAGTCTAGTTTACCTAAAATAAGTGCTATGAAGGAGAGAGAAAGTAGAATATACCACCTTGAAGGATTGTAAAGGATGCAAGTTCAGATCTGCAATTACCCTGTTAGATTGTATCAAAATCCAAAATAGATCAAGATTTGGGACCTTGACTGTTGTAACTTCTGACAGTGAAAATATCAGTGCAAGGAACAGGTCAATTTGGGGTGACCTATTCAAGCTATAGGTTGCAAAAAAGTGACCTATACCTAAGAGAGATAAAAAATGAAGGTATCAGGCTTGTCACAAAAATTGTTTCTTTAAATTTATGGTTTCAGATCTATACCTTTGCACATCTACACCTGCACATAAAGAGGGGGAAAAACTATTTTAGTGGGAAAGGGTTTTCCTTGGTCAAGCCCCCATTTAGTAATTAACCTTGAAATGAAGTAAATAAAGCATGTAAAAAAAGATAAATGGAAATATGCCTTACATGTAAAACACTTTTGGATGGATACAGATCCGCTATATCTACAAAGATGCCCTTTTGCTTGTATGTTGTTGATGTTAAGTCAAAATTGTAGGATGTCTCTTCAAATACAATGGATCAAATCCAATCAGGAAATCATGGATCATGGATCATAGAAGAAAAAATAATAATGAAGGATGTAGATCTCCTCCCTTGATGGTCAACTCCTTTGCAAGCTAGATCTTGAGAAGGAAATGCTTCAATTCTTGATACTTGAAATACTTTCTTTTTTGAACTCCTTGAATGTACAATGTATTTTCTTGAGAATAATTTTCTTGTAATTTTTGTGTCATGAAATTTATATGTTATGTGAGTTTTTAAAATGAGAGGAGAAAGTCTCCTTATATAGTGATCTAGGAGTTTTTTTTGGGAAGCCGACCTCATAAACCTAGAAAGGGAATGAACAAAACTCACAATAGGTAATGATAATCATGCCATTGTCTCTCTTAGGAATAATGTATTCATACTAAGGATTAATTTTTCCATCATGAAATGCATTTAGATTGTCAACCCAGGGACATAGACTTTAAATGGGACAACACCATTTGTGCACCAAGTTCCTCAAAGAGTCATACTACCTATGCTACAAAAAGATAAAATGCATAAAAGAAACCTATGCTATTGCTGCAGGAAAGTAAGCACACTTAACTACTCAATGAAATTACTTCTAAAATCTTATAAACTTAACCAAAGCCTATTTAAAAACTCAAAGTGTTCACTATTTTTATCTCTGCAAGTGCTGTAGGAACATTCATAGTAGTAATACTATAGGAGTAAAATAGTAACTTCTACTTGAAAGCACGAGAAAGTACAAAAAGCAATTCTACTCTATCCTAATCTACTCCACCTCCCAAGTGGGCCCCCTTGGTTGGCATCTACTAACTACTAACACAGATGATACTTCAAAATCACTCTTTCATTATATTCTCATAAACTGATTACATAGTAATGGAACAATACATGAAGAATAGAAAAGAGTAACTCTGTTATACTAAACACACATTTGAGTATATTTTCTCATTACATAACTAAACCAATCAAATCTCTTTATATAGAGGGTTGACACTTATTGAAAGCATGAAAGTAATGTATGGCTAAGTCTCTCCATAGAAGGAGGAAATATAACAACCACGACAGATTACAATAAAGTCCGGATAACAAAATAAAAAGCACTGAGGAAATATAGCAGAGTTGTTTCCTATATTCTTTGGAATGATGGCTCCTTTCTAGTAGTGGCATGATCCTCAGAATTGTGTTGGCTTTCTCTTTCATGGTTGGAACTCTAACGCCTCTTCTTTAATGTGGATGATCCACTCCTAGCTGCTCCTTGTTTTCCTGACAAGTTAGTAGCATGTAGTATGTATACAAGTAAACATTTCAATTCTTACCCAAATATTAGGAGATAGATTAAAGTAGCTATATGAAGTACTGCAATTTATATATAATGTTCAACAAAACATGTCATTCTAACTACCATAATCTTTGTGGTTCTAACTGTACTTATCACAAGTTCACATAGGTATAGGTTCATAAATGTATTGGAAATGTTTCAACAGAGCATAAAGATTATAACAAAATAGAGACAATAAATTGTCTCATCATCTACCCCTACTAAACATAATGCTTGTCCTCAAGAATTACATTTTTTGGCTATAGATCTAAAATCTCCAACAATTGTCTTTCCCTTTTTCCCACTCTTAAAAGTATAGTAGAATCCTCATGTCCTTGCCCAGTGATCTGCATGATGCTCCTCCTATAGATGGTCTAATCTGGTGGCATTGATATCATATAATGGCCATAAGAGTGTAGGTGGTTGGAAAGATAGGGGAATCCACAATTCTCTTCTAGTTTGATGCCCTAACTACATATACCTAGTTTCTTTGTTTGCAGCTGCTTCAAATTTAATTGGGCTATATGGCTTTGTTTTCTTGAAGGCCTTTGGTAACCTATTCCATCGGCTCCTTACCCCTTTAAGAGCTCTCTGAAATGAAAAGTAGGGAAATCCCTCATATTCCCTATAAACCCCGTCTCTGAGTGCAAAGACCTTTTCCCTGATTTTAGGTTTTGGCCTTTCATAGGTTAGGTTGAGCCAATCTCATAAGAGGACATCAGGTTTGTTTAATTCATCCCTTAAGGGTAATGGTTCAGAATTCTCCAGGTCTATGTAGTTATTTAGTTGTCTATCATAATTTCCCTCATTGTGCATCCATGACATGAGAGGTCTCAAATGGATATCACTTATGTAAAGCAAAGGGTTCCATTTAGTTTCATGAGGAAAGACAAAGTTATGCAGATAGGGCTCACAGAGTAAGTTTTGTTGCCATGGAGGAAGAGTCTAGTATAATCCATAGAATTCCTAAGCTGATTAAAATTCACAATCTATACCCTTCATAATCATCATGAGCTGAAATAAGAGGAATTGTTCTTTCAAACAAATGGCATACACTCTGGGAGGAGGTCTACAGGCTATAACCTGATCAACTAATTTGAGAGCTTGGTCCATTTGTTGCTTCTGTTTCTTTACCTGTTCCTTAAGAACTTCAATCTCCTCTTGCTTTTCATCTATCTCTTTTTTCATTTTGTTTCTTTCTTGTTTCCACCAATTTTTCTGGAAAACAAACTGATTGTATAAACTAAAGAGAATATATTGTATGGTTGGAGGGCCAAACTCTTGCAGTTGGGTGTTCTATTTTTTATTTTCCTTAGAAACTTGCTGAAAATACTCAGTAAATCATGTTGATTTGTAAGGCACAATATTCATATGGGAATAAATAGGGTACAATGGAGGATTCTTCTATACATCCTCAATAATTCTTTCTTGTGCCACATTAGGGTTTTTGTCGACTGCACCTAGATCATCATGTGGTATGTTACCACAGGGTTCTTGCAAATTTTGGGGTTCTTGCAGATTTTTGGGAGATGAAGGAACTTCTATTTATTTAGGGGAATTATCATAAATATACTCAAAAGAAGGCTTTATGGTAGGTTTTGATATTGGAACACTTGGGTTTTCAGGGGAAATTGGAGACACTTGTCCTCACATCCAAGGACTTCTATGCATTGTTTTTTCCACAACCTCTGCAATTTTCTTTTTGCAGGTTCTTTTTGGCCTTTCTACTATAGGAGCATATGCTGCAAGAATAGATCCTCCATGATTTGACCTTCTTCTTCTTTTTTTGAACTGCAAGGTTTTGAATTTCACTCTAAAGGTCAGGGGTTTCTTCTCCAATTTTTCATTTTCCTTCCCTTATGGAAGAAGTAGGAACATTGCTTTGCGGAACGGGTGCAAGTATATTTTCTTGAAATAATTCTGGTTCTTTTTCTTTTGTAGCTATTTCTACAATGGCCTCCAAGGATTCTGCATCATTTCCTAGGGGTTTCTCAATAGGGTTTGTTAGGAATAGTCCCAAGAGATAATTGAGAAGGGGGGGGGGGGGGGGGGGGGTAAATCAGTTATCTACAAGATTCAATTATTTATCCAATTAAGTATAAAATAACATTAAGCATAAACACAACAAGATAACACTTAACACAACACCACAATTTTGGTTACAGAGAAACCCAAATAGGTAAAAAACCTGGTGGGAATTAGTACCCACTATGAACTGCACTAGTGTGTTATGATCCCTATTAGAAGATCTAACAACCCTATTAGGATTTGATGTTTACAATGCATTAAGTACAGTGAATTGGTCAAGGGACAGACCCTATTAGGAGTCTTTTACAATTAACCTTGTTAGGGGTGAGGACACACTATCCGAGAGAACACTGCTCAAAGGGGTGAAGGTTGCAACCTTCTGTTTAATAGATACACACTATATTTGAATCTTGGTGAGCTACGAGGTAGACCTAATGTCTTGATCAGTTCCAATGAATAGCATATACTTTCTTCTTTGTCACATAGACCTTCTACTAATGGTTCAGTACTTCGCACCTTCTGCTCTGCTCTTATCTTTCAACTTTCTACCATACTTAGCAATCACAAATGATTGCCTATTAATATCTTTCTCCAAGTGATATAATCAAGTCATCATGTTAGAACTTCCTTGAAATCATATTAGAGAAACAATGTAACTCTCCAATAACATCTTAGTCAGCTCTACTAAGCACGCAACACAAATTAGGACCGTGCAACTCCATATGAGTAGATGTGACACTTCACACAGTCGGCTCTACCAAATTAACTCCAACTTTCTTCTTATTCTAAATTACATCATGCACTCTTAACCAAACATTCTTAACTCTCCTCTAGACATAAATCCAAACACACATATTGAAATGATAGGCATAACTACTTCAATCATATAAACATTGTCGGCTCTACCAGATAAACTCAGGAAACTGCAACTATCAACTGGAGACTTCATAACTCAACCTGTACTGCACATATGACTCTTCGTCCATGAAAATAGTATCATAAACATGTCTACAATATAAATATAAATGTGCAAAGCTCTACTATAACCATACTACAAATCACATATAGAACTCTTCCTAGGACCTGTTAGGAACACTATTGATACAAACAACTGTATTACAGTCTTCACTTAGAATAAACCTCTGTGTCTATGATATCATGTTGATAACATATCTAGGAACCATATTCTCAAGGTTCACTCCATCAAGCTTCAATGCATACTACTTACCATATGTTGTCATCAATGAACAACATATAGTCAGCAAACTAGCTTGCTGGTAAATCTCCAACAATCTCCCCCTTTGGCATTGATGGCAACATATGGAATGAAAAACATGACCAATCCAAATGAACAATTATTTTATAACATTCTCCATTTCCTCAACAAAACTCCCCCAAGGATGGATCCTCCATCTACTATTGAATGCTCTGAATATCAATTGTTACAACTCCTCCTTACTTCATATTCATTACTAAATATGCTCCCCATTACTGTATACTTTCCTTTTATGTCTTTTTTTTCATGACTACATATATACTCCCCCTTTGACATCAATGGAAAAGGGTGCCAAAATAATTAAGCACATGTACTATTCCAGAGGTAGAGTGGTCAACCATTCATCAGTCACTGAGGACTGATGCACTCCTGCAAACTCTAATCAGATTCAGGGAAGGGAATTACTCGTAGCTTCTCCCTAAGATACTCCAAAGTATCCTTTAGTAAAGGCTTTGTGAAAATGTTAGCTAGGTGTTCTTTTGTACTCACATAGTCCACATTTACTTCTTTCTCTACCACTTTCTCTCTTAGGAATTGATATTTTATCTCAATTTTTTTTGTCTTTTCATGCATCACAGGGATCTTTGACATATTGATAGTGCTAGTGTTATCACAATGAATAAAAATATGATAATCAATCTGAATACCAAAATCCTGTATCATTTTCTTGATCCACACAATTATAGAAAAATTCAATGTTTCTACTACATACTCTACTTTTGTTGTTGATTGAGAGATACAATTCTACTTTTTACTTGTCCAAGTAACAAGTCTATCTCCAAGGAATACTACTCCTCCTGAGGTACTCTTTCTATCATCAACACAACCTGCCCAATCTGCATCTGTATACACATGAAGCTCTACATTCTCTGAATTGGGATACCATAAACCATAGTCTATAGTTCCTCTCAAGTATTTGAATATCCTTTTTACTACCATGAGATGAATTTTCTTAGGTTCTATTGCAAATCCCCCAACAATACCAACTACATTAGAAATATCAGGTCTAGTTTGAGTAAGATATATGAGTTTACCAATCATAGACTTATATAGGGTTATGTCTACTACTGCAGAATCATCATCTTTTGAAAGCTTGCATCTAGTAATCATGGGGGTACTTACTTTCTTAAAATCATCAATCTTGAATTTCTTCAATATCTCTTTTACATACTTGCTCTGATTAATGAATATACCTTTATCAGTCTACTACACATTCATTCCCAAAAATTACTTGATAGGTCCCATGCTCATTTAAAATTCACTCTGCATTTCCTTGGAAAATTCAGCACTTAGCTTGTCATTACCACCAAAGATAATGTCATCAACAAAAATAGCAACAAGTAGTAATCTATCAGGTGTTTCTCTTATGAACAAGTTACAGTTTTTTTCTCCTTTCTTGAATCCAATCTTTGTCAAGTAACCATCTATCCTTTCATACCATTCTCTAGGTGCTTACTTAAGTCCATAGAGGGTTTTCTTCACTCTGCATACCATATCAGGTTTGTCTAATAGAGGAAATCCTTCAAGCTACTCTATGTATACTTCTTCCTTTAGCTCTCCATTCAAGAACACTGATTTGACATCCATTTGATATACCTTAAAGTTTTTGAATGTAGCATAGGCTAGAAACAACTTTATGGCTTCCAATCTACTTACAAGGGCAAATGTATCAGAATAATCAATTCCTTCTCTCTGTGCATATCCCTTACATACTATTCTTTCTTTGTTTCTT
Organism: Chamaecyparis obtusa; assembly: GCA_027943335.1. Lineage (NCBI taxonomy): Eukaryota > Viridiplantae > Streptophyta > Pinopsida > Cupressales > Cupressaceae > Chamaecyparis > Chamaecyparis obtusa. The sequence continues at coordinate 1,151,228 of BSBK01000882.1, forward strand.
ACTATTGTTCCATCTTCATTCATTTTATTTATGAATATCCACTTTATTCCAATCACATTTTTATCATTAGGCCTAGGGACCAGTTCCTAAGTATCATTCTTGATTATTTGATCTAGTTCTTCTTTCATTTCTTCATGCCAATCTGAATCATTACATGCATTTTCAACACTTAAGGGTTCAATCAGTGAAAGTAAACATACTCTTCATTGGCTGTGGAACTTTTTACTTTTGATCTTGTCATGACTTTGCTATTCTGATCTCCAATGATGTCTTCCTTTGAATGGTATCTAGATGTGAACTTAGGAACATTAGGTGTGACTCTCTCATCTGACTTGTGAGATTCTTCTTCACTGGTTTCAGGGTCATTGAATAATACATCAATGTTGTCAAAAATTTCTTCTACAAATGTTTCTTTATTGGTAGTTTTAGGTTCTTCAATCATAGGTGCATAATCATGATATCTTTCTTGAACCATAAACTTCTCATCAATCTTAACATGAGAACTTTCAATGATCTTCTTCAATCTTAAGTTTAAACATCTATAAGCTTTTCTTTTAGTAGAATAACCAAGAAAAATACCTTCATCACTTCTTGCATCAAACTTGCCAATAGCTTCATCTCTCTTGATGTAGCACTTTCTTCCAAAGATTCTGAAGTATTTCACTGTAGGTACATTTCCAAACCATAGCTCATAAGGTGTCTTTTCTATGCCTAGACTTAATTGAATTCTATTGATAGTATAGATTGTAGTATTGATCGCATATCTCCAATAGGTTTGTGCAACTTTTCCTTCAATAATGATGGTGCATGTTGTGTCAAGAATGATCCTATTTCTTCTTTATGCAATTCCATTCTGCTGAGGGGTTCTAGGTGCACTTAGCTTTCTTTTTATCCCATATTCTTCACAGTACTCATAAAATCTATCAGAGGTGAATTCTCCTCCTCTATTTGATCTAAGACACTTTATCTTTAATCCAGATTCATTTTCAACCTTAGCTTTGAATATTTTGAACTTATCAAATGCTTTTGATTTATCTTTCAAGAATGCAACCCACATCATTCTAGAATAGTCACTAAAAAACAAGATAAAGTACCTTTCACCATAGTATGATCTGGTTTGAGTTGGTCCACATAGGTCTATATGCACTAGATCCAATTTGTTCTCTACTAAATCATTCTTTCTTCTGAATGAGTTCCTCACATGTTTTCCCATCACACATTCCCTTCATATTGTATCCACTAGTTTTGTAATACTAGGAAAATCTCTTACTACCTTTACATTTCTTATCTTCACTATATTGTAAAAATTGATATGACATAGTCTTTTGTGCCATAACCAATTGTCATCTACTTTAGCAACAAAAAAACATGCTTCAGGATTAAGCTGAAAAATATTACCTTTATTCTTTGAGCTTGATACAATCATTACACCTTCCTTTTTGTTAATGATGCACTTGTTGTCTTTGAATTCCAACTGGTAACCTTTGTCAAGCAACTGTCCAACACTAAGTAGGTTATGCTGAAAACCATCAACATATAGAACATCATTAGTGATGTTTTTTCCATCCAAGGTGTTGGCTCCTCTACCGATGATAGGTTTAGGAGTATTGTCTCCAAATCTAACCATGCCTCCTTTATATCTATCTAGGTGTACAAACCTATCTTTGTCTCTTGTCATGTGATGTGAGCAACCGCTATCAATGATCCAATCTTTCCTAATGTCTTCTTGAGAAATCAATGCTAACTCTTGTGCTTTCTTTTCATCTTCAAGATCCATTTCATCAAACATCTTCTCCATATCTTTAATAGTAATGAATCCAATTTCATCTTCTATTGATTCTTCATCCGATACTCCATCTTCAGCATAGTAGCATTATTTTGTAATACTTAGGCTTGCAGTTAGTTTTGAACTTCTCGACTCTTGTAGGACACTTAGATGCATAGTGACCAATCTTATTGCATGAGAAGCACTTGAATGGTAACTGACCTTCATATTTTCCTTTTTCTTTCCTTTCCTTCTTAGCAATCATAGCAATAAAATCATCTAGTTCTTTATCTTCATCATCATTATCAAAATTACCAGAAGTGTTCAAGGATTTCTTACCAATGACTGAGGCTTTGAAGGTTTTTTCACTTTTAGGCTCTGTCTTCAAGCTTGATATCTCATATGCTACAATCTTGATGATTAAGGTCTCTATTTTGAATTCTTTTGAAAACTACATGGTCTCATCTATGATGTTAATCTTTCTCTCATATTCTGGTGGCAAAGTGGTCATCAACTTATCCATTATGTCTTCTTCTGAGATTTCTCCACCATTATTTCTGATTCCTGCAATTGCTTCATTAATCCTTTGGTTGTAGGCTCTGATGTTTTCTTCAGGTAGCATCTCCAATGTATTGTACCTATTCTTCCATGTCTTTCTATGTGCATTCTTAGCTTGGATGTCTCCTTCAAACATGTCTTCTAGATACTTCCAAATCTTGTAGGCTTTATCTATTTTCTTGATCTCTAAAAATTCACTGTCAAACAAGGCGCTGATGAGGGATTCTTTGGCAAGAGAATTTTGAGTGAGCATCTCCTTTTTCTTAAGAGTTGCATCTTCTTTTGCAAGATCTGCTAAAGAGGGAATCTCAAAGGCAATGCATTGCAAATGTGTCATCATTTTTTTCTTCTAGTCTAGATAATTCTCTCCATCAGACTTAGGACTTTATTTTCTAAAGAACGCCATCTAATCAACCTCAAGTTGTTAGAATTTCTCTCCAAGGTACTTGGCTTTGATACCAATTGTTAGGAATAGTCCCAAGAGATAACTGAGAGGGGGGTGAATCAGTTATCTACAAGATTCAATTCTTTATCCAATTAAGTATAGAAGAACATTAAGCATAAACACAACAAGATAACACTTAACACAACACCACAATTTTGGTTATGGAGAAACCCAAATAGGTAAAAACCCCAGTGGGAATTAGTACCTACCGTGAACTGCACTAGTATATTATGATCCTTGTTAGAAGATCTTACAACCCTGTTAGGATTTGATCTGTATAATGCATTAGTACAGTGACCTAGTCAAGGGTCAGACCCTATTAGGAGTCTTTTACAATTAACCTTGTTAGGGGTGAGGACACACTGTCTGAGAGAACACTGCTCAAAGGGGTGAAGGTTACAACCTTCTGTTTAACACATACACGCTATATCTAGGTCTTGGTGAACTGTGAGGTAGAACTGATGTCTTGATCAGTTCCAATGAATACCATATACTTTCTTCTTTATCACATAGACCTTCTACTGATGGCTTAGTAATTTGCACCTTCTTCTCTTTTCTTATCTATCAACTTTCTATCATACTTAGAAATCACAAATAACTACCTATTAATATCTTTCTCCAAGTGATATAATCAAGTTGACCTATTAGAACTTCCTTTAAATCATATTAGAGAAACAATGTAACTCTCCAATAACATCTCAGTCAGCTCCACTAAGCATGCAACACAAATTAGGACTGTGCAACTCCATATGAGTGGATGTGACGTTTCACACAGTTAGCTCTACCAAATTAACTCCAAATTTCTTCTTATGTTGAATTGCATCATGCGCTCTTAACCAAACATTCTTAACTCTCCTATAAACATAAATTCAAATGTGCATACTGAAATGATAGGCGCAACTACTGCAATCATATAAACATTGTCTGCTCTACCAGATAAACTCAGGAAACTGTAACTGTCAACTAGAGACTTCATAACTCAACCTGCACTACACATCTGACTCTATGTCCATGAACATAGTATCGTACACATGTCTACAACATAAATATAAATGCACAAGGCTCTACTATAACCGTACTACAAATCACATACAAAACTCTTCCTGGGACCTGTCAGGAACACTACTAATACAAATAACTGTATTGCAATCTTCACTTAGAATCAACCTCTACATCTATAATATCATACTGATAACATATCTAGGAACCATATGCTCAAGGCTCACTCCATCAGGCTTCCATGCATGTTGCTTACCATATGTTGTCATCAATGACAAACATACAGTCAACAAATTGGCTTGCTGGCAAATCTCCAAAAGGGTTAACCTAGGGTTGAAGTGTTTTATGTTGAATAAATTTTGACCATGTCAAGGAAGAGACATCCCTAAGGGATTTTTTGATTGGCAGTTTTATTAGGGCATGTTGGGTAAGAGAATTTGCATTCCCCTTTTGAGTCTCCTCAGTGCTAATGCTCAACATATTGTACAAGAAATTAGGGACATTAACTGGGAGATTATGCCTTGTGCAACTAAGTAACTCAAACTAATGAGCATACAAATTTGAAAATCTTCCCTCACAGGTTAGGTACCTAATAATGTGTGTTGCTAGCTCATTGAATGGTGGAAGAAGAGACATTCTTTTGCACCCTTGCTTGGTAATCTCTAGAGGAGGATCAGTTGGAAGGGAGAATTAGGCTCGAGATGACCTAGCATCATGTTCATTGGGGTAATTCTCCCCAATTGATGGCAACCCAGTGATCTCTGCTATTCTCTCTTCTTTCGTGACAACTGTTAAACCTCATACATTCACCTGCCCTTCCTCAAAAGTATTCATAAATTCAGCTGCAACTTCCTCATTAAAATCTAATAATTGACGAAAATAGCCCAACCAACCACATGCATTAAATATCTTGACTGCTTCAACATCTACAAGTAAAAGACCATGAGTTGTCATCTCTGCCTCTATCCACCCATTTGATTTCAATATCTAGTCTCTAAATTTCTACTCACCAATTCCTCTATTAATCTTTCAATCTCTCTTGCTCTGCAAATACCTTCTTTCCTTCTTGAAATTCAAATGCTTTTCTTGAGAACACTGACTTTCTCTCTTAATTCCTTTGTTATCTTAGCATGAAACAATAATAATGATGTTTTAACAAAGGACATTATAACTTTAACTACAATTTGCAACACAATTTAATTATAATCTTTTTCTGGTCACATCAACTTTAGAAAATTAGGATTTGTAGTACGATAAATGTGTGAGAATAAAAGAACTTAATGAAACAAGACCTAAGTACAACCTTGAAGTGACAAGGAGTGACAAGGATAGATTATTAATGATATTTGGAACTCAATACACTTCCCCTGCCCCCTACGAAACAGTTATAAATGTCCTCACTTGGCACATTCAGCACGGGACGAGGAGCTGGCGTAACACCTTAATTATATATTTGTTGTAGTATTATATATAATTACCAAGATCTATGTGCTAAAAGTGAGTAAAGATTTAAAAATTTGTGCCTGACAGTTGATTACCTTACGTGCATAATGGAAGATGGTGAGAGTGAAACAAAGCTAGTGGCTGCATGTGTCAGCTGATGTGGCTCTTATTGAAAACATTGGAAATAGAAAAAGTGGATGACATGGAGTGTGAGTGGATGGAAGAGAGATAAATGGAATGGTTTGAAAAGAAGAATAAAGAAAAAAATGAATGCATAAATGGACTTCATACGAAATGAAGTGTTATTATGGTTGGACTTTGAAGGCATGTTATTTTGAAGCTGCAAGAAGAAGGTTTTCACCTTCTGCTGCAGGAGGTGTTACCTATTGCATTGTTGAAGTGTGATTGATGAACTATTGTAGGAAGTCTTGCTTTGTTTGGGGCTTGTGATATAGGCACAACCGATGGACATTAACAAGTAGTTTGAATTGCAATGGATCAATTGTGGTCAACTGGACTACTCCATTGTCGAAGACGTATTCTATTTCATAAGGTCCCATCCATCTGGTTTGTAGCTTTCCTAGAATTTCTTTGAATCTGGAATCATACAATTATGCCCAATCACCCACATGAAATTGTTTTCTCTTAATATGGGAATTTTGCCACCTCTTTTTTTGTTTTTGTACCAGCTCTGTGTGCTCCAATGCAAATTTACGCATTTCATCTAAGGAATTGAGGTGTAGAAGGTGTTCTATTTGTGCTGCAGGAAGATTGATATTTAATTCCAATGTTGTACATAATGTCTTGTGCTCGAATTCAATTGGTAACATTTTCACCTTCCCATATACTAATTCAAATGGGGTGAATCCTATGGTTATCTTCTAGGTTGTGTGGTAGGCCCAAACTACTTCTGTGGGTCGGCTATTCCAATCTCGTTGGTGTAATTGAACTATTTTTGTTAATATGGCCTTAATTTCTTTGTTTGTTACCTCTGCCTGTCCATTTTCCTATGGATGGTAAGGGTTGGACTTCTGATGCCTGATATTGTATTCCTTCATTATTTCATTGATCAAATTTGATGTAAACTATGCTCCCTGGTTAGTTACAAGTTCTCTTGGCACTCCATAAAGGGTGAAGATATCCTCATATAGAAACTTTGCTACCTTTTGATCTCATGCATGCTGCATGGCTTTCACTTCCACTCATTTGGTCAGATAATTCATGCATACCAGGAAGTAAGATTTCCCATTTGAAGGAGGATCTATTGGACCAATGAAGTCCATGCCCCATTTGTCAAATGGCATTACCACCACTTGTGGGTTGAGGGGCATTTCATCTTATTTGTTTGGACAACCCATCCTCTGGCATTTATCACATTTTCTTGTATAGCTAGTTGCATCCTTGTAAAGTATTGGCCAGTAGTATCATGTTGTTAGGATCTTCAGAGCTGTTCTCTTGGCTACAAAGTGGCCTCCACATGGCTCATCATGACAAGCATGGAGTATATCATATGTCTTATCCTCTCGCACACACCTTCTCATGATTTGGTCTAGACCAGTATAAAATAAGTTGTTATCAATCCAGGAGAATTGGAAACTTTTCTCAACAAGAATTCATCTCTCCTTTGGAGATAAATGTGGGGGCATTTTACTAGTTGCAAGGTAAGTATCTATGTCAGCATACCATGGATTTATGATAGAAATATGAAACAAGTGGTCATTAGGGAATGTATCATCAACCAGAGTAGTATCGGTATCAACATTTTGAATTCTAGACAAATAGTCAGCCACTACGTTTGCCTTCCTTGGCTTGTCAATAATGGTTATATCAAATTCCTGCAAAAGAAGAAGCCATCTTGCTAACCTACCTGTGATAGCAAGTTTTTTCTTTAGATACTTGATTGTTGCATGGTCAGTGTGAACAAAGATGGGGTATCCTATTACATAATGGTGGAAATTGTTTAAGGCATAAACTACAGACAGTAATTCTTTTTTAGTTACTGTATAATTTAATTCTGGTCTATGTAGGATCTTACTGATATAGTAAATGGAATTGTCAAGGTTACTAGGATTTTGTCCTAACACAACACCTATTGTATAGTCTGAACCATCTATATGTATGTGAAATGGAAGAGACCAAGAAGGTCCTTTAAGGACTGGTGCAGTTGTTAGAAGTGACTTGAGCTGTAGGAAGGATTCATCACAAGTTGATGTCCATATAAACTCATCCTCTTTGGTAAGAAATGTATATAGAGGACTAGCTATTTGATTGAAATTATGAATAAAATGCCTATAGTACCCAGTATGTCCTAAGAAAGATCTTACATCTTTTTTCTTAGTAGGTGTGGGTAATGTGAGAATTACCTCAATTTTGGCTGGGTCTACTTGGATTCTTGTTGCTGAAATAAAATGTCCAAGTACAATGCCTTCCTGCATCAGCATAAAACATTTCTCACTATTGAGAGATAGATTATGTTCCTTGCACCTAATCAGTACCTTTTCCAAATTCTATAGAGCTTCTTCAAAGGTGACCCCAAATGTTGTAAAATCATCCATTTATACCTCCATGCAATCATGTGAAATGTCAGCAAAAATACTAATTACAGCTCTCTGGAATGTTTTTGGAGCATTACACAACCCAAATGGTAGGACAAAATATGCATAAGTCCCCTAGGGACATGTGAATGTAGTCTTTTCCTAGTCCTCTAGAGCAATACTAATCTGATTATATCCACTATATCCATCAAGAAAGGAAAAATAATTTTTACCAGCTAAAGTATCAAGTACTTGATCAATGAAAGGTAAGGGAAAATGGTCTTTCTTTGTCGCTCTATTTAATTCCCTATAATCTACATAGATTCTCCATTTACCTCCCTTTTTGGGCACTGTGACCAAAGGTGATACCCATTTACTATCAGAGCTTAGATATATGAAGCTAGCATCTAGTAGCTTTTGTAACTATGTTTTGACTATCTCCCTTAATGTTGGGTTAATCCTCCTCTGAGGCTGGAAGAGTGATAGACTTCCTGCATTGATATAAATCTTGTTAGTACAAAGTGTGGGGCTCAGTCCCTTCATATCCCCATAGTCCCATGCAAAGACTTTTTCATGTGTTTGTAGGAGTTTTGTTAATTGCTCCAAGTGTTGTGAGGGCAGCTTGTTATTTACATGGAGGTTATGACCCTTGGAAAGCTCAACAGTAGTAGTAAGGTCAAGCATGGATAATTCAGAGATAGGACTTGTAAATAGTTCATAGGGTAGTAACTGATATATAGTCATGAAAAGTAGAAGTAAAGGAGGAGTAATATACTAAGGGGGAGTAGTATTTAGTTGAGGAAATGGAGAATGTTGAAGATATTATAGCTAATGGAGGATTCATCCTTGGGGGAGTTTTGATGAGGAAAAGGAGAATGTTATAAAATAATTGTTCATTTATTTTGGTGGTTTTTTTCATTCCATATGTTGCCATCAATGCCAAAGGGGGAGATTGTTGGAGATTTACCAGCAAGCCAGTACTGATTGTATGTTTGTCATTGATGACAACATATGGTAAGTAGCATGCGTAGAAGACTTATGTAGTAAGCTTTTAGTATATGCAGCATGGACATGTTATCAGCATGATATCATGGACACAGAGGTTAACTATTAGTACAGACAATTATATAGCAGCTTGCGTCCGCAGTGTTCCTGACAGAGTTACAGGCAATGTTCTGTGAATGATTGTTCGTACAATTTTCATGGAGCCTTGCACATTTGGATATGTGATGAAGACATGTTGGTGATGTTACATTCATGGACGCATAGTCTTATGATTAGTATAAGTGAAGTTATATAGTCTTTATTCACCAGATGCATTTTCATGTGTTTATTCAGAAGAGCCAATAAAGATTTTGTTGGTACATGAGTTGCGCCTATCATTACGATATGCACCCTTGGATTAGTGCTTGGAGAAGATTTATTAATGTTCAGTTAATATTGCATGATGTAATTTATCTTGAGGAGAAAGTATCAGTTAATTTGGTAGAGCCGACAGTGTGTAGCGTGCACCTACACTTATTGATTTAGACAGGTCCTAGATTGTGTTACGTGCTTAGTAGAGCCAACTGAGATCTTATTGGAGTATGTTATTGTTTCTCTAATATGATTTCAAGGTGGCTCTAATAGGCTGACTTGATTATATCATTTAGAGGAAATATATTTATAATCAATCATTTTTTATTGTTAAAGAATGGTTCAGAGTTGATTGTGAAGAGCAGAGAAGAGTGTGCAAAGTATTGAGCCATCAACAGAAGGTCTATGTGACCAAGTGAAGATTTTATGCTATACATTGGAACTGATCCAAATAGTAGGTCAAAGCTCAGTTCACCAAGATCCAAATATAGTGTGTATATGTTATTCAGAAGGTTGTAGCCTTCACCCCTTTGAGCAGTGTGCTCTCGGACAGTGCGTCCTCACCCCTAACAGGGTTAATTGTAAAAGACTCCTAACAGGGTCCAACCCTTAACCAGGTCATTGTACTAAATGCATTGTAAAGACAACTCCTAACAATATTAAGGATCTTCTAACAAGGATCATAATACACTAGTGCAGATTATTAGTGGGTGTCAATTCCCACTGGGGTTTTTACCTATTTGGGTTTCCCCGTAACCAAAATATTGGTGTTGTGTTCAAGTGTTCTTTCATTGTGTTTATGATTTATGTTTAAGTATACTTAATTGGACAAATAATTGAAACTTTTAGATAACTGATTCACCTTCCCCCCCCTCTCAGTTATCTCTTGGGACTATTCTTAACACTTAGAAGTGTATATCGACTATGTTGAGTGCATAAGCAGGGTACTGTTGAGCATCAGTAGCATACATTTGTTGCAGTTGTTGTTGAATATTTGGATTTGATTATGGTTGAGTAGGTAACTGTGTCTACTTTTGAGGACCTACGTTTGTAGGAGGTGGTATAATTGTAGGTGTGTTCATTGGAGGTGGAAAAGGTGGATCTCTAGGATTCAGATTAGGCCATTGTTGGGGTCCTCTCCACTAGTTAGTGGGCTGCCAATTTCCTTGTGGAGATTTTCGTTGGTTTGGAGGTTGTGGCCATTGTGGTTGTTATGGATTAAACCACTGGTTTTGTTGATTATTGGGCCAGGCACTATTCCAAGTAGGTTGAGTATACTGAGGAGGGTTTTGGACATTCTAGTTTTTCCACTGACTATTATAAGGATTTAAAATTTGCAGTTGGTCTTGAGGCATACCTTGTCTTGTGGTCCATGGCCGATGTTGAGAAATAAAGAACACTTTATCATCCTCTCCTTCTATCTTTAGGTACTCAGTTGGAAGGTGTTGATTCTCCAGGTTCACAACCATCTTGCAATGACAATCATTCTTTTTATTGCAGCAATGGGGATACTATTCGGTGAGCTATGCCTCCATGTCTTCATGCTTCTTCTTGTTATTCATCATGTACAGGTGTGTAGCGACATCATTAGTGATGTCTTGCTTGAAGTATGATAGCGGGTTTGAGATTTTTATCTTGTAAATGTTGGAGCCACTTCCTTTTGCAAGTGTTGGACAGAATCCTCTGATCTTCTTTACTACTACTTTGGAATAACTCAAACAAATCTTCTTGAGATCATCCCAATAAGACTGAGATATATCTCCTCTAGCCATAAGGTCTAATGCTTCCAGGCAGTTATCATTCACTCCTCTTAGAAAGATTATCTTTTGTGAATCCTCCTGCAATGCATGTTGAGGATTCTTCTACAGATTGTATAAGAAGCATGATATGTAGTCCTCCAGGATCTCATCTTCCTTCTGCGATATTTGAAAGATGTCATCTCCTTTTAAATCAACTCCTTTGCAGTATTCCTTATATTTCTATAGAAATAAATCTCTCATTCTAGCCTAATTAGTTACTTCTTTCTCTCCTAATCCCATGAACCATCCGAGGGTTGACTCCTTTAATGTTGCTAGATACAACTTAAGCTTATGACTATTAGTATTATAGTCAAAACTTCAACATAAAATATCAAAATCAAACAAAAAGGTGTCAGGGTCCTCTATAATAAGGCCATAGAACTTTGGAAGGGCCGAAGCGGGTATGTTCTTGAGATTAGGATTGTTGATAAGACTTGGAATAGGAAATGGAAAGGTAGGAGCTATCATTACTTGAGGTGTTGGATAATGAAACTGTGACTGGTAACTCTTACTAACCAAAAGTTTTTGGTCAACAGGTGGTCCTGGATTGGAGTTATTGAGGAAGCTGGCTAATATCTTTGCAAAAGGGTGAAGGTCAAATGGATTGAGAGGATCTCCTTCTATTGAAGATGATGTAGAAAACTCAGGACTTGTGTCAAGAAATGGTAACTCAAGTTCTCAAAATTATTCTTTCAGTTTAACGGGTTCTTTTGGGAGAAATCTTCCATGAACATCTCGCATTCTTCGATGCATGCAAGTGAGTTGATGAACCTATGAATCAAGCTCACAACTACTCACTATTAATTAAGAACAAAAAACTAATCTTAAAAATAAATGACTCATTAAGATTCTTAGTTTGACACCATCCCTGGCAACGACACCAAAAATGAAGAGTCTCATAATAGGTAATGATAATCATGCCATTGTCTCTCTTAGGGATAATGTATTCATACTAAGGATTACTTTTACCATCATGAAATGAATTTAGATTGTCAACCTAGGGACGTAGACTTGAAATGGGATAGCACAATTTGTGCACCAAGTTCCTGAAAGAGTCATACTACCTATGCCGCAGGAAGATAAAATGCATAAAAGAAACTTATGCTATTGATGTAGGAAAGTAAGAACACTTAACTACTCAATGAAATTACTGTTGAAAGCTTAGGAACTTAACCTAAGCCTGTTTAACAACTCAAAGTTTTCACTATGTTTATCTCTGCAAGTGCTGCAGGAACATTCACAGTAGTAATGTTGTAGGATTAAAATAGTAACTTTTACTTGAAAGCACGGGAAAGTACATAAAGCAATTATACTCTATCCTAATCTACTCCACCTCCCAAGTGGGCCCCCTTGGTTGGCTTCTACTAACTACTAACACAGAAGATACTTCAAAATCACTCTTTCATTATATTATCATAAACTAATTACATAGTAATGGAACAATACATGAAGAACACAAAAGAGTAACTCTGTTATACTAAACACACATTTGAGTATATTTTCTCATTACATAACTAAACCAATAAAATCCATTTATATAGAGGTTTAACGCTTATTGAAAGCATGAAAATAAAGTTTGACTAAGTCTTGACATAGAAGGAGGAGATATAACAACCACGACAGATTACAATAAAGTGCAGATAATAGAATAACAAGCACTGAGGAAATATAGCAGAGTTGTTTCCTATATTCTCTAGAATGATGGCTCCTTTCTAGTAGTGGCATGATCCTCAGAATTGTGTTGGCTTTCTTTGTCATGACTGGAACTCCAATGCCTCTTCTTTAAGGTGGTTGATCCACTCCCAGCCGCTCCTTGTTTTCCTGGAAAGTTAGTAGCATGTGGTATGTATACAAGTCAACATTTCAATTATTACCCAAATATTAGGACACAAATTAAAGTAGCTATATGAAGTAATACAATTTATATATAATGTTCAGCAAAACATGTCATTCTAACTACCCATAATCTTTGTGGTTCTAACTGTACTTATCACAATTTCACATAGGTATAGGTTCATAAATGTATTGGAAATGTTTCAACAGAGCATAAAGAGTTTCAAAAAAGCATAAATATTATAACAAAAAAGAGACAATAAATTGTCTCATCAGGGAAATACTTTGCATCGGGCCCCAAAACCTTTTTTAAAAATAACCCTCAAGGGTATAGGTGAACTTGGGGTGACCTATACCAAGCATAGGTCACAATAAGGTGACCTATACCTAGGAGTGCCAACTCTGAGGTAAAAGGCATGAGATCCAAGAATTCTTCTATTCCTTCAGGAAAAAACCATTCAATAGTCAAGAAAATTAGACATAGAGGGATAAAATGAGCTAAAAGGAAAGGTGAATAGGGTAAATGGGAAATTATGCATAGGAATTAGAGCCAACATAGATTTTTTAAAAATATTGAACAAAGAAAGAGAGAAATTTGATTAAATAATGTATTCCATTAAATATAATGCGAGATTCTAATGAAAGGCCACACTAGGGAGGGCTAAAACGGTCTCAAAAAGGACATAAGGCAAGTGCATACTATTTAAGATGGTACATTTAGCTTCCACTTTAGCAGGATTATGAAACAAGATCATGTTCATGGTAAATTAGATCCAATGCATAAGATGATCTTATCAAATCCAAAGAGACAAGGATGCATCAAACCCACAAGAGACTTAAGTTGTTATCAAATCCAAGACTAAAATAAGAGAGACGTCGCTAAAAAGGAAGGGAAAGAGAGAAAAAAAAGGGGGGGTTTGATTACTTAGTCCTCGAATAAGATTATATGTCTTATTGTGAATCACACAAAAATACTTTGTAAAGGATTTCATTGAAAGTCTAGCAAGGTTTGTGTGTCATGCTAGTCAACCCATCTAGGACATGTCCTTAAGGATTGTGTGTCCAAAAGTGGTCAAGAGAAAATATGGATATGTCCTTAAGGATTATGTGTCCATAAGGGATCCAAAAGTGAAAAAGCTATGTCAAAACAATGTGTATGTGTACAAAATGTGAGTGGAGTGTATGCCCCCATGTTAAAGAAATTAAAAATGCCTTAATGGGAGAAATAGCTTTAACAAAGTGTACATGTATCCACTAGAGACATTTCCACTATGACATGCCCCCAAGAAAGAACAAGTTTAGAGAAATTAGAACACGACAAAAGAGAGCACTAAAGGGATCTACAATCTCTAGGGTTGGTATGATCATATGATAATATGTAATATATATAATGTTAAAATGAAACCCCCAAAGGAAGTAGAACTACAACACAATGGAAGAAAGACATGTAAGATTTACAAAGAAGATTCTTTTTGGATGGAATCATGGAGACCAAGAATAATTGGTGTCTACGATTTTTCATCATCCCAAGAAGACAACACAAAGGAACAATTACAAAAAAATTCACATGTACAATAGAACATGTAACAACATATAGAAGAAGTGGGATACAAATAGAATTGAGTAATTATGACATTGTGATTCCTTTATCACCTTGCACCAATAGAGAAATAAGGGTCATTTAAATAAATCTAAACAAAACATATAACAATAAAAACATCATGGGAGAAGCAGAATACAATAGAAAAAACACAAAGATCCACCATACAAGATGATCTAATCAAAAAAATTGTTCTCCCCTATCTTGGTTCATAGTGTTTAGGGAAGGTGGACAACTTGCAAGAGGATTGATGTAACATCAAGTACCATAGAAGGAACAATAGCTAAACAAGGACCATGTTGTGAAGATCTATCATTAGTAGCAATAGATAACTATTGTGAGATCATTTTTGGTAAATCATTATCAAGATCAATAGTCTCATACATATCATCAGAATCACTATCATGAATGTCATTGTTAGTATCATGAACACCATCATCAAGATTAATCATAATAGAGTCCAATATATGAATGGAATCATCATGTTTGTTCATTTTAACTTTATTAATATTCACTTCCTCCATAGGCTTTGTCATAGGATGGTTAAAGGGAAGTGAAGTATAAGGAGATGTATAAGGTGAAGAGATGTGTTGAGACATATGGGCATGGGCTCTAGCACAATGATGGAAATGATGATCATGAGAATGATGGTTATATTTGGTCTTACTAGATATTTGAGGTGGAATAGGATCAATCAAAACCATGTCCTTTTTTATTTAGGATGAAGAATAGAAGGAACAACACTAGGTTGGGAGATAACAGGAGTAGTATGGGAAGAAGTAATAGACAGTAAATGAGGAATAGGTGGTGTGTGAAGAAGTCCTTTAGAAGGATCATCTTTGGGTTTACTAAGATCACTAATATTTTGGATCTTATAGGCTTTGAATGATCAAAAGAGATAGTCATGATAGGTTTTAATAGGTTGATGTATATTAGGCCAAAAGAAATCAAGGTCAACAAAATCTTTGGGCATGGAAGGTTGATAAATGATATTATTAAAACTGATGATTTCTCGGTTATAAGATAATTTAATACATTTATGAATTTAGGAGAAGCCATGGTATGCATAGAGGTAATCGAAGGAAGACCAAGTTTAACTTGAAATTGATAAAACATAAGAATAATAGTAAAATTAGTATCCACGGTTCTACCACCAACTTACATAGAAAAGGAAATAGAACCATGGGAAGGATAAAGGAAACCATTGCAAGTTTGAATCAAAACATCATATTTATCATAAAAATCCTTATGCAATTTTTTACTAAAAATATGTTCTTTAGTTATCAAATTTACCATGCAATTAGGTTCAACAAGAGTACCATGGGAAGGAATACCATTAATCCTAGCAAAAATGTAGAGAGGTCCATCAAATGCCTTAATTGTTTCAGCAAGATCAAAGGTAATAAAAGGCTGAGTTTGGGG
This sequence comes from Chamaecyparis obtusa, assembly GCA_027943335.1. Classification (NCBI taxonomy): domain Eukaryota; kingdom Viridiplantae; phylum Streptophyta; class Pinopsida; order Cupressales; family Cupressaceae; genus Chamaecyparis; species Chamaecyparis obtusa. Next base: position 1,166,982 of record BSBK01000882.1, read on the forward strand.
TTTAGATTTTGTCTTTTATTGAGGCTAAGGAAAAGGTTGGACATAGTCAAATTTTTTGACAACACGATTAGATTCTTCAACTTTTTCATCATAATCAGTCTTTGTAGAAGAAGAAGAGGAAGGAGGTTTCTCAATGTAATTGGTAGAATGAGATGGTAAAGGATTAGTGTAGATTTTCAAATTTTGATTATGGGGTGCAACGGATTTGTTTCCTGGATTGATGTTAGCATCAACATATATAGCATTATAATCAATAAGGTTTTGTATTTTATTCTTCAAGGAAAAACACTTCTCAATATCATGACCAGGTTAATGATGGAATTGACAAAAAGCTTTGGGATCAAACAATCTAGAAGAATATTTGGAAGGATCAATTGGTTTAATAGGAGGAATTTTAATCAAATTTTCATTCATTAGCTTCATCATCACATTATGTAAAGACTCAAAAAATAGATTAAAAGTACAAGAAGGTTAAAAAATAGAGGACAAAGGAGCCACACCTTTGGATGTTTCTACCACTTGTTCATCTACTATATTGATTTCTTTTTTATTTTGATTTATTTGTCAGGATTTTGACACTTATTGGAATTGGATGACGCATCACTCTTATCAACAGGAACATGAGCCATTGGAGTGTTTCTCTCAAACTGACTCACTTGAAGTTGATAATGATGAAGTATTGCACACAATTGTGAAAAGTAATAAAACTCAATAAGAAGAATCTTATCCCTAATGTCTTTTTGCAAATTAGAAATAAAAATAGGTTGTATATCAACATCAGGCATAGGATAAGAAATATAAGCATGCAAATGCTTAAATCTACCAATAAGTCACTAACTTTTTCTTTAACACCTTGTTTACAATGTATTAAATTAGTTAAAGAAATTGGAGGACCAATATTATTTTATTTTTTTTAATGAAATCATTAGAAATATTATTGAAAGAATCAAATGGAGTAAGGAGGTAGATAAAAATATCATTTCAAGGCTTTGTCTTAAAAGGTTCTAGTGAACAACTTAATCATAAACCTATAATCATAATAAAAATAACTACACATGAGTCACAAGATCAAACTTACCATTATAAGTATCAAGGTGTATAATTTCCATAGTTTGTGGTATAATGGCTCAAATAATATCAAGGGACAAAGGACTAGAAATATCACAAGTAGAAATATTGAACTTGGATTGAGTCAAGGTGGCAAGTTGTTGTAAACAAGAGATGGCTTGAGCTAAGCTATTAATGGTGGATTTGATAGAAGAAATGATAGGAAGAAAACTATTGGAGATGTTGGTAAATTTATTGTGTGAAGTAGAAGGAATGTTGGAAGAAGCATGAAGAATAGTATGAGGGTTAGATGAAGGAATATTTGAGTAGGAAAAAGGAACACTATGATAAGAAGGCATAGATGAAGGTAATGAAACACATGGAACACTCGTGGGAATATATGGAACAATAGGATTTGGGATAATCACATGTGTGGGATTGAATTGAAGGGTAAATTAGAGGTGGAGCATAAGTATAAGTACTGGGAATAGAAGTGGAAATAGGTAAAGATGTTTCAACACTTGTAGAAGTTGGAACATAATCTATCTCTTGAGAACATACGGGTAGAGGTTTGATATTAGAATTAATAAGGTGAGAAATGCCATGAAAGAGGTTAATTCCTTTTTCATCATTATTACGTATCTTCATTAAGCCTTCTATAGTGAATAGAGTGTCAGGATTATGATGTTCTTGAGGTAACCAAGTTTCAAACTTCTCAAATTCATTAGTAAGCTTTTGGATTTGTCAAGGAGGAACTCTTAATGCTTCATCTTCATCATGGGAAGAATTTGAATATTTATTCTCCATAATAGGATTGGTATCATGAGGAAGAATGTTGGTTTCATCAAGATTCCTATGAAATAAGGAAGGTTTGGGATCAAAAGACCCCATGAGTCTACGAATTATTTTAACCATAATACTATATGTTGGACTCAAAGTGATAAAGCTCATAAAAAAAAGATGAAAGAGATTAAATATAAAAGGTAATGATTGAATCAAAATTATTACAATAAGATATAAGTATCAAATTAAGAAGCATGCAATATGAAATAAAGATCATATAAAGGAAAATCTAAATAGATGCATACAATAAAACAAAGTAGATATATATATCAAAGAGAGATCACACAACGAATATCTAAGTACCCAATCAAAAAGGTGTAAAGCATGAAAAAATAGGGCTCACCAAAAATGTATAGGGGGAAATGATCATCAATGGTAGATTCCCACTTCCATGGCTATGCATTTAGGAAAATAAGGACAAAGGGGGATCTCAAAATGTAAAACCCCTTTTAGATAAAAATCAGATCAGCACTACTCAAGTATATGTAGGGGTGATAATGAAATATTCACACCTAAGAGAAGTAGAAATCTTAGAATCCCTAGTTGTGCTTGAATGAGATTTATTATTTTCCTTTAATGTAATGTAAAATAGATATGATAGAAATTAAAGGAAGGTAAACAAACACTTATACAATGATAACAATAAGAAATCAAATATAGTATACCAAAAAATAAGTTCTATGAAGGAGAGATAAAGTAGAAGAACACACGTTGAAGGCTTGTAAAGGATGCAAGTTCAAATCTACAATTACCTTGTCAAACTATATCAAAATTTAGAATAGATCAGGATACATGACCTTGACTATTGTAAATTTTGACTATGAAAATTGTAGAGTGCCAGTAATAGGTCAACTTGGTATGACCTATATTGGGTATAGGTCACAAAAAATAGACATATACTTGAGAGAGACAAAAATGAAGGTCTCGAGCCTGTGACGAAAATTGTATCTTCATATTTTTTATTTTGTATATGTACCTTCTCACATCTACACCTAGACACAAAGAGGGGGCGGAATTATTTTGGTGGGAAGGGGCTTGCCTTGGTCAAGCCCTTGTTTATGAATTAACCTTTAAATGAATTAAATAAAGAATGTAAAACAAGATAAATGTAAATATACCTTACTTGTAAAACCCTTGTGGATAGATACGAATCCACTATATCCACAAAGATGACCTTTTACTTGTATGTTGATGATGTCAAGTCAAGAATGTAGGATGTCTCCTCAAATGCATTGGATCAAATCTAATTGTGAAATCAAGTATCATGGATCATATAAGAAGTAAGAAGAATGAGGAATGTAGATCTCCTCCCTTGATGGCCAACTCCTTTGGAAGCTGGATCTTGAGAAGGAAATGCTTCAATACTTGATGCTTGAAATAATTGCTTGCTTTAACTCCTTGAATGCACAATGTCTTTGCTTGAGAATAGTTTTCTTGCAATTGTGGTGTCATGAAATTCCTAGATGTTACATGGGTTTTAAAATGAGAGAAAAATGTATCTTTAAATGGTGATCTAGGAGCTGATTCTTAGGAAGTCAACCTTGTAAACCTAGAAAGGGAAATACTCTGCATCGGGCCCCGAAACCATTTTTTAAAAATCCCTCAGGAGTATAGGTTGACTTGGGGTGACCTATACCTAGGAGTGCCAAATCTAAGGTAAAAGGCACATGATCTAAGAAGTATTATGGCCCTTCAAGAGGAAAAGGTCCAACAGTCCATAAAATCAGACATAAAAGGTTAAAATAGGCTAAAAGGAAAGGTGAATAGGGTAAATGGATGGGTAAATGGGAAATTGTGCATAGGAATTAGAGCCAACATATATTTTTGAGAAATATTAGAGAGAGAAAGAGAGAACCTTGATTAAACAATGTATTTCATTAAATATAATGCAAGATCCTAAGGAAAGGCCACACTAAGGAGGGATAAAATGGTCTCAAAAAGGACATAAGGCAAGTGCTTACTTTTTAAGATGGTACAATATGATAAAGGTATAAGTTTCTTTGAAGGATATATAATAATAACACCATCACCAGAGCTAGTTCTACATCTAGATCTGTCAAAGTAAAATTCCCATGTATCATCAGTGTCCATAGGTAAAACAAATTTGTCGAGGAAAATGATAGGAGTATAATTTGAAGTAGGTGAAGGAGCTTAAGTGAAATGATCTATCAAATCTTGTTTTTTAATTTCCTTTTGAGAAAAAAAATTAAAACAACCTCACTCAACATTATAAGCCATTTAGAGAAGCATCCTAAAAGATCATTTTTTGAGAAGAGATGTTTCAAAAGAACAAATTAAAAAATGAAATTGATTTTGGCATTGAGGGGATAATGTTAGAGTTTCTAACAAGTAAAAACTAAAGAAAGACACCATTTTTCTATTTGAGTATATATCTTGTTTCATAATCCATCAATGTATGACTAATGTAATACATCGGTCTCTCTTTTTCATTCTTATCATGTTGAGCTCAAACAAAAACTAAAGTGTTAGGACAAGTATAAGTATATAAGAAGAATGATTGATTAGGTTGAACAGGTTGTAATATAGAAGGATTAGCAAGATATTGTTTGAACTTCTTGAATTTTTTTTTACAATCACCATTCCAAGAAAATATCGAGTCTTTCTCTAAAAAGGAAGTGAAAGGAATTGTCTAATCCACCAAGTGTGACACAAACTAGTGAATAGCTTGTATTTTTTCATGTAAACTACAAAGTTGTGATATGTTGCGAGGAGGTGGGATATTAACAATGGCATCAATCTTTTTGGTATCTACCTCAATACCCATGTTTGAAATGATGAATCCAATATTTTTTCCACTATCTACATAAAAAGAACATTTCTGAGGATTCAAGCACATATTATATTTACGCATTTGTTAAAAAAATTATCTAAGAACATGAACATGATCCTTACAAGCAATGGATTTGGAAAGAATGTCATCAATATAATCTTCAAGAAACTTATGGATGTAATTGTGAAAAATAAGAATCATAGAACATTGATATGTAGCACCTATATTTTTCAATCCAAAGGGCATGACAACCCAAACAAAGGCTCCCCAAGGAGTGATGAAACCCATTTTTTATTGATCTTGACTAGGAATGAAGATTTGATTACAACAAAAAAACCATCAATAAATGATAATAAAGAATGTTTCTCTATGTAATCCACCGTCATATCAAGGTTTGGAAGTGGGAAATCATGTTTCAAGGAAGCTCTGTTTAAGTCATGAAAGTTGGTACACTTTCAAATTTTATTGTCTCCCATAGATACGGCTACAATGTTTGAGATCCAAGGAGAATAATCAATAGGGAAAATAAATCATGCTTCAAGGATTTTTTTAATTTCATCCTTTGCAAGGAGAGGAATACTGAGATTCATCTTGTGTATCTTTTGTTTCACCGGCTTCGTATTAGGAAGAAGAACAATGTTATATGTGACTATTTTAGGATCAATGTCAAGCATATTGGAATAAGCCTAAGAAAGGACTTTAGGAAATTTGAGAAGAAGGGGAGTAAGATCTTTCCATTCATCCTCATCTATAATTTTCCCAATTTTGACTACCTTCTTGGTTTTATAAGGATCCATTTGCACAACAATGGTATCTGTAATGAAAAAATTAATTTTATGAGAGAAATCTATAGGCAAGGGGGAATCATGTTTATATCTGGAAGTGGTCTCTTGTGCAAAGAATGCTTCAACATTCAAACAATAAGGAAATCCCCTATTGTGATGATAAAGAGGAAGATTATCATATTCCCCCAAGAGTTCAGCTATATCATCATTATTAGTAAATGTATCAAAATAAGTATTTTGATCGAAATCAATGAGTTGAGGATTTATGAATTTCAGAGGTCAAAAAGAGATAGTGTTGACATAGAGAGTAACTGGTTTTGGTTTCTTATAGGGATTAAAGCCTAATCCATAAGAATGTTCACGCCCCTTATTTCCCAAGGGTACTTGAATTACTTGTTCACATTTTCCACATCCATTTCCATAGAATCCATGTTTCACTAAAAACTAATAACTAGAACCATAATGAGAAGCCATATATGAAAGAGTTAATGGTGTTTCATAAGTCACCATGTCATAAAAATTAGGTTTGATAGTTTCCAAAGATTTGTTAGGAGTAGAAGTAGCAACAAAATTGTTACTAGCTCCTCAAAAAGAGGAGTTTTTATTTTTGATTCTTTGTTGAGTTTAGGTTGTTGAGGGGCTTTGTACTCTCCAACATAAGTTGGTGTGAAATCTAAGGATCTCCAAACGTCATCTGGAAGGGTACTAGTAGAAGGAGGATCATCCTTAGGTTCGTGATCTTGTTTTTATTCAATAGGCATAGGTGTATTTCTTGATTTAGTATGAAAATAACTATTCAGTATATCATCTACCATAAGTATGTACATCAGATTGTTGTAGATAAACTTGACTTTTCAATGAATGGTTGAAGGAATAGCATGCAATATAGCATGTAACTAAGGTCTACCCAGAAGAAGGTTGTAATTAAAATGTCCAGGCATCACTTGAGTGGGAGTGTCTAGAATAACTAGACCTACCTTAATAGGTAATGTAATGATACCCAATACTTTCTTACCAACATTTTCAAATCCATGAATATGAATCAAATCAGGTTTAATAGTTGAAATATCATCTTTGATCTCCTTCAACATGTCCATACTACAAATATTTAATCTGGAGCCATTATCAATTAAGTTCCAACGAATAATATTACCATTGTTAAGGACATTGACCATAAGAGCATCATGTTGATCTTGAACTTCTTTAGAAGGACAAATATCTTGAGTAAACACAATTTGAGTCAAGACAGTGGTAGCATGCATACATTCCAAAAAGGAATTGATGCTATCCTAATTAGGTGATGGGGTTGGAAGAGTGGTTAAATATTTTTGCAAGGCTTCATGGTATGTAGGATAATTTTGAAGAAGTTCCAAAAGAGAAATCTTAGCAGGAGTAACATGTAATTGTTCTACCAAATCATACTCCTTTCCAAGATTGGGAGATAAGTGTGGTGTTGGAGGAAGAATGGGTTGAGAAGGTGATAAAGAAGTAGGAACAACCGAATTAGTAGGTTGAGGATTATTTCATGTACGAAAGGTGTGAACCACCACATGATAATCCTTAATGAACTTAAAATGACTAGTAGTTTTTCCTTTAACAATTATAATAGACCTGTTCAAAGTTTGAAAAGAATTTTGTTGATTATATCCTTCAATCATAATCAAAGGTATAGTGGTAAGTTAAGGAGAATATTTTTGAGGATAACCCTTAACAAAAATCACAGGTTTGTTAGGAATTTGAAAATAATTTATTTGAGTGCATCCTTTGACAGTTATCACAGGCTTATTGGTTATCATAGGTTGATCATGGAAAACTATTTTGGGTTTTTCAATGTTGAAAATAAAGGTACTCAAAGGAAGAAAGATAAGCAATTTGTGGTAAAATATTGGTTGAAGAGATGTAGAGGAAGATTTAGTAGAGATGAAGTCATCAAAGACCTTACCTAGCATAAAAAAATATTCACTACTAGGCACCTCATGAGGGTTCTTAACATCAAAATACTCATGAATAAAGAAAACATGCATGTTTGAAACAAGATAAATGAAATGCAATTGTTTTTGTATTTTTAAAATGTAAATGAAATGCAAGAAACAAAAAGGAAACAACTTATTATTTCTTTTTTATGATTTTAAGATGCAATAAATAGTAGATCTAACTAAAAATCAAGATAATGAAAGAATAAAAAGAAGATCTAAGCTAATGCAATGCGTGAAAAGTAAATCTAATCAATAATGACAATATTTTTCTTCTTTTTTAGATTTGAAATGCATGCATGATCTAACTAACCAACACAAAAGGTATAATGCATGAAAGGTTTGCATTCACTAAAATGTAAAATAGGAAATGGTGAGATATAAAAAATGATAAAATGTAGATCACCCACCAAATCATGGGGGTACTATTATACATTAAAATTAAAAATCCTTGTCTACAAGATGAATCTGGTAAGCACAATCAAGTGAGATAGGATGCTAATCCAAGATCTATACTTTATACGGTTAGATTTTATTGTTCCAATATAAAATAATATGTAATATAATCTATGAAATGAAATGAAAGGAAATAAAAATGAGAATGTGTGCACCTGAAAAAAGAAGTGTGAGATTGCACTTTGAACCTTAATTTTTTTACTGTTGGATTCCCAGATTCTGTTGAGTTTTAGATCTGATAATCTAGAATTTGTGTCTCTTTACAATTGAACTTTCTATTCTAGAAAAGGACTAGGTTGACTTGGTCGACCTAGTTCTAGGACTAGGCTGACTTACTTGACCTATTTCTAGGTCTAGCTCGACTTAATCGATCTAGTCCCGAGACTTTCTGGACATATATACAAAATGGTAATTTGTTGATCTTTGAGCCTAGATTTTGGATCTTCAACTAGACCTATACTTTTGTAACTTCCAAATCTAAAAAAGTGTGTGTGCAGGTGGCTATATAGGGGTTTGCCTTAGTCAACCCCCCCATATTGGTGATTCCCACCTCTACAGATAGTTGTTAGAATATGTAAAGTGTGGTGTGCCTGTGAATGTAGAGTATGTCTATAATGCTAATGAGATGAAGGGTATGTACAGGATCATGGTATGCCAAACCAGGCCCTTAAGTGGCAATGAAAATTCAGAAATTGTGGTTAGGCAAGTTGACGTAAAAATTTGAACAAGTTATCAATCTTATATCAAAAATATGTAAGAAGAGAATTTGTAGAAAAAATGAATGTAGTTTCTCATCTACAAGGCCATTTTTAAAAATAAATTAATCTATATGGTAAAATTTTCAAATTTCAATGCAGTAGTACAAAATTTTCATGAAAACGATAAGAAGTAGGTGTATGTCTGACCACCTTAAATACAATCAAATGATAATATTTTTTAGAAGATTATAGACATAAGTAGTACACTCATGTTTGGATGTGATAGTATATTTTTTTGTAATTTTTTACCAAGTAAATAATTAATTATGATTTTTCTGCCATAAATTTTCTAGAATATAAAAACTCTCATCTATGACCACCTTAACTTAGTCTAAACTTCATCAAACTGAAAACTTTTTTTTTTTTTGGTAGTAGGAAAAGCGTAGAATGTGACACATGTTTCAAATTTTATAAAAATATTATACCATTTGAAAGTTATAGATGTTTTTCAATTGGTCTATCAATTAGAAAAAAATTTCACATGGCCACTTTTTTGCATACCATGATCCTGCACATACCCTAAAATTAATAGAAAATATCTATATCTAACCCTATGTGTGATAGAGTGAAACCATAGCATGTAAATGTAAACAATGATTGAATGTATATATATGTAAACATAAAAGTATGAAGTATCAATGCATAGATCTAAAAATAAAAAGGAAACCATACCAAGCCTTAGAGGTAAAAAGTACACCTAACCATCTTCATAGTCCATTTGAAACTTCATGATAATGTATTTAATTTGATGTCTTGAATACTTGATTGAAAATGTAGATACTTGATATAAATGCTTGAGATAAGTCTTCAATAGAAAACCCTTGCTTCAATGGATGTCATCAAACTAGGGCTTCCACCTTACAATTTCTTATTGTAATCAAATCAGGGTTTTCACCTTGCACTTTATTTCATTATGCCAAAATGAAACAATTAAGTTTCTTTTATAGTGATTTCAAGAGTCATAATTAAGCATCTGACTACAGATCTAAAATCCTTTCAAATCCCTTGTGGTGGACCCGGGCCCTAAATTTGGGGTCAAGCTCCTAGGAAAAGGCCAACTTAGTCAACCTTGTCTAGGACAAGGCCGACTTATTCAACCTAGTCCCCAAGGACCTTGGTTGATCCCGAGAGATGGGTCACTGACAATCCGAAAGTTTGAGATCCAAAACTATAGTTGATTATGATGATAAGATTAAATTCTGAGCTCAAAAGAAGTTGAAACAAAACCTAGTAGAGAGAATAAATTTTGTGATTGGAGGAAATAGAGGATGATGCCTATAAATTAGACCTACCTTGATTTTTTAGAAATTGGAGAGATTAGAGGACTCAAATTTGAATTAGGGATGCATTAAGTGCAATTTTGAAGTCCTAGAATACAAATGTATAATGTAAATACAGTAAGGTATGTGCTAATTTTTTTTTAAATTGTAGAGCACACGAGTGCTTACAATTTAGGATGGTACACCTTCAATAAAATAACCTTTCTAATATCTTATCACTCCTCTATCCTCTAAGATTCTTGGATTCCCCTTGGAAAACCCATGAAAATTGAAATTAACATGTCTCATGTGGTTTCTATTTAGTCTCTCTTTTTTGGATTAAACGCCCCCAATTGCTTTCCAAATTGTTTTTATTTATACCCTAATTGTATAATTCTAATCTCTTGAAGATTCTACATTACTTTAGAACAATCAAAGGATGCAACATCTACATTCTCCTTAATTATCCATTTTATAATCTTATAGAGAACCTTGTTGTTCTTGGATTTTTCCCTAAATAACTTATTATTTCTTTCCTTCCACACATTCCAAACAACAAAATGGGGTTTGAGAATAGATATATTGAATAAATGGATGACTAAAATGATAGAAATTACATTGTTCCATAAAGTTTTTCATGGCTTCTGTAAGTTGCCAGGATATCATAAACTTAGTGAAGATTTCTTATTGGTTTTCAGTAGTGTAGGGATAATGGAGGAAAATGTGATCAATACTTTCATGGTTAGAAATACATAATGAACATATATTAACCAACATGAAGTCTCTTTTATTGATATTATCAATAATAAGGATGTTTCCATGATCTATGACCCACCAAGAATAATTGATTTTAGTGGTGAGATTTGTTATCCATATTCAGTTCAAAGAGGTTGTTATCTTGTGTGCTTTCCATAGTCTAGTAAACTGGTTTAACACAGAAGATTCTTGATGGTTGATATTTCCAAACTCAAACATCTTGTATTTCTTGAGAAAAGAGAGATAAATATTAAAGGTAATTTTTAAGGTGAGTTACCTCTTCTTCCATCCTTTTGTGGATAGGAGGAGAAACTCCACTTACATCTTTAAGTTGGTCATTACAATTTTTTTATTTTGCTTGAATTCCTTTCCAAGTGAGATAAATATGCAAGTAGATCTCATTTTTCTTTTTAGGAAGTCTTTGATAATATTGAAATATTTAGTAGCAACTAGAGACACATCCTCGCACCAAACATCATTCCAGGATCTAGAGTTTCCTACATTTCCAATCATTTTTCTTCCACCTTTCTTGACATATTTTTTGATTTTGCTCATATTATTGCATATCAGGGATCTTGAAGGAAGATATGACTCATGAATGAGGTTATTAGGAGAAATATTTTGAATCTATTTATCCTTTATTATACTAGTCTAGTCCTTCTCTCCCATCGTGATCTACCATCCAACCTTGGAGAGAAGAGCAGTATTAAAAATTTTATTTCCTCTAATCCCTAAACCACCACATTTCTTAGGTTTACATACTTTATCCCATATAACCAAGTAAATTATAGCTTTATCTTCATTCTATCTACAATGTCTCGTGGTATTTTAAAGAGGGATAAATAATACACTGGATATTTTTTAAGACTAGCTTTCAAAAGCTTTACTTTACCAGCTTGGATTAATAACTTCCCCTTCTACCTTAATAATTTCTTTAGAAACCTCTCAATAATATTATTCTAGAAGGAATTGGAAGGAAATGTTGTGGAAAAAGGAAGACCCAAATAGGAATCTAGGAATAAAGCAACACTACATCCAGGGATAATTGATATACAACTTTATTTCCTGATAATTGATATGTTTCCCCAAGATAAAGGCATAGTTATCTAGGATCCCTTTTTAACTTTTAGCTTCTGAGATATAGGATTTGCCAAATATTATGGTGTCATCCAAAAATTGTTGATGAGTTAAGGGTTGTAGTTGGGAAGAAACCTTCACACCTTTTAGAAAACTTAATTCTCTATACTTTTGAATCTTCAGGTATATAACCCTTGCCATGTGGATAAATAAATAGCATGAGAGAGGATCACCTTGTCTCAATCCTCTACCATATGAAAAAAAACCCTCTAGGAGATCAATCTATTAAAACAAATAACATAGGAGAGGTAACACACTCTGATATTATTTTAATGAATTTTCCTTCAAAACCATATTTTTTTAGAACTTCAAATAGGAAATTCTACAAGACTCTGTCATAAGATTTTGAGATATTTAATCTAAGAACTGCACTTTCCCTCTTGCTTGAGTCCATTGAATGAATGAGCTCATGAGAAGTGATGAAAACATCTAAAATATTTCCTCCTTCCATAAATCCTCTTTGAGTATTAGATATCAATTTCTCAAGGACAATTTTGAGTCTATTAACAACATTTAGTAAAAATATTTTGTAAAGAGTATTACATAGGCTAATAGGTCTATAATCTATCATCTTATTGGCATCTTCCGACATATCAAAGCTATAAATGTGGATTTGATTTGTTTAAGAAGATTTTCTATTCTAAGAAAAACCTTAGTCATATTGTGGATATCCCTCACCACAATCTCCTAGAATTATTGAAAAGGGCAGAGGGAAAGACACCTGGACCTAGAGCTTTATACGCACCAAAGGGGAAAATATCAGCTTTAGTTTCCTGAAGAGTAACCTTTTTCTATCATTTTTTTTAATTTTAAATGTCCATTATCATCTTGGGTATGGCATCAAGCATCTCATTAGGTCAATAAAACCATTTTGTTGATTTTGGTGGTGATCAAAAAAGAAGGAAATAGCAAAGTTCTATATTTCTTCCTCATCCTCAACTAGGGTGTCATCTAGGAGCTACATTTTCCTTATCCTATTCTTGATCCTATGTTTTAAGGAATATTTATGGAAACAATTTTTGTTTTATCCCCCTTCCATTAACCATTGAATTTAAGGTTCCTATTTCCATAAAGTTTCATCTTGTTTATTAAGTCCAATCCATTGCTCCTATAGAAATCTTTCTTCTGACAAACATCCACATCAGTCTACCTTGTTTCCATTTTTTCTTAAATGGGCTCCAATTCCAAATAAGTCTATTTTTTACAATGAAAGGTATTACAAAGGATATTTTGTTCCACCCTTTAACTTTTTATTTGATCTATTTCAACTTTTGATTAATTTAGAACATAGGAGTACCCATGTAAGGAATATTCCACTATTGCACAAATGATTTCCTAAAATATGGGTCATAGGTCAACATTAATTCATATCTAAAAGGGAAAGGGCCTTTTTTAATCCATCATCCCCAAAAAATATTATAGCATTATGATCAAACCTTGTTTTAGGACAAGCATTGAAGGATAAATTAGCAACATTATCCCAGTTGCTGGAAAATAAGAACCTATCATGTTTGACCTGAATAAGGTGGCTACATTTTCTTCTATTCAACCAAGTGCAATGAGATCCTTGAAATTAAATAGATCCATAAGGCATGTTGTAGAAATAAAGTCTCCCAAATCACTCATATTCCCACTAAAATCATCAGACCCTCCCAGTTTCTCTACAGGGTATAATGGCAAGTTAAAATCCCCCAACAATCATTTTCTTGAATGATTATTTAAGATTGAAGACGCCAAAGAGATCCATAAAGTAGTTGTTGGACATCTATCATTGGGAGAATAAATATTAACCAATTTCCATTTTTGGCTAGATAAATTATAAAGAGTGATAATGAAACTATTTTTAGAGAAAAGGCAGATGGTACCTGATAAAGAAGCAAGGTTCCACATAGTAGTTGGAATGCCACCTGGTGCACCTTCAACTTCACTAACAAAAAATTCAACAAATGACCAAATTTTGTTAACACTTTTCTTAAATCTTTCCTCCTTCATTTTAGTTTCTTGGAGTAACAGAATATCTATCTTATGATAAAAAATAATGCATTTTAGTAAGTGTTGTTTGGATTAACTATTCAAGCAGGTCTCATATTCAAAGACATAATCTTCATGGTACAATAACTAAGGAGAACTTATCAATCTAGATATGTTTGAAAGAGCCCCCACTAGGGGATCCCAAAAAATTTGTGTTTTCTTTTCCTTCATATCAGAGATACCATCAAGAATCCTTTGTTTTCCACTTACCACACGAGTGACTTCACAATAGCCAGTTACACTTTTTTGAACATCCATTTTTTGTTGAAATCACACATTTTTAATAAAATATGATGATTTAAGCCTTTAGAAGACCCATTTTAAGGAATTAATTAAAAATGGTTATATCCAAGCCTCTTAGATCAAACTCTCTTTGATATACCTATTACAACTAGCGGTTGTCATTGCGCCAAAAGATCAACCTGTTAATGCTTGATACAACCACTAGACATATAGAAGACACGGGAGGTGATTAAGCCATGTCGCGAACCACCATTGTGTTGGAAATGCCACGGAGACTAAGGGCTCAATCAGTCTTTCTCACCATTGTAACAATGCTCCTATCACAAGCACGGGGTTGAAACCTATGACCAAGCTATGATACCACTTGTTACAGTTCTAGTTGTTGATGTTGCACCAAAACATCAACCTGTTAATGCCCAATACAACCACTAGACATAGAAGACACAAGAGGTGGTTAAGCCATGTCACGAACCACCGCTACGATGGAAATGTCAAGGAGACCAAGCGCACAATCAGTCTTTCTCACTATTGTAACAATAACCTCTCTAATCCTCATTCCTATACGCAATGGAGTCTCCTTTGAAGCTATCAAAATATTGACCAAAAATCACTTTTCCATTAGATTTTTGGGGCATAAAATTAATTCATTTGATAAACTAGATGTAGAATGGTACAACTAAAATAAATATTTCTAATTATTATTATTTTAATATATTTTAAGTTTATTATGATGTTTTATTTTTAGTTTAACTAAGCATAGGTTTTGCACCATATATCAACATATATGTTCAATGCTTATGGAAAAATAGTAAGACAAGTAAAAAAATGAGAGATATCTAGGCACTAGATATTGTTGTCCTCTTTCGACCAAAAAAATAATTGAATTTTGATACCTACATAATAAGTTTGATGAAGGGAACTCCCTTTATTAAACCAAAAACACACAACAAAAAAAGGAAATAAATAGAACATTGTAAGAACATAACAATGGTAAGAACAAAAACACTTGCTTTCTATTATCTTCAATGAAAATAAATTACAATATTCAAAAAAGTAACATGGTGCAACCACATGGGCATTTCATTACAATAATTTGCAAGACAGAGCTACAAAAAACCCTTATGGAACTAAGCCCTAAAACCCCCCTTCATCCCTATATAAGTTGCACAATTAACTACCTTAGAATACTCTAGAAAGTGAAATTTTCCCATTTTGGAATCTAGCGGTTCAATTTCCTACCTTAAGTGATTTTTCTCTCTCGTCCTTTTGTATCAAAACTTGTGTCTTGATGGCACAACTTTCAGAAGCCATAACTTATGAACCGTTGACCCAATTTTTCTATTATAGCCCCATTTTGGAAACCTCTCAAAGTTCTCTATGGCCTAGGATGCAAAATGATATCCTAGAAAATTTTGAACCTCTTTCAGAGCCTCTAAGACCTTCAAAACTAAGTTCAAAGTTTTTGTATCACCCCATCTAAATATAAAATTCATTATCTTCAAAATCAGACTTGATCTTGCCACGAAACTCTATTGACATGTTATATATATCCAAAATGAAGCTCCACGAAAGTAATTGGGACAATCTGTGCTCAAACTAAAAGCTTACTAAAAATAGTAAACTTGAAAAAAATAGTAACCCTACCAAACATATCCCTTATTGAAAAACTAGACAATATTTTTGGGTGATGCAAGATTGCTCTTACACTCAGGATTCTCCTGCAACACTAAATAGACTTGTAATGTTACAGGTTAGAATGCACGACTTGTAGTGATGGATCTAAGACTCAATTTTTGTATTGGATTAAAACAAAACATTAAACAAAAGAAAACTTAACCAAATTTAGATATTCAGAGACTGGTTGCAATTACAAGTAACATTACTTGCAATGACAATCTAGAGATTGGACATTGAAGAAAGACTTGCAATGCAATCTCTATATTTCAAAATTGAAAAGAAAAAGATCAGACAATGAAACTTGACGAAAACAAAGGTGAAGGACTTCGATTTTCTAATGAACAACATGGGAGATGGGAATGCACCTTGAAATGCATGCTAAAGCCTTAGGATGTCAAAATTTGGTGGGTTATCCCTAATTTTTGCATGTCAAAAATCTAAGGCAATAGTTTATCAACTATTGTTGATTTGTATTGTATCTTCTATTGATCATATCTTGAATTAGAACCTCTTAGCATATTTTTCTATTTTACTATATATAATTCTAAAGAGTTATCATCATTTAAATTAGGAAGTCTCATTTGCAATCTCTAACTAAATAATGTAGTTTAATCTTTTTTGGTATAGATTTTAGTTGACTAATTAAAATAGTAACTAAAGTAGCCCTTGGCTAGAAATACTTTGATATTGGACCTTTGGCTCATTAAAAAAAACTCAAATGAATAGGATTCACATTTAGCTTCTAAGTGTATTTTCATGGCATTTGTATATCTTGAATTTTAAGTACACTACATTTTTAAGGTCCTAAAAGATCTATTGAAGAGAAAAGTGTTGTCTCATATGTGGAACAATGATAGGGGAAAGGACCTAGTGCCTGAGTTCCTTTTAATGGATGTGATAGTAATTGTTGATTTAATACACACACTTATTGATTTAATGTCCAATATTTTTGACAACATTGCACCAATAGTTTTGACTTTAAAGTTGTTATTACTAATGATGACTACCCATAATTGAATGAAATATATCCCTTAGTTCTAAAAGAAACCAATCTTGTGATGCCACATCAGCTGCACAAGCGTGGGTATCTATTTTTCTTGATCATTGGTCTCACATTTTTTTGGTTTTTTTGGACACCTTGACAAAAAACATGTTGATGTGGCATCACATTTGATGGTATGGCATTGAAACCTTAGTTATAAGATGGGGATTTGCCAAGTAAGTTATCGTAAGAAATCAAGAGTGATTTGAAATTTCCACATAAGTTTTTGAGAATCACAAAGCTAGGGTGCTCAATTACTGGGTCATCTCTCCTAGATCATGATGCCATCAATATTTTTGGGTCAAACTTTGGAATTTTGTATGGGGGAATGAATTTATAATAAATGTGACTAATATTGAGTTTCTTCATCCTTCAAATTATGAGATATCTCTATTAAGTTTCTTTTGTTGCACTTGGAGTATCCATGCAACCCAACCCACACCCAACCCACCTTACCTTGGACTTACATACTGCAAATTTGGGGTTTGAGAAAAGGGTGATTTGGGGCGAGACTAATCTCCTGAGGATGCATGAAATAAATCATAAACCACATGCATCGGGTAAGCCTAGGCCTCGGAGTCAAACCCAAGTCCAATGGAGAGAAAATCCATAGCCCAAACCAACTCCAATGTAATTGAATTTGATATTTTTCCCTCTAGAAGATTGAAGAACATCACTAGAAAATGATTGAAACCTTATCATGCTCTTGTCAAAGCATTTCTATCAAAGCAATCAGTTCACTTTGTTGTCTCTCCTTGATGCATACCATAATTATTTTGAGGCTTCCTTGAATGTTTCATTTCTCCTATCAGACAGACATTTTTGCCAATGATCGTTCCTACAACTTAGTTAACCATATATTTTTATGTATTGTTGGTCTACTTTTGGAAGAATATTTATGATGTTCAATGAGTCTACTCAAGATCTTGTTGATATGCCAAAAATGCTATCTGACTTTTGTTGTCCTCACATTAATCTATTTTCTATTTTTCTATTTCTCTTGCCATTTTTTTTTTCAACAAATCTTTGTCAGCTATGTTATTTTTTGTTGGACTTTAAAAGGAAAAATATATTTCACAAAAATATTATCACCAAACTTTTTCCTTGCTCATTTATTTAAGATCAAAGATTTGTTATCAAATAACTGCTATGATATCCTACGTGGTGATATTTCTTTAATACACAAGTGAAATAGAAAAGATATGGTGTAATATCAATAACACTTCACACAATAACTAAGCAATAGAGCATAAGTGCAAAAGTCAAACAAAACCTGATAAGAAAATGATAGTTGAAACTATATATATTGATATAAGAATTCCAGGTCATTTTCATAGGTCAATTTTCAAACATAATGAATTATTTTTTTATGAATAATTAGATAAGAGAAATTTATCAGTCCCTAATCTGGTTTAGTAACAAAAACAAGAAAGTTATAGAAGACCACTCAACAATTGTGTGTTCCACATCTGCTAGTCCATAATTCAATTATACAGAATGACGTGTAAGCACTAAGAATGAAACACTGATGCTAAGTTTTTCATTTTGTTACTAGTTGTGTCTTGATTTGTGATCTATAAAGATCTATTGAAAGGGGGAGTTTGTTTTAGAGTTGTTGATGTAATTGTTGTCGTAGAATTGTTGATGTTTCAATATGGTTGTCATTAATGGAAACATATTTCTTTGGTGGTTGGATTATGCTTAGTATTTCGGATATGTCACAAATGTGATTTTGAGGATCTAGTGGTCTGGAGTATGGTGCTCTAGAAGGTTGGTGCTCCAAGAAATATATTTTCAATGATGTATACAGTGATGTTTGTGTCTGACAATGGTTTTGAACCCTCCACTATTATGGATATGATATTGGTAGTTTGGTGTCATATCACTCAATGCTTTAACTTTTGATATTGTATTTTTGGGTCGTGTTGATGTGGTCCGGAGGTTTGGTTGCTAACTATATTATTTCTTCCTGGGCTCCAATAATTGGCATTTGGATAACATGTGTATTTTTCGAGGAAGTTTGTGTGACGTGGTCCACTTTTCATTCCTTCCTATGGAAATGTTTAGTCTAGGCCTATTTCAACTTATGTTTTGATGGCCAACTTGGTGATTTCATATTTTAAATATCAATAGAAATAAGAGGATTATTGTGATGGAATGATATGGCAGTTATTTGAAAAGAAGTTTCGTTAGATATTTTGTGAGATTATGCAAAAGTGTGAAGTTGGGTTGTGAGAAAAGCATGTGTGTTGTTTATGTTAGATATCATAGGCAGTAAGCCAAGGCTTTCTTCCAATTGTTGTATTTCAATGGTAGATTTCCATTTCATTCTTCTTTATCAGGGTAGTGATCCCTTCTAGGAAATGAGCATTCTAGTAGTGAGCCACTCTTTTGTAAAAATCACCTTAATCGATGTTTTTTATTCATGACAATTAGATTTTCCATGGTGTTTCCCATCTTAGGTTTTTTACGTAAAAATATGTTGTTCATTATGTATTATTCATGTGTGTGCTTATTCATGTTTACATCTAGATTGGTTAAGTGGTTAAAGAATTAATATGTTGGATCCAAATATTTGAAATTGATAAAAAAAATTAAACTACAACTGATTCACTCTCATCTCAGTTATCTGGGACATTCAACAATTGGTAACATATATTTGGTTCCCGGATAATGAGTGTAGCCACTCGGGGAGTTCCGATTGTGCATAGAATAACTATTCCTACCTTTGATGGATCTGACTATGGTTTCTAAAAAGTGAAGATGAGAAGATATATATTTTCCTTG
Organism: Chamaecyparis obtusa; assembly: GCA_027943335.1. Classification (NCBI taxonomy): domain Eukaryota; kingdom Viridiplantae; phylum Streptophyta; class Pinopsida; order Cupressales; family Cupressaceae; genus Chamaecyparis; species Chamaecyparis obtusa. The sequence goes on from BSBK01000882.1 coordinate 1,186,567, forward strand.
AGTTATAAGTCTTGGAAAGCTATGGAGAAAAAATATATGGTGCCAAAAAATGGACCTACCACTTTGGATGAGACAGATGCATATGAAGAGAATGAAAGAGAAATGTATGCTATTTTTAGTGCATTATCCAAAAATGAATTAGCAAAGGTTGTTGCATTAGAAACTACTTATGAAGTTTGGGAAAAACTGAAAAATATTTATGAATAAAATGATAGGGTTAAACTAGCTAAGATGCAGACTACTAAATTCATATATGAGAACTTGAGGATGGAAGGAGAAGATATAGCAAGCTACTTTTAGAAAATTGATGATGTTGTAAATGAGATCAGTAATCTTGGCACCACTTTGGATGATAAGGATGTAAGAGAAAATTGTGAGGACTCTACCGGAAAGCTACAGTGTCAAGGTCTCAATAATTAAAGAAACTTACGATCTAATAAAATTCAATAGAGCAGTTGTTTGGCACTCTAAGCACATTTGAGATGAGAAAGTTAGGAAAAGAAAAAGCCATATCTGAGACTTCTTTCAAAGTGACAAAGACAGATGAAGATTTGAATGATAAGAGTATAGATGAAGTGAAAGAAAACTTTGTAAGAAGGTTAAAGATAGGAATCAATAAGTATAAAGGTATCTTGCCTCTTAAATGTTTTAGATGTGGAAAGGTTGGTCATATGGCTACTAGGTGTCTAGAAAAATAAATAAGACCAAAAATAAAATTTAATAAGACCTATTATGTTAATAAAGATGTTAGTATCTCATACGATGAATCAGAAGAAGGTGACTGCTTATTTTATATTAAAGTAGTACTTAAATTGTTGGAATTGCATTATATGTTAGAAGAGATAAGGATGAATGGTTGATTTACTGTAGTTTCTCTAATCATATGACCAGTGAGAAAAGTAAGTTTGTAAAACTTGAAAAATATGATGTTGGTACTGTTAGATTTGGAGATGATCAAACTGAAAAAAATTGTTGGAATAGATTTTATTACTTTTATTGGAAATGGTTACAATGTTGTCTTTTAGAAAGTGGTTGTGAAATCTGGAAGGGGTCTAAAAATGTTATTGTTGCAAGAAAAATGACTAGAGGAAATATGTATTAATTAGATGTTGCTACAAGGCATTGTTTGTTATTAAAGATTGATGAAAGTTGGCTATGGCACCAAAGGATGTGTCACATCAACTTTGACAATTTGGTAAATATTAATTTGGTAAGAGCAGTAAGAGATCTACCAAGATTAACCAAATTAGATAATAGTGTTTGCAGAGAGTGTCAAGTGGGAAACAAGACAAAGGGAACCTTACAAGGAAAAGAACAATTTGTTAGCGGACTGTTGGATTTGGTACATAGACTTATGCAATCCAACCAAAGTAAGGATTCTACAAGGTGAGAGGCATTTTATGCTCTTAATTGATGATCATTCTAGAATGACTTGGGTTACATTTTTAAGAGAAAAATATGAGGCATTAGAAAAGTTCACGATATTCAATGCTAGAGTTAAAAATGAAGTTGATAGAAAATTAAATACTTAAGATATGATAGAGGTGGAGAGTTTGTTAGTGATGAATTTGACATCTTTTGTGAGATGTGTGGGATTAGAAGATAGATGTTTCTCCTAAGACACCACAATAGAATGGTGTTGTGGAGAGAATGAGCCAAACTATATAAGAGGCAACAAGGACTACGATTCAAAGAAGCACATCTATCGAAAGTTTACTGGAAAGAAGCCATACATATGGCTATATACACTCTTAATAGAGTTTTGTTCATGAAAAAGTATGGTAAGACTTCATATGAACTATGATATGGAAGGATCCTAACAATAAAGTATTTTAAAGTATTTGGAAGTGTAAGAATTTGCTTAAGGAAAAGAATGAAGATGCCAAGATCTAGAAGCTCAACTGATAGCACAAGAGAGATAGGCAAAATGATATGATCAATTTATTGATTCAATAATGATCAAATAATGAAATACAATTGATAAATACAAAGTAAATATGTCTGAATATATAGGCAATACATGATAACTAGGAGAAATACAAGTGATAACCTATCACCTACACTAGGTGTAATCACATATCCACCAAAGATGGATCATCCTCCATTGTACAACAAAGTATGTGCAACAATGAGAGAATGATAATGTGATAGGAGCACTAAAGGTGGATCTCACATGTAAAGTAAAAATTCTCCTACACTATGTGCTAAAATTAAATGCCAACTCCTATGTGTCTACATGACAACTAATATGCAAATGTATTATCCTAAGTAAACTTAAGTAAAGTGTAATTAGTGAATATTTAATTATACCAACAAGAAGCAAATATTACATTTGCAAAGATGAAGGGAATCTTGGAAAATTTGACAGAAAAGCAAATGAGGGCATATTTCTATGATACTCTACAATAAGCAAGGCATACCAGTGTTACAACAAGAAATTAAATAAAATTGTTAAAGTGAAAATGCAAGGGTTAATGTTTTTTTTTCAAATGACTTCAATATACAAGCGTGCTATGAATCTGATGAGTCCAATAGTAGACAAGAATGAGAAAATAATGGAGAAAACAAGAAGAAAGAAACTCAAAATGTTATGACATCAATTTCAAAAACTTCAAAGTATGTGCAAAGGAATGACTCAAAAAACCAAATCATTGGAGATAAGAATAAAGGAGTCATCACTAGAAGCAAGGTTGTTGAAAAACAAGTTCTATTGTGTTTACTTTTTGAGACTGAACCTAAGGCAGTGGAAGAAGCTTGTTGTGATCAGAATTGGATGAAGGCAATGAAAGAACTAGATCAAATTGAGAAAAACGGACTTGAGAACTAGTTCCCAGAGCAAAAGACAAAAATGTTATTAAAACAAAGTGGGTGTTCTAGAATAAAATGGATGAGGATGGACAAGATGTGAGAAACAAGGCAAGATTGGTTTGCAAAGGGTATACTCGGGTTGAGCGAATTGATTTTGACAAAACTTTTGCTCTTGTTACTCGAATGAAAGTTATAAGGATATTCTTCACATTTGCAACATTTAAGGATTTCAAAGTTTATCAAATGGGTGTGAAGTTAGCATTTTTTAATAAAGAACTGAAAGGATTTTACATTGAATAGCTGGAAGGATTTAAGTTGTCAAATGATCTAGAAATAGTATGCAAACTGAATAAGGTTTTGTATGGGTTGAAGCAGGTTCCTAGAGCTTGGTATGGAAAATTAGATAAGTATTTAATGGATCGAAACTTTTAGAAAGGGTTGTTGACAACAATCTTTCTTTCAAATTTGAATTAGAAAAATTCTTAGTGGTTGTAGTTTACATGGAAGACTTAATATTTGGAAGAAATAATGTTATGTGCAAGAAATTTGTTGGTGAGATGTAGGATGAATTTGAAATGTCCATGATTGTTGAGTTGAATTTCTTTCTTGGATTGCAAGTGAATCAAAACAGTGAATGTATTTTTATTTCTCAATCAAAGTACATTAGAGAGTTGTTGGAAAAGTTTGGATTGGAAAATTTCAAACTAGTGTGTACTTGTAGGACTACCATATGTAAGTTGACTAAAGAAGATAAATCCCCCATGGCAGATGCAAGAAAATACAGATCAATGATCGAGGGACTGCTATATTTGACTACTACTAGAGAAGATATCATGTATGTCATTTGTCCGGCAGCTAGATTTCAACAAGAACCAAGAGAATCACATGGTGTTGCAGTAATGAGGATTTTTAGATATTTAAAAGGAAAAAATGAATTCGAGTTGTTGTATCCCACACAATCAAATTTTACCTTAACAGTCTATACTGATGTAGATTGGGCAGAAAATATTGATGACGAAAGGAGTACCAGTGGTGGAGCATTTTTCCTTGGTTCCCAGTTAGTTGTGTAGTTAAGTAAGAAGCAAGATTTTGTGTCATTGTCCACTCCATAAGCTGAATATATTAAAACTGCTCCATGTTGCACACAAGTAATTTGGATGAAACAAACCTTAAAGGCTATTGGTGTGTTATTTGATGAATCGATCCTAATCATGTGTGATAACACCATTGCAATAAATATTTCTAAGAACTCGACACAACACTCCAAAACAAAGCATACTTCTATCAGGTACTACTTTTTTAGGGAAAAGGTGTTGGACAATGAAGTGAAACTCGAATATGTGCCTACAAAAGAGAAGGTTGCATATATCTTTACAAAGCTTTTGTGCAAAGATACTTTTGAATAACTATGGCAAAAGTTAGGGGTTTTACCCCCTCCTAGTTTGAACTAAGTGCACTAAGATGTGACATTAGTCTAGAAAACTTACTACACATTCTTGGTCTAGACTAATGTGTGGGGCTTCTCCTCAAAGGGAATAGAGTGTGTTATTGCTTTCCTTTGTCCTTTATGTCAAAGGGAAAGAGAGAGATAGAAATGTATGCATCAGAACTATGGAGTGAGATTATGTTTGTTGTTGATGGATGTTTCCATCAATTACAAAGGGAGAGATTGTTGAAAGGGGGAGTTTGTTGCAAAGTTGTTAATGTAATTGATGTTGTAGAATTGTTGATGTTTCAATATGGTTGTCATTGATGACAACATACTACTTTTGTGGTTGGATTGTGCTCAGTATTTCTAATGTCACATATGTGATTTTAAGGATCTAATGGTTTGGAGGCTAGTGCTCTAGAAGGTTAATGCTCTGGAAAATATGTTCTTAATGATATATTTAGTGATGCTTGCGTTTAAGAGGGATCTAGAATTCTCTATTGTTTTGGATATGATATTGGTAGTTTGGTTTAGTATCAATCAATGCTTTATTTTTTTATGTTTTATTTTTGGGTTGTGTTGATGCATTCCAGAGGTGTGGTTGCTAACGGTATTATTTCTTCTTGGGCTCCAATAATTATTACGTTTGGATAACACGTGTTTTGGTCAAGGCAGTATGTGTGATGTGGTCCACCTTTCATTCCTCCCTATCGCGGCAATGTTTAGTCTGTACCTATTTCAAATTATGTTTTGATGGCCGACTTGGTGTTTTCTTATTTTAAAGATCAACATAAATAAGAGGATAATTGTGATGGAATGGTATGGAAGTTGTTTGAAATGATCCATCAAATATTGTGAGGTTTTGTGAAAGCGTGAAGTTGGATTATGAGCAAAGCATGTGTGTTGTTAGATATCAAAGGTAGTGAGCCAAGGGTTTCTTATAGCAATTGTATTTCAATGGTGGATTTCTTTTTCATTCTTCTTTCTCAGGGCACTGAGCCCCTCTAGTCACCTTAACCAGTGTTTTTATTCATGAGAATTAGCTTCTCCATGGTTTATCCCATCTTGGGTTTTCCATGTAAAAATATACTGTTCATTGTGTATGGTTCTTGCGTGTGCTTATCCATGTTTACATATGAATTGGTTAAGTGGTTAAAGAATTAATCTACTGGATCTAGATCTATGAAATTGATAAAAGTTTTAATCTACAACTGATTCATCTGCCCCTCTCAATTGTCCAGGACATTCAACGAGAACTATGGAAGACAACACACCAATAGGAGTTAGTTATGAAGTTATGGGCTCAAAAATACACCACACCCAGCAATATAAAATTGCCAATTCCATTAGAAAGCAGTTTTGAAACCATCAATTCTCTAGAGGGGTAGTCATAAATTATCAAGATAATTACAAAACTGAGTCTACTAAAAGAGGTGGCATCGTCCTCATTCATTAAACAAGAACGTGAAATGAATAGTTCTATGAAATCTCTATCTATTTAAGGACATAAGGAGGTTACATTCAAACATTAGAAGCATTCTACAATTGTATTTTCAAATGTAACATGAAGGAATAAGAATCCATCACAAAAAAGGAATTTTTTCTAGTAGAGTGTTCCTCAGGGATGCGTCCCCGCCAAAATACCATGTTGTCTCCTCTGGGGGGACGTTTCTAAGACTTGGGGACTCGGGAAACATCCCTCCATAGTACCACCACCTTTGCCACCTCTACCAAGGATGTCGTCAGGTCACTTGCTATATGGCAAATGCCATTACATACTAATTGCAAGATTTAACTTTGTGAAAACTAGTTTGTATTTAATGGAGCTCTCCCGGATATTGCAAATTTTGCCTTAAAAGATTTACACAACTAGTTAGTATTTAATAGGGCACTCATAGATTACTATCTATGATGCATACATTACTATCTCTCTCTTTCCCTTAAAAGATTTGCAGATTTTGCCTTAAAAGATTACAATTCACCTCAATTTGTATATCAACACCACTCCCCAACCACCCCACCTTGCAGTCCATTGGCCATCTCCCAAATTTAGGCCCTTGGACCCCCTATTTCCGAAACCCATCCCATTACTATCACAGTCTCCAGTTACCATCTACTATATTTGTAGTTTTAATACAGACATCAATATTAATTGTAATTGATTACTTATTCCACAATCATTTCAATATTCCAGCAATAACTAGTTTTAGAGTTCACTGGCGTCTTATATATCCTATCTAAGCTATTCCAAGACGGAGCGGGAGCTTTTGGAGTTTTGACAGTTATTTTTCTACATTTTAAGACACCTTGGAAGATATGCAATTGTCACTTTCAAGTACCTCACCTTGCAGTTTTTAGGATAGATCAGTGTCTCTATATTGTGATTTCTTACGTTTATGTTTGTTTATGAAGCAAAAATCGTTTTCTATGCTTAAATACATGCCCGAACACTAATTCAAAAATATTTTTTTTATCATTTTGATGAAAATTCAACTAGCATAGCATGGCTCAAGATTAACTTTTGCTTTATATATGCATAATCTTGTAATCAATTACAAATCAATGAGGCACAGAGAATGATTGTGAAAAATATAAGTATACAATGCACTTCACATCAAAAGTTAAACACAGCTGCCTCCGTTGTCTTGTTAAGCTTTGTGAAGCAATCTCCTCTCCTTGAGTAAAAAATGGGCAAATCTATGGCTACTGTTGTATTGTTTTGGTGTCTTGAAAATACATCATAAATGTGATGCGGACTTAAGAATAAAGACTAACTTCTATCTTCCCAAAGTAAGAGTTCCAAAAAGAGTCAAAACGTTGGGGACTTTTTAACTTTTAACACACAAAACTCAGAAGCGCTCAACTACATATACAGGAAGTAACCTTGTTTAAGACGACTTTTGCGCAAGGCTAGAAAAACAGTACCAGCAACACATGGAAAAAAAAAACATTTTGAAAACGTTTCTCTGCTTTGTTGCTATTAAAAAAAATGTAGCATTTTTTAAATTTTCACTATAGTCGTAAAAGAAATTGATTTTGCACTGAAAGTGGCAAACTCTCTGCTGGAGACGAACAAGACCTCTAATATGGTGATTTGGAAAACAACTTGTTTGCTTTCACATTCACATGGACCCGAGAAAAAAGGCTTTTCCTGCAATTTACATTACATCTTGGGCCTTCTAGGACTTAATTCAGTCAAGCAAAGAAACAAACAGCAAATAAACAGCTTTGTGGAACATATCTAAAACAAGATATTACATCACAAACATAACTTTGCAATTGTTAAAAAGTCAAAAGAGCAGCCAAGAATCCATAGACCAGTGAAGTCGTTAGCCTTCTATAGATAATGATGTATACTTGATGAGACATCAATGTTTCTTTTACAGATATGATTCTTCAGAATTTGTTTTTTAAAAAAAGATGAAAGATCAAGCACCATTTACTTGTAAAATAGGTATAATGTGATGTGGCATTTGCTAACTTGTAAGGATATCACCTTAAGACTTCGTGAATATTTATCAAATTTATACTCGGCTCAAAGTTCAAACTATTATTATTATTATTATTATATATATAATATAATAAACATTACAAACCTCAGTTACTCTAAGTGTGAAACTTCCCACTTTACAGCTGTACATCCAGCAAGAGGATCCTTCTCCAATGTTTATTCATGGGATTGCACATTCGCGCAACTAAAATAAATACTAAAAGATGAAAACTTTGTTTTCCAACTTCTTGAAGTGCTGTAAATACAGGTGTTGGCAGGAATTATTAACTCCCATTATTATCAAAACCTTTGCCTTGGAACTATAGCCAATAACTGGAAAATCTAATGAAATTAGAAATGAAGCATGGTATGATCGTAAGGTGCATAAACTCATCTGCAGAACATGCCAATCCATAAGTTATGTGTGAGTTTCGTATGCCTCTACACCTGTGTGGTTTAACAAATCAATCTGCTAGCCTTTCTTTAATTCACCCTTATGATAAGGGAGAACAGTGGTACTCAAGCTTCTTAGTCAAGATCTGTCAAGTCCCGGGTTTTTGGAAGCTGCAAGCTTGCTATGTCTTCACGTGGAATTGCGCCAAAAGGGCCATCAAGTTCTGCATTATTGTTACTGTATCCCTCTGCGCAGTTTAATTCCATTGCAGTAGACTCCTCCAAAGGCAACAAGTATGTTACTTCTTTGTCTTTTCGGAAGGCCAGATATATAATGCCACCCAAATAGGCTATCATGCCCACAAATCCCAGAATTCCTATGAATGCTACTCCTACTTTAGGAAGCTTGTTGTGCATCAGCCATTTCACAAAACTAGTTGCAAGAAATTGTATGTTGATAACCATGATAGCTAAGCCAAGAAACCAAGCAATTACTGTAACCTGCAGCCAATGAATATAAGATTATTTGTAGCAATTACAGAGGAATATATGTTTTTGATTTGCAAAGAAAAATGGAACTCTTGACATACTGGAAGTGAGTTTGCATTTGGACCCATCTTCGTTTTACTGCTAGTAAACTTGAGGAGAGGAATAAGTGCAAAGGGTAACTCAAAGGACAGTATCATCTGTAAAACAAAATGACAGATTAACATCAAGAGAGATTAGAATTAGATTCAGCATCAAAGGAGGATCCCAAGGCATCTTCCTTTCAAATACTCCTTGGCTGTGCTAAAATAAAGGCAGAGAAACATACTTTACAATTTAACATGTGGAATGTGGATATGAGAAAACAGAAAAATGCAAAGGGTAGCGTAATCTGCAAGTTCAACTTTAAAAACATGAAAAATTATATTATAACCATTTTTATTGAAAATTTGAAATGGAATTGATATCCCATCCTATACTAAAATTATTTAAGTAAGAAGCATCCATGCAAAATGATATTTACGAAAGTATTATAATGGAGTAAAAATGCTATCTTTCAAGACCTGCGTTCTTTCAGGATCTTGAACTACAAATTTCTTCATTTAAAAACTAGATTGAAAGCATGAATTCATAACTATGTAATACTATCTTGTTCTTGCAGTCCCAAGACAAGTGGTACAAACCAGAAGAGTCACTTTGAGATATGATACCAAGTGAAGGCTATAAAACATGTCACAGCATTATTAACAACCAGGATTGTGCCAGAATCAGAATAGTACACAACTATACAGAGCTGTACTGGAAAATAATTAAATTTCCAACCTCCACGAATGGCTCAACAATCACCTTGATGGATCCAACAATTGGATTGACACAATGGAGACTACTGAACAGATGCATGATGCATTTTGAAAACATCCTCAGTGACGTTCATGAAAACCTCGAATGGTTTTCTGGCAGGAGGTGCTCCATATATAGCTGCTATCACTACTAATGGGGATGCTCATATTGTGTGTAATATTGCTGAATGGGATTCTTGTCTATGACTGTTGATGATGTTTTGGTTTTTACTAATATGGTAGTGCTGGGTCCCTTGCTCTTTGGTTTCTGTAGTGATCAGTGAAACCCGGGGACTCGCACCCCCGTCAAAAACCTTGAAGTACCCGTCCCCAAGACGTCCCTGCACCAGGTACTTGGAGTACCCGAGTACCCCCACCTCTATCATTCCGCAACCACGCCACCGGCGGGATGCATACTTGAATTTCTATTTGAATTTTTATTTTTGAATGTTACTATTGGGTATGTACTATGTTACTATGTTGAATGTTCAATAGTTCTGGTTTCTGTTGCAAATTTGCTATGTTCAAGTATTTCAATTTGGTATGTGTTGATGTTTTGTAGCTTCAGTCGAATAAACACTACGAGTCAATACTAGTGAAGATATGTATATATATATTTAGTATATATGAGATGTATATATATATATATATTTAAACATATATAAATATAAATATTATTATATAAATATTAGAGAAATCAATATAATACTCAAGAGATATTATATATATTTATGTATGTATATATATATATATATATATATATATATATATATATATATATATATATAATTGTCATTATATTAATTACATATTAATGAATAGACATGTCTCATGAAGGGACATGTCTCTTCTTGGCTCATTCTCAATATAAATGCAAGAGATTGTTGCATTTGAAAAACACATACAATGAGATAGTGCTATTACATTTGCAATGATCCTAAAACCTTAACATGGTATCAGAGCCAAGTTGCAAATGTAAGAGAGTAGTTTGTTGATGGTGAATGTGTGACTGTCTCAGAAAATACGGTCTCAGTACGAAGACCATATCTCTCAAATGCACCGTTGGATTTGGCTAAATTTCGGATATGTTGGTGATAAACTAATTTACAAGAATCTCACCGGAGCGATTGAAGAGAAAATCCCAGGTTCAAAAGTTATGACCGACTTTGTACGGATCTATAATAAAATTAAAAAAAATCTGAAAAAGAGAGAGGTTCCTTCTTTAAAAGCCTAACCACTTGAAGGGAGATCTAATAAGATTGAAGGTTGTGATAGTGTATAGAACCTTTGGATATTAGATATAGTTCACGTGAAGAGTTATAGTAATGTTTGAGAACGATGACATCATTCTATGAATTTGCATGATATTTTCTATATGGGCTCACCTTACAGAATGAAATACTTGAAATTTATAAAAGATAAGTATTTCATGTTTTATTAATGCACATGGTTTTTGAGTTGGTAATTTATGCTATACTATTGGTTAGTAAAATCTTATATGCTTCTATCATTGGTATTTCTGATCGAGATAGTTTAGTGAGCTATTTGTAACCTCTCTCTGACATACCTTCAGGACAGAAGTACAAGATAATTGCATTCAAGGGAGAAAGAACTTGACGTTTGCAAATGAATTGATGATTAAGACTAGATGCAAAGGGAGTCTGACATTTCAAAAGAGGTCAAGAAGTTGATAAACTTGAGCTTCAGAGGGAGCAGATGGTTCAATCAACTTGTGACAATCTTGATCATATTGATTGAGAGGGAGTTCACTATTGAAGGTGAAACACTTCTGAGGTAAACTTGATAAAATTGATTATTATACTAATGAATCATGAATGTTTTTAATGGGCCTGCCCCTTGTGTAAATCATGAGGAAGTGACGACTTCCAAATGATTATCACTTGTATTTGCAGAAGTTATTGGAAGGTGACGATCTTACAATAACTTAAATCATGATATACATTATTTATAATGTTGAAGCAGATCATGATGAATTAATGCAACAACTAAGTGTTAGATGTCATTAAGTTGACGGTCTATGAGTTGTTTGCATAAATATATCTTGTAAAGCAACAACTAAGTGTTAGATGTCATTAAATTGACGGTCTATAAGTTGCTTGTATAGATATATCTTGTAAAGCAACAACTAAGTGTTAGATGTCATTAAATTGACGGTCTATAAGTTGTTTGCATAGATATATCTTGTAAATCAACAACTAAGTGTTAGATGTCATTGACGGTCTATGAGTTGTTTGTATAGATATATGATAGGTATTTGGTGAATATCATGTGTTGATATTTTGCAGGCCAATACCTTATTGAGTACTTGGTGAATATCATATGTTGATGTTCTGATAGGCCAATACTCAGAGTATTTGGTGAATGTCATGTGTTGACATTCTGATAGGCCAATACTCAAGAGCTTGTGGATAGAATCGCCGATGGAGGCAATCCATATATTGAGACTATGTTTCTATTGATTACATCTTGAGGATGATGCCTTTATTCCTTACATCATATGATTGATGTTTTCAAGTGTCTTAAGTGTTGACATTGGATTGATTTATCCTCCCTAGCTAAGAGGGAGTGTTGATGTTTTGTAGCTTCAGTTGAATAAACACTATGAGTCAATACTAGTGAAGATATGTATATATATATTTAGTAGATATGAGATGTATATATATATATATATATATATATATATATATATTTAAATATATATAAATATAAATATTATTATTATATAAATATTGGAGAAATTAATATAATACTCAAGAGATATTATATATATTTATGTATATATATATATATATATATAATTGTCATTATATTAATTACATATTAATGAATAGACATGTCTCTTCTTGGCTCATTCTCAATATAAATGCAAGAGATTGTTGCATTTGGAAAACACATACAATGAGATAGTGCTATTACATTTGCAATGATCCTAAGACCTTAATAGTATGTTATACTAAAACATCATTTCATAACTAGCATTTCAAGTTCTATATATGTGTAGTATACAGCAACCCCCCTGCCCCCTCACCCCCCTCGCCACCGTCCCCCCACCGTTCCCTTGCCGTCCCGAAATTGAGGCCCTTTGTCCCCCCGTCCCAAAAACTCGTCCCAACGTCCCGACGTACCCAAGCACCGGTGTTACACTGGTAGTGATGGTACTCATAGATGTATTACATCTATAAGAATTGATCCGGTTAAGGAAAATGCTGTTCAATTTTTGTTATCTTGCCTAGGCAGTGACAAAATGATGGATGCTTGCAAGCTGGTGATTTTCTTCAGTAACATTTATGAACATTTCAATACAAATACAATCAAACTTTTACTGGAAAAAGGTAAAACCATTTGGCATGCATCACTATTTTAAATCGTGTTGTTAATATTAAGCTGCAACACTCTATCATTGTAGAATAAAGCTAAGTTAAGCAATCTTCACAATACTTACAGAAAAGAACATAACATGATTCTTAAAGACAAAAATGAAGAAAAGGTTTTTCTATGGAAACTGTATCCATTCTCTTCGCGATATCGTTCAATCTTGTCCTAATGCAAAATAAAATCATGAGAAGGAACATTCTTAAACACCAATTTTAGCTTGGATGCTTTATAAGTCTCTATAGATGGGAGGGCCAAATGCAGTCAATTGCCATCCCATGAAGTCTAATCATATTTTTGAATCTCTAAATCTATTCACTATTGAGAAAGCTGAATTCAGAAGTTCCACAAGGATATGTCACCTATTCAACATTGTGTTTCTCTTATTTGTTCACTTAGAAAGCAACATATATTACTTCATTCATTCATCCAAACAAAAATGCATCATTATAATGACTTGGTTACAAGGAAAGTCTCTCCCTAGATTGTCCAAAAGCTAATAAGATGAATCTAAGCATTAAAAGGCAATGAATCAAACTCTTTGCAAAAACATTTGAATTTACCCAATTAAAGAAAAAAGCAGCTCATTCTTCGCAATTCTCAATTCTCATACGCTGAGAGGTGAAGGGTCCTTGTGAAAAGTGTCAATGAATGTTGACTTCCCTGGGAATCTAATAGCTACCAATTGAGCTGTGTGCAATAAATAATTTCGACCTTCTATTCACTTTTAACTGTGCAAATTAATGTACTAATTTTCATATTCTGAGAAAATATGGGATGCCAAATTGATGGGTCTGTATCATAACATATAGACATGTTCAAAAATACTGTCACGGGAACACCTTTCACAACGAATTTCATCTATTACACAGAGAATCGTAAATTCAACCACAACTACGATATAAGATAAGATGATGAGGAACTGTAGCTCACTTACCGATGCTATAATAATTAACTGGCCAGCACCAGAAGAGCCTCCAATGAGAGCAACAATTAAACTTGGAATGATCGCGAGACATCGAGTTATCAGATTACGAAGCCAAGTTTTGAACCGCAAATTGAGAAAGCCCTATGAAAGCATCACCCATTTGATTTTTATAATGGCATTGATGCTCTAATAAATCACCTCTAAACATAAATAAAGTACTGTATTTAAGTAACAAAGTAATACAGAAAGCCTATCATAAAACAATTAAAGCTCAGGAAAAAATTGTGAAATTTACTTGTACAGAACTAATTTAACATACAATGTCTGTATAGATTAAAACTAATTGTGCAAGAAATGAACAAGCATCTACAATGACAGTGGTATTAGCCAATATGCTTCTTAAGAAATGATTTTGGCAGCAAAAGAATCACTTTAAAATATGTAGCTAATAAAACAATGCACACAAATCAGACACTATTCCCAACAATCTAACTTTGACACTTTGCCTATGGCACTTGTCTTTATTGCATGACCCTTTTGGACATTAGAAAAATTAGGGAACATGGACTACAATCTCATTGGTTTTGAAAGAAACGACTCCTCATTGATGGTGTCCCCATGTGCTGCTTTTGCAATTACATATGGTGTAGAGATGGAGAGAAGAAAGGATGCTATTTAATTTTAAGCATAATTACAGCATTCCTTATCCAGCCAAATCATCAAATATGATACATACAAGGAAACAAATTAGAATACAAGTGTATAATTAGATGGCTCAAAGCTTAGCCTTAAACAACAGATGAAATTTCATGTCATGTGAACTGAAGAATCAACAAGGTTTACTTTGGATAGAATATGGGGGAACAATAATGGCAAGACCAGCAGACGAAATTCTTCCCCAAATCTCTTATGTTTATCATGGCAATGATTAAGGGGTATCAAATAAATTATAAAATCTCATGAGGCCTTGCACATTTTCTTCAAATGAGAAAAAAAAAAGCTCTGCAGCTAAGGTTTATGAGATGATTTAACACACATTAAAAAGATAAATGAACAAAAAAATATATATCCAAAAAGGTTGAGGAACACCTCTGAAGCCTTCTGAAGAAAATAATCATTTGTGATAAGTAATTGAAGGTTTCCACAACTTCTTTTAGTTAAATTTTTCATTTTTATGACATTTTTATAAAACATGGTAGAAATTTATTATAGGAAAATAAAGATTACAGCAGCTTAAACTAATAATCAAATAGAGTTTGTAACAGAAAAAGAGTGCATATATCAGAGACTATGGATTGCCTAACATTTTTCAAGCTGCTTCATATAATGGCAAAAACTCTGCTACTCACTGTGCTTTATTTCCACTATTTTTTAATTGAATTTTGCCTACAGTTAAGAGAACCAACCCCTATTATAGAGAGGGGAGAGAGGATTAGCAGGGCTGCCACTGTCTCCAAAACACACTCAAATTCTGGGTCTCAAAAGTCTCTTCCCCAACAATATGAAGCATTAGAGGGTGTATTACATTATTAGGATTCCATTAAGGAAGAACTATCTCTAGACTTATACCAGGTTTTTCCATTCAAAAAAACTCATTTTGGCAATATCTTCAATAAAAGAAAACAAGTGTAGGATAGGTTGGATGAAATAACTTCTCAAGTAAGAGAGAGTTATGATTATGGATCATCTTTTTCCAGAATCTTCTCTTTTCAAGGAACTAAATTAATTGCAGCTGCTTGAAGCCTTGTTCAGGCAACTTTTCAAGAGCAAGTTTTGTTGAACTGCGTGACTTTTTGTATAGTTCAAAATGGTTGTATTAGGTTTTCTTGAATCTGTTATGAAGTTGTAATTTCCAATTTATATCTTATTTTGAGTATTTGTAAAAACACTCAAATTAAGTTTGCTTTGCAGTTCTTGCTAGTGGCAATTGTACTCAGACTAATCATAAAGTGCTAGCTCAGTTTTGCTACAGTTTTAATTTCTTGAGTTGCAAGGGGTGTCTTATCTTTAGGTATTATAGTCATGAATTGAAATTAAGTTCCATTATGAGGTAGAGTTTTCATCATGGATTTTAGTTTCCATCTTTCTGCTGCCAAATTGAATTCAAAGAACTATTTGTCCTTGAAATAAGGGATAGAGAATCAAAGCATTACACAAGATCTAATGCCCTAGCTCCTTGGACTCATTCTTGAGCAAAACAACTATGAATAAAAAACATGATTGGTTAAACAACATTGATGAGGTCTATAAAATAAAACGTCTCACTGTTTTTAAGGATATCAATCATCAAATTCAGTACATCGAGTGCCCTTTCACTGCTTGGACCTTCATCCAACACCTATATGGAGACCTTGATTCTCCATCTGACAGTGATGCTTCATTGGAGAGCCCTTCACATATGGATGATATTGAGACTATGAATAAAAAACATGATCGGTTACACAACATTGACAAGGTCTATAAACTAATGTCTCACTGTTTCTAAGGATATCGATCATCAAGTTTAGTACACTAAGTGCCCTTTCACTGCTTGGACCTTCATCCAAAATTCATATGGAGACCTTGATTCTCCATCTGACAGTGATGCTTCACTGGAGAACCCTTCACATATGGATGATACTGAGACTACTACAGATCCTTCTCCTTCTTCTAATACCCCATCTACAATTGAGGACATTCCTCACATACCTATTGATACTTTAGAGTTTAGAGTTATTTCTTCAAGAGCTTCTAATGATTCTTTGTAGCAAGGTTATATGTCTTTTGGATTCAGCTAGTTAGGAAACCATTCCAACAAGAAATCTCTTATTTGTTTATAGCATCCCACATTTGGGATCTAGATGACAACATTGAGGGCATGGCTTTCCTCTTGCAAAACATTCCTATATCAGTTATTGCTTCATTAGAGCTCAAAGTCACTTCTTTGAGGGCTTCTAGTGATTCTCTATTGTAAATTTCTTCAGTTGACAAGATCCACTTCATTGGGAGCTCTACTTACTAGACATTTCACATTTGTTTGTGGACTCTCACCTTTTAAATCTAGATGATACTATTGAAAAAATTTATTTTCTTTGGTGGCAACTCTGATGGAGTTTCATCTACTTCTCTAGATGTATTGTCTCTACCTTGACATGTTTACATGGTGAAACAGCATGAAGTTCTTGAAAACTACAATTCATCTCCATCATCATTCATGTTGACACCTTTTGCAGGAATATTTGTCTTCTTGGTTCAATTCTCATATCAATGTTGGGAACCATGTCGACTCCTATTTAATACCCAATTTGATTCATCAACATCTATCACGATTTAGCATTAGCTTTGTTGAACAATTTTTTGGTGACATCTTCTTACTCTCTTTTGGGGTAGTTGTCTTTATCTCTTGTTGGAGGATCATCTTTGTGCATGGGTACTGTTGTCACAAAAGTCTGCACTCGGGCTTAGGTGGTGGTTAGCGACCTAAGAGACCTTGTGAAACATGAAAACAATCTCTCAATGTGGGACTTGATCAATTGAGTTTGAATCTCCAAAGAAGGTTGGCTTCCTTTACAATCAGGATGCATCTACAAACTACTCACTTGAAGGGGAAAAGGGGAAGAAGGATAACTGAAAGGGAAAAGGTGATGCACCAGATTGACATTTCGGTTACACTCTCTACCTATGATGGCACTAAACATTAACAAAAGGCTCTAACTACACTGATCTCAACTCTAATCTATTTCCAAAAGACTCATATGCAGATCAAAACTAATGAGATGCTACAGGGAAAAAAACTCACTATCTAGTATTCATAAGCAAGTAGATACAAATACAAACTTAATAAAATAAGAAAGAAACATTCAGCACAAGGCAAATGATATGCACAGATACCAAAATGCTGAGAAAAGGCAAAAAACAGAGAATTTCATTAATGGAAGGCATAGGAAATACAACTGTAGGGAAAAAGCCATTACCAATGCATAAGACCCCTAAAACTATTTACAAACTTTGCCTTTATAGGGTTTAGACATAACCCAAATTTACAACTGAAGTTCAAACCTAACTCAGGTTGAGCTACATAAAGGTCAAACCAAAAGGAAATCTGATCTGCAAGTTGAACATATAAACGTGACAAAAAGGGCCAAACAATAAATGACCTTGCAACAAAAGGAATGGTCATCTCCCTGTAAGCACGCGGTGATTATCCTCTGATGGTGTGGAACCCTGGCTCAAGGAAACTACAACCATAATGGCTATGAAACAATTGGGTGAACCTGAATGAGGATATACTAGAGTAATGGCGCCACCTGAATTTGTTGACAAGGGAAGATAAGTCGTTGAAAGTAGTTGAAAGAGTAAATACGATAAATATGACCAACCCATGTTTATTCCTTATTGGCACAGCTCCTCCGATGAGATTCCTAATTTTGTTGGCACCAAATTGCCCTCATTGATCATCAGCCGGAGTCCTCCTGATAACCAACGACCTCTGATGAATGAAATGACCTATTTGAAAAAGACCATGAAACATCGATGAAGCCCAGAGAAATTCTACCGACGAAGATCTTGCTCCCATTGCTGCCTCTGAAGATATTAACAAGATCACGGGTGAGCCTCCCTGACAGGATTCATTGGTATAACATACACTGTCGGACTGTTGGATTTTGTCACTTCCGAAAGTATAAGTTACACCGATGAAAAGACTCATTAGTGTAACATACAACGATGACATTTCTACACAATCTTGTCATCTGCCCCGCAGCCAATCCTATCAGCATAATGTTCATCGATGCGCTTCAAAAAGGTTGTTTCAGAAAGACCCAAAGATGTCTTGTTGAAACACTTTGTTGATCGCCCAAATTCCTTACGCGTATCAACAAGAGTTACACCGATGAGCTTCATTGGTGTAACTAACTCTATCGGATGCTAAATTTCCTCCACGCCAACAGTTATAGCTATACCGATAGACCTCATCGGCGAGATAAGAGACCAGCTACCCCGAAATCGACACCTCCAATCTAATGAACAATTTGTTTGGGATTTCGGTGAGACCACTTATTTGTCTTGTCGAAACCCAATCCTTGGCCCTGTTGAAGCACTACAAGATTATATCAGTGGATTATGAGGGATGTTACATTGATATGCCTGATCTAAAGTATTAAATAGGATTTAGATCTGCACATCTGCTCAACTAGAACCCTGTGAGGAAGAATGATCTTGGAATCTAATGGTGAGAAGAATGATCAACATTTCTAGCGACTTCAAGGGGCATTTGCCTGCTAAATGATGAGATCAGTAGCCTTTTGCAAGCCATTGGGCATGGAGTCATTGAAATTAGAGATCTGAACTGAACTGAACCTTCTTGTAACTAACAAAACTTCAAAAACTTGTTTCTTCTAAAGGAAAACAGTTGTGCCCGAGCACTTCTGGAAAAGCTGAAAAATTAAACCTACTATGTACAAGGATTTACAACAAAAAGGTTGAACAAATCCATTAATTGGATTATTGAAATAGCTGCCTTTTCTTATTAATTTTTTGTTCTTTGCATGCATCTGGGCAACTAGGCAGTGCAGTAAAAATGACAGACATACAGTTGTCTTATGGAATGTTCCTCTAATATTAAGAACAAAAAAGTTCTCCAACACTAGGAAAACCTTTGTTTGTGCAAGACAAACTTTCTCCTTGTGATCTTTATCCTCATGCTCTGAAATAAGTATGACTGGGGGCAACTTGCTAATTTCTTGCATAGCTAGATACCTTATGGGGCACCTTCTTGATGGCATTTGATTTGAAAGATCATCCTTGACCTTGCTATTATGCTCTGCATCATTTGTATCTTTCTGGTCTAAAAATGACTCCTCTCCCTTTTGTGAAGATGTAACTTTCAGTTCTTTATGTTGATCATGAGCCACCTCCAAGGGAGCTACTGGTATGATGTCGAGCTTTGAGAAAAAATCTATTATGATACTAGAAAAAACATCTTCCAGTTCATGCCTTGCATCTACCTTTTCTTCATCATTTTGCTCATGCTTGTCTTCTTGTTGCAACTAATGGTTCAGCTTCTCTTTCTCTTGCAGCAAGTTTGATCTTTCTTCCCCATCTTTAATCAAGGGCTTGATGTCTATAATTTGTTCCTCAAAGAGAGGATTCTCTTCTCTTTTCTCTTCAATAGATCTAGGAGGTGATGGCTTGATATCAATGAATGATCCTTCAAGATTATACCAGTCAATCTCCCTCATGCCATGAAAATTTTCCATGTCACAATAGCCCTCATGATGGCTTAAAGAAGCCATAAAATCTTCTTCTTGGACTAATTTTTCCTTTGTGACATTATGCATAGGTCGGGGAGCAACCTCATACATACCCAAGTGTATGTCTTCAAGGATAAGGTTGTCCTTGGAAATCTCTAACTCTTCCCCTGCAACAAAAGAGGGGAGCTCTTTAAATAAGAGGACAAGGTCCTCTACTTCATTTTTAGCTTCAATCTGCAAAGAGGTTTTAGCTTGTACAACCTTCTCAATATCCTCTTGCAAGAGCTCTTCTTTCTTCATTTTTTGGAGATGAATAGGCTCTGGGGCTGTAACAACCAGACAAGGAGCTCTAAGGCTTGGAATGACAAATTTGGGAGGAGGGGCTGCCTCTACAATAGATTCTTGCAAGGTATTGGGGTTTTCTTGTCGAAAGCTAGCAAACTTATGCCTAGGAGCCTCAAATGCTTGGAATTGGGCAAGCTTGAGCTTCATCTCTTTATCTGCCTCAACAACTAATCTTCTTGCAATCTCCTCATCAAATTGTCTCTATTTTAATTCTCTTTCTTGTTATCCTTTGAGATAGGCCTAGTGAGCCATATCCTCCTAATATCTTTTCCTAGCCTCAATACAAATTTGGTATCCCTCATATATCATCTCACAAACTTGTAAATCATACTCCCATTGCTCCTTGATTTCAGCCAACTCCTTGAACCATCTAACCATAAGTTCAACAAAAGCACATCCTCCATTATCTGGACCAAGATAAGGATTATGAACATAACTGAAAGTTAAGCCTAGGCCTGCAAACTCAAAGCCTAGATTGTCTACACGGTTAAAAAAATTTCAACTCTTGGATTGGCAATATTGCTATAGGGTTGTTCAGAAGATTGAGCAGGGAAACATGGGGATGTACTAGATTGCATCTTTGGTTGAGATGGAGAAAATGAGGGTGTAGGGGCAGAATCATCATGATATGGAGGAAAATGGGAAGCATCTTTATGAAAGAAATTCATGCTGAAACATTTAAACAAACATCTTCATAGAAAGCCTGAAGGAACTTTGAAAATCAGATTGATCTTGTCACATACCAGCATTGTTATTGCTTGAAACCAGTATATGTGCACTTGTAGTCGCCATGGTGTTTGATTGGGATGCCTCCAAAGGTTGTTTTCACTGAGAATAACACCCAAACTCTTAGTGAATGAAACTTTATCTTGGTCCACTAGGGGATGTCTTGAAATTGATTTGAATGCTTGTCCCACCGGACATGCCAAAAACTGTGGTATGACCGGTGGAGGTTTTGAAAACTGATTTGAGTCTTGAATGCTTGTCCCATTGGGCATGCCAAAAATTGTTGTCACAAAAGTTTGCACCTAAGCTTAGGTGGTGGTTAGCGACCTAAGAGACCTTGTGAAACAATCTCTTAATGTGGGACTTGATCAATTGAGATTGAATCTTTGAAGAAGGTCGGCTTCCTTTACAATCAGGATGCATCTACAAACTACTGAGTTGAAGGGCAAAAGGGGAAGAAGGATAACTGAAAGGGAAAAGGTGATGCACCAAATTGACATTTTGGTTACTCTCTATGCCTATGACTGCACTAAACATTAACAAAAGGCTCTAACTACACTGATCTCAACTCTAATCTATTTCCAAAAGACTCATATGTAGATCAAAACTAATGAGATGCTATAGGAAAATGCATTCACCATCTAGCATTCATAAGTAAGTACATACAACATAAAAACTTAAGAAAATAAGAAAGAAACATTCAGCACAAGGCAAATGATATGCACAGATACCAAAATGCTGAGAAAAGGCAAAAAAAAGAGAATTTCATTAATGGAAGGCATAGGAAATACAACTGCAGGGCAAAAGCCACTGCCAATGCATAAGAGCATAACCCGTAAAACTATTTACAAACTTTGCCTTTATAGGGTTCAAGCGTAACCTAGATTCACAACTGAAGTTCAAACCCTAATAGTTGAGATACAGAAAGATCAGACCAAAAGGAAATTTGTTCTCAAGTTGAACATACAGATGTGACAAAAAGGGCCAAACAATAAATAGCCCTACAACATCCTCTGATGGTGTGGAATGTCAGCTCAAGACAACTGCAACCATAATGGCTATGGAATGATTGGGTGAATCTGAATGAGGACATACTGGAGTAATGGCACCATTTGAATTTGTCGACAAGGGCAGACAAGTTGCTAAAAGTAGTTGAAAGAGTAAATACTGTTAATACCAACCGGTTACTGTTGATCTCTTCCCCGGTTTGCCTGGCTGTTGAATCTTTTCTGCCTCTTTGCCTTTCACCTCTGGTGACTGTGATCTATACGCGGTTGTCTCTTCACTGCTCTATTTCCTCAACAATTCTCAACAACCCTTTTTTCTTGCATCCTATGACCTTGAGATCATCCGAAGAAATAAAGCTAACTCCTGTTAAAAAGCTAACTCCACTTCAAAGCGGTGGATATCCCGTATAATCCGGTTTTAACTCAAACTGCTCCGCAGAATCCGAATCAGATCTTCAGACAGTTAGACCGGTATATCTTATACCCAGTTCAACTCTATAAATGCTCTAAGACCGGTACTTTGTACTTAGATTGGTCTATCGGTGTAACCCCTTAGCTGTATCTACCGATGCATACACTTTGTTTCTAGTCTACTGGTATCTTCTAAGTAACGTGAGTGACCGGTGAGCTTTTACCGGTGCATGGTGCTTGTGAATATACACTAATGACAACTTAAATTGCTAACAATCCTCCCCTTTGTCATTGGTGGCAAAACCACAGACAAAACCATACTCACTTGTAACAATTTTTACACTTTGTTCTTTAGTAGACTGCTCTCTTACCTCTGTAGAACACTTCCCCTGTTCCGGACTTCCCCTATCTGAGTGCTCCAGTGAATGATTGTTCTGCTTCATTCCTTTCTTTCTCTGTTCCTGTTCTGCTCTTCTTCTTTTCTCTGTTCCTATTCACTCACTGTTTTGCTCTTCTTCCCCTTTTTGCCTCCATAGGACAAAGGGTTATGCTTCTCTTCACATTTGAAGTTTGGTGAAGATATCCTTATAAATTTTTTTGGCAGAGTGAAGGAATGGTTCCCACTGACTGGTTACATATTCTGTGTTCTTTTGAGCTGCCTTCAGAGAAACAATGATGTTCTCTATATCTTCCATAGTTTTGTAAGTTGGTTCATTGATCAAAGCCTCTGTAGAAGTTGTTTGATGCATAATGTCAAGTGTTGGGGCCAGAAACATCTGAAATCCAATAATATCTTGGATTCTCTTATTTTCCTCTTCAGCTATCTTCCTTAGTATTAGAGCCAGAATTGTCGTTTCTCTGCTAAAATTTGTTGCAGACTTATTCTTGATGTCAAATTGAGAAGACAAAGCTCTTATGTCCTCTAAGGTCTTGGTAGACTTTTCTGTTAGATCTTTGCAAAAATAATTCAAAGTTTGAAGATCTACCCATCAAACTTCCTGCCACTTGAAGTTGTTGTTGAAGCACTTTTAGGTTGTTTGTCAAATTCACTTTAATTTCATCAACCTGTATGTGGAGAATGTCCACTCGTTTCTTCTCATAGTGGTCAATGGCCACTGTTTCTGGATCAGTGAGATCCTCACCGATTGCCTGTGCCAGAACTTCTAGCTGATCAATGACCAGTTCATCTTCATCTACGTCCGCATCTGGTACAAAGTTGCACAGGATGTTCTTTACTGTGGTCAGGACCATGTCCTGTTTCCTTTTGGTTAGCTCTTTTAGCTGCCTTGTTGACATCTTGCTGATGTCCACCACTATATCGGTGACTTTACTCTTTTTAGCTTCCTTCTCCTCAGCAAATGACAACTTCCTCTTAGATGAGGAGCTTGGTATGTCTACTTGTTCCTGTTGCATTTGCTCTTGCTCCCGTTGATCTTGCTCAGTGTGGATTGGGATTTCTTCCTCTTGTCCCTTAATCTTTTCAGCTCCTTGTTGAGCTGTATTTTCTTGTTGAACCTCTTCTTCAGGGAGAACTTTATCTGCAGGTGGTTCTTCCTCTGCCTGAGCACCATCTTCTGGTTGCTCTTCAACCTCTATATTCTGTTTTTGCTGATGTAGTGCATCCAATTGCTCTGCAGCTGTATGAAGTTCACCCATCAGTACTTCAATCTCTATCTCTTGTTCAACATTTGTTTGTTCACTAGCTGTGACCTCTACTATTTGAACTTTTCCCTTTCCGATAGAGGATTCTTCACCATGTATGAATCTGACCGGTGGTGCTTGCATTTGTTCAGCTGGATCCTGAGGACCTAAATTTTCCAGGGTACTGAAGTGATACTATTGCCAGAAATCCAGGGTCTCCTCATAGACTTCTTTATCAAGTCCATTTATTATTTTGGCAACTCCGAGTCCGGGTTGCAAATTCATTGATGCCTCTTCTAATTGAAGCTTGATCCTAGCTTCACTTAGGCCAGGTCTAGCTTGAGACAAGGTTTCTCTACTTATTCTTGTATTTGTTCCTAGACTGGCTCTCCATTTGGCTTGAAGCCTAGCATTCAATTCCGGTGGAAACTTGGCCTGTAGTCCCTTGGTGTTCTATGAAAGTCCAGAAAGGTTTCCACTATTGCTATAATAACTGTCTGTTTATCTTTTTCTAACACACTATACCACTTGGCAGCATTGTCTACAATACCAAAGTCCATTACTTCATCAACTATATCATTAACTAACATAGGTCTCGTGTTACCTTTGCTTGGAGAGATGAGAGCGGTCGGTCGTGCAGGCTCGCTGCTCTTGTCATCAGTGATGTTGATGACCGATACTGTGGAGCTCTTTTCTTTGACAAGTGCTTCCGCTCCAAGCACTCCTTTGCCTTTATCGGTGTCAAGCACTGGTTGAATTGTGGCTCTTTGACATTCTTCCCCAGCTTGTTGCTGGGCCTAAAGAAGTTTAGTCCACATTACTACTCCTTCATCATGCACTTTCTCAGCTTCCCCAATAAGCATGAGACCGATCCTCCTTTTCGTCAAGAAGGTTTGCTAATGTAGTTCAGCTTGTTCTGTGGCTTCCTCCATAGTGAGGTGATTTTGAATCTCTAGGAGAGCTCATATTCTCAACTCCTTTTCTCTTTCCATTGAAGCTTTCCATCTAGCTTCAATTATTTCTAGGAGATCCTTAGGTACAGTCTTGTGAAGTTCATTAGGATGTAGATTGAATTTATGAAGGCAGAATACTATCCCTTCTTCAATTTTCCTTATGTCTTCATCATTGCTTAATTTGTAGCTTTTGCCCACTTGTCCTAACCTCCCTGTTTCCTTTATTCTTGCTACTAATTCATCAATATCTTGTCTTTTTCGTCTTGGTTCAGGTTCCTTCACCAATTTTCTTGAGCCCCTCTTCCTTTTGATTAAAGGAACTGTATCTTTTGGATCTGACTCCTCTTGATTTCCCTTTTGAGTACTGACCACCAGTTCTGCTTTCTTCCTTCGAGCTTTGGGTTGCTCTGCTGCTGGTTTCTTCTTTGGTGTGGGGGACCTTTTGGTGTAGACAATATTGATCGGTGCCCTCTTCTTCAAAATCTCTTGAATCTCTGCGAATGTGCCGAACCAGTTTGCCGAGAGATCCAATCTTGCTTCATTTAAGGCATCAGCATATGCCTTAGCAGTCTTGGAAGTGATCTCATACCCTAGCTCAGGAGCATATACTTCTCTTGGTTCCACTGCTTGAATGATGCAATTATCGGTGGTAACCAAAAAGCATACATCATCCTTATATTCGTCAACAATAGCTGACGGCACCCTCTCTCTTGCATGCATACGAAGTTGAAATGCCTCGAAGTGTTCAGGTAAAGCATTACTTAACTGGTTTCCCAATCGGTTGGCCATTTCAGCGATTTGATGCATGACCAGTTTGTCGGTTCCCCAAGTCACTTTACCGATACCCGAGAAGAAATTTAAGTAGTAGAAGTATAGGCAAACCAGAAGGGTTCCATACTTCACCGATTTCTTTTTCACAACTCCGAGCTTCTTCATGTTTTCAAATATTTGGCTTTGGAGCATTGCACAGATGTCGTATTGGGCATTATCATGCATTATTCGGTGTGCGGCGTGAATAGCACCACCCGGTATACTATTCAGATTGCTAGACTGGTAAACCTTGTACCCAATTACTGCAGATGCAAAGCGGACTCCGTCATCCTCAATGTCGGTCACGGTCATGAGTCGACTGTCAAATCTTGACTTAGTCAGTTTGTTAACAACGGCATTGGAAATGGTCCGTAGGGTTAGTGCCCCTTTGTCACTGTATCCAGTTACTCTGTGGAGATCTTCTTTGGTGATCTCGTTACATGCACCTCTGGTGAGCCAGAAACCTGGTTCGTGAAGATGACTCAGCACCAATCCGATTTGGTCTTCCCAGAAGACTGTTGGGTAGCATACTCCATTTATCAATCCAGATGATACAAGCTTGGCGTACTTATCAGGAAGTCTCCCTTCTTCACATAGTGACAGGTACTCGCCTTGAATATACGTTTCACCCAATTCTTCCTATTTGGCGTGAATGAACGCCATGATGTCTTCGGTCAAGAAGACTCCTTCTGGTACAGACAAGAGCGCACCAGCCATGTTGTTCTCTCTGTTCTGATTCGGCAAAATGTTATATGCAGGCCTGTCCGCTTGATTACCCTCGATCAACTTTACGGCAGAGGATGATGATGCCATTGCGAACAATTGATAAACCGAAAGAAGCTTCGATCGGTCCAACAAATAATCACTCACGATGATCAAAGCGCAAGAATATTACTCAAAAATTCATTAATCACAATGAAAGCAAAGTAAAAATGATGAGTAATTCTTCTTTCTTTTATAGGGTTAGGTCATAACAGTAATTACCAAACGGTAACTATTTGTTAAATGGCTACAGTAATAAATATCTTACCTAACTTTCCTTCCGTTTTTCTCAACCAGTAATCCGGCTTTTTCAGTTTGGAAAACCCCGGTTCATTTCTACTTACGTATCCGGTTATCCTTGTAGACTAAATGAGTCTGATTCTCATCAGTCTTACCGGGAACGGTAGATGATCTACCAGTTCCCTCTAGGCCTTTACGGCTCAATTTATTGAAGAGATATCACCATCTGCAGATGATGATCTTTCCTCTATCTTCTCCTCAGCCGAGCTCTTTGATTCCTTTTTAAACCAAATATGTCTGACTGTTTTCTCAGTCTTCTCTTCCTTGTTGATCTTCTTTACGGGTTTGACTAGTTCTTTCTTCTTATTGGATGACCGGTTCCTGCAATCTTTGGCTAGTTGTCCAACTTTGTTGCAGTGATAGCAGACTATCCCGGTTGCCTTCCATGGGTTCACCCTTCTTGGGTTGAGTGAATTGCTCCAAGAGTCATTGTGATTGTGCATTCCACAGTTTGTACAGTTGGTTGTGCTCCGGTTCTTGTTTCTCTTGTTGAATACCGATCTTGGGGATCTAAATGTCATTGTCTTTGATCTGCATTCTTTAGCCTTGTGTCCAAACTTGTTGCATGCATAACAGTAGCCCTTGAAGCTTCCCCTGCTTCCACTGGACACCGATGTTGGGCTGCACCAGCATTCATTGGTCTTGTGGCCATATTTGCAACAGTTCTTGCAGTAGCTGTTGTTTGACTTTACCGGTGCATTCTTGCAGTTATTTGTTCCATGATCCAGTTTCCCACAATGATTGCAAGATGCATTAAAGGTCTTCTTACCTTTTTGTGCCAGCAGCTTCTTCTTTTCTTTCTTGCTTGTCTTGGCTCTCGAAGATTCACCAGTTTCTTTGGTGACTTCACCGGTGAATCCAAGACCGGTTTGATCTTTATGCTTTCTTTGAGCTTTAAGTTGCTCATCAAGCTTGACCGAACTTTCGTTGTATCTTCTCAGGGTTTCATTTCTTTCTTTAAGTTCTTTCATTTGTTCCTTCAGTTGATATAGTTCCAGTGCCAATCTTTTGCATGCCTCATCCCTATCATGCCATCCTTTCTGCATGTTGGTGTTTTCTTGGGTGACAATTTGCATGTCTTCTTGAAGTTGCAGGATGATAAGCTCATTTGCTCCTACAACTTCTTCAGCCCGGTTCCTTGCTTTTTCAGAGGTTGTTAACGACTTGACTGCTGTATTCCTTTCATCTTCAGCTTTTCTCTTTTTCTCAATTAGTTTAGTCATCCTTAGGGCATTATCTTCTTGTTCCCTCTTGAGGTTGGAGATCTGATCGGTCAGGATCTGATTCTTTTCCATGAGTTCAGATATTGCCTCCTCAGTTTCATCAGATCCACTCTGCCCAAAGAGTTCATCAATAGTCTCATTGCTTTCATTCAGTTGTAGAGCCAGCTCCTTCCTCTTTGCAAGTGACCTTCTCAGCCTATTCTCCACAGAGGCAATTATCTTGTTGGCTTCCTCTAGCTGTTTCTGATACCGATAACCCTCCATGATCTTTCCCTTCAGCGGTCAAGCTTTATTTAAGAGAACTGAGCTCTGATACCAATTGTTAATACCAACCGGTTACTGTTGATCTCTTCCCCGGTTTGCCTGGCTGTTGAATCTTTTCTACCTCTTTGCCTTTCACCTCTGGTGACTGTGATCTGTACGCAGTTGTCTCTTCACTGCTCTGTTTCCTCAACAATTCTCAACAACTCTTTTTTCTTGCGTCCTATGACCTTGAGATCATCTGAAGTAATAAAGCTAACTCCTGTTAAAAAGCTAACTCCACTTCAGAGCGGTGGATATCCCGCATAATCTGGTTTTAACTCAAACTGCTCCGCAGAATCCGGATTGGATCTTTAGACAGTTACACCGGTATATCTTATACCCGGTTCAACTCTGTAAACGCTCTGAGACCGGTACTTTGTACTTAGATCGGTCTACCGGTGTATCCCCTTAGCTGTATCTACCGGTGCATACACTCTGTTTCTAGTCTACCGGTGTCTTCTAAGTAACGTGAGTGACTGGTGAGCTTTTACCGGTGCATGGTGTTTGTGAATATACACTAATAACAACTTAAATTGCTAACAAATATGACCAACCCCTATTTATTCCTTATCGACACAGCTCCTCCGATGAGATCCCTAGTTTTGTTGGCACCAAAGTGCCTTCGTTGATTATCGGTAGGAGTCCTGATAACCAACCACCTCTGATGAGTGAAACGACCTATTTAAAAAAGGCATAATGTTCCCCGCAGCCAATCCTATCGGCATAATGTTCACCAATGCACTTCAGAAAGGTTATTTCGAAAAGACCCAAAGATGTCTTGCCAAAATATTTTGTTGATCACCCAGATTCCTTAACACGTATTAGCAAGAGTTGCACTGATGAACTTCATCGGTGTAACTAACACTATTGGATGCCAACTTTTCCCACCCGCCAACAATTATAGCTATACCGATAGGCCTCATCGGCGAGATAAGAGACCAGCTACCCCAAAATCAACACCTTCAATTTCATGAGCAATCTGTTTGGGATTTTGGTGAGACCACGAATTTTTCTTGTCGAAGCCCAGCCCCTGGCCCTGTTGAAGCACTACAAGATCATATTAGTGGAATATGAGAGATGTTACATCGATATGTTTGATTTGAAGTATTACATAGGATTTAGCTCTGCACATCTGCTCAACTAGAACCTTTTGAGGAAAGAACGATCTAGGAATCTGATGGTGAGTAGAATGATCAACAGGTACCTTAAATGGCCTCATTGCCAAGACCCATTTCTAGTTCTCTTTCTTCTTTGGGGAGGGGGGTGGAGGGTTTCTTTGGATGTAATGAGGGTGCTCAAAGACCCTCCTACTCTCTCTCCATTTCTAATCAAAATTTATCACATATAAGAACTAACTCGGAGATATTTGAGCTTTCTTGAGTTCTTCCTATTCCTACCCTTCATTCTTTGTGGGGGGGTCTATTTATACTTTATGAGAGATCGTTATGTACATGGGTACCTCACCAAGCCTAATTGTTGGCAATGGAACCCATTTTTTCCCTCCTATTGAGATTGTCGATGTAAATATTTTACTGACCTTAGATATCTTCTATTCTAAGTACGATATTTTACCTATTTATTGAGTTTAGGTAGGATAATAAGAATGCTTACTTATTCTATCCTTGGTAGCTAGCTAATAATGATGTACATTCACCTTGACTTGAGGTAGACAAGTGCAACCACTACCTCATAAATTCTTGATTGATGGTTGTTACGTGCCACCTGTTGATGTGAGTTTTGTGGCCACTCAAACATGCGAAATAAAATACTAAGTATCCTATCCTTTCTTGAACAAGGAAACCTCGTATGCTAAACAATATTGCGATTGTGTGATCAAATAATGCAACCCAAGGTTTACACTATGAACTAGCAACTTTGTATTGGATATAACCTAGTGAATGTGATGTGATTTGTTGGTAATTATGCAAGGACTTACACTATTCATTCAATGGGACATCAACTTTCTAAATGCGAATGATTTGGCAATTTGAGCTCTTCAACTACTTCTAACAATGGTTTGAAAAAAGTGCAAAAGGGATGAGTTTAGAAATCTAAGCTAATTTTATCTCTAACTCTACCAATGCAAGAGATTATTCATGATGTGGTAAAACAAAACCAATCCTTTCTTCGCCAACTTAAACAACTACACAAGAGAAGGTGTTTCTTCTAAGGGTGTGTTGATGATTTTCAAATTGGTTATACACATTGAAACCATAAGACATGCAAATCAATGATCACGAAGCAATTAAAGTTAAGTGCTTGCAATGAGTTCAGCCTAACCTTCCACTGTTACTTGCAATCAACAAGTACCAAAAGGCATGAACATAAAGTTTCACTATGAACCACCAACAATAATATCCTTCATCTTCTACTCAACTACCTAACATAAACAAATCCTATCTAAATGAGAAGTAGGAAACCATGCAACACTCCAAAATTACATAAGCATCCACCATGAAACAACAATGAATTTGCAATTATTTTGGTAGCATCTCAGCAACAATTTCTCCAAAATCTCCCTTTACAAATGAAATGAGCAAGCTTTATATAGAGGCTTCAAGTACAATGGATGGCTCAGATTGATTCCAGATCAACGGCCCAAATTGTTTATAATTACCCTAATTAGGGTTTTCTCTAACTACCACTTACAAATATTAAATGTTGGCCAATGAGAAAATTGCATGGCTTTGGAATACATATCCTCTTGAGGATGGACAAATGAGAAAATTCAATGGGGGAATACATTAAATGCATTCCACATATCCACTTGGAATAATTCGATTAAATGAACTTGGACATGTCAAGTTGGAATCCTTTGATTGGTTGAAGATGAGTGGGCACCACCTCAACATGCTTATCTTGTAAATTTCATTTCAACTCCACTTCTTCATCCTCCTCAATTTGGAAATCTTCTCATTGATATGTTCTTGAAATTGTTCTTGTCCTGACATCTTGGCCTTGATCCTTCTTCATTACTTAAACTTGTCGACCTTCATCTTCCCTTCTTTGGGCTTGATCAAGATGTTGTCACTTGCATTATTTGTTCACCGTCATCTTCCATGCAATCACTTTGTCTTTGAACTTGATTTGTATCTTGAATTTCCTTTTTCCATGAGATGTGTATATTTGCAATTTGATCATCACCTTTGGTTAAGGTTTCCAACAAATTTGGATATACAACATTGATCATCATAACCCTTTCCTCTACATGATTGAAGTTGTGGCGTTGCAATAGTTCCTCCGTCAAGCCTTATTCTTAAACTTCCTCCTCCATGTATGCTCTTCTTCATGTATGAATCCTTGCAAAAAAGGAGGAAAGACTTGTATTAAGAGTAAAATATTCTGAAGGAAGATAATCATTAACATTTTAATCAAGAATTTAAACGAACTAAAATGTGGTATACTTTCAGAATGCTACAAATGACTTACACCCAAGAATGCCCCTAGCATTTAATCATTTATCTCCCAAAACCTTCCAACTTCAATTCCAATCTTGATTTCCTAGATTTTACACCTGATTATCGCTTGAATGCACCCAGCAAATCACTTAATTTAATCACGATTTTATATTGCATACTCAATTTCAAGTTCATATCTGATCAAATTCTTGGAAACAATTCTGCATGGAAAGTTTATGTTCCCAAGTTTGATCTTGATCTACCTTGGTGCTACCAAACACTTGACACCCACTCTTATTTCTGCTCTCTTCTGCTCTGCACTTAATTCTCTGTTGGTTTGTATTGGATTGTGATTAAGATGGATGCCCTTGATTTCCTTTTATATGCATCCTTCCAAGGGATGTGCTCATTAGAGCTTGAGCAGGCCAACCTTGCATTGGCAATAAACAATTTCAGTCTAACAACTCTCCTTCTCTTAGGTGACCAACCTCATGGCATTTGATTTTAACACCTTTGTAAAGAGCCTTTGTAGCTCTTAATATTGCAATATTGATTTTCTAAAGAAATCTGATAATTGGATTCTTGTATTCCTTTGAAAATATTAAACTCCACTAAACTTCGAGATTTAACATTGCTCAACAATATTAAGATAATTTCATTGAATTGATTTCAGTCTCAAAGAAAACATTTACACATTCAAATTATTACCATTGCATAAATTAAACAAATTTCCAGCACCTTATTAATTTACGCTGACTGCAGATTATATATCTTTCAAAATTGGGAGTTCATGCAAGCCCTTTTCTTCATTCGCGGCTGCAGTTGTAGACACCTATCCTTAATTTATTCCTGTCTCTCAAACAAGAATGTGAGACCCCTCTGCTATTGCGGAATGATCTCAGGCAGCACACTGCAATGTGTGCGTACGGCCCTGTGTATTGTTCGTACGGCTCAAGAATTTCTTGCAGGCTGTAAATGCTAGCCGCTGGTATCAAGCACAATTCATTGGCATTTGAAACCAATTCAAAGCGCAGCTTCCCATGAGAAATTAACATTTCTCAGAGAATTCCAGTCAAACCCTCAATTCACCATATTTTCGTACTTCACATCCATTTCCAGAATTCGATAATCAATAGCATAATGAGAAATCAAAATCCATTGGCCTTTTAATGGATTTCCCAAGGAAGTCTTCACCAACACACCAAAACTCAGCTTCAAAGATACACTTTTCACTTAAGTGTCTTCAAGCACACACTTTAAAATTAAAACATCTTTAAAGCATCATATTTTAATTAAGCCAAGCTTAATTCAATAAAGTATGAGCAAGGTGGTAAAATAAGGAGTGAACACAAATGAAGACTGTAGACCACATCCAAAGCCCAACTGCCTTACCCGAAATAGAAACCGGATCCAAACTGATTTACTAAAAATAGTAAGTGTGTCACAGAGATCCCCTACACATAACATCAGCTCACGGG
The DNA here is from genome assembly GCA_027943335.1 of Chamaecyparis obtusa. Lineage (NCBI taxonomy): Eukaryota > Viridiplantae > Streptophyta > Pinopsida > Cupressales > Cupressaceae > Chamaecyparis > Chamaecyparis obtusa. The sequence goes on from BSBK01000882.1 coordinate 1,219,920, forward strand.
GATCGCATTGATGAATTGACAACAAATACAAGTACCTGCTAAATTGGGGACATCACAATCCTCCCTCCCCAAGATTGCTTGTCCTCAAGCAATCGCAACCCAGGATGTTGTAAAATATCCTCTGACTCCCAAGTAGCATCCTCATCTAGTAAACCCTGCCACTTAACCAAGAACTCTCAGATAACTCGACTGCGTAGATGTCTTTCCCTGGTATCCAAAATGGCCTCGGGAATCAATTCCAACTTCCCCTAATCATCCAACAGAGGTAAAACAGAGGAAGGAATAACATGCCTTCCCAATGCTTTCTTCAGACGAGACACATGAAACACATTGTGCACGTTACTATCATCAGGTAAATCTGGCTCATAAGCAACCTCGCCAACCCGCCTGACCACACAAAAGGGGCCATAATACCAAGGTTTGAGCTTTTCAGCCCCACTCCAAATAGAAGACTGCCTGTAAGGCTGCAGCATCAAATACACAATGTCCCCAACCTCAAAAGAACGATCCACTCTCCTCTGATCAACATATTGCTTCTGTTGATTCTAAACTCGTATATTATCACACAGAGTACCCAAAACATCCTGACTATCCTGTAACAAATCCCCTGCACTAGGAACTCTGCTATCACTAAGCATCAAATCAAAAAAACTGGGAGGATCATACCCATACAAAGCTCGGAACGGTGTCATACAAATGGACATATGATGAGTAGAATTATAGTAGTACTCAAATAAATAAATCCACCTCACCCATGCCCTCTACTGAGCAGAAACATAGTTTCGAAGATAACCTTCCACCCATTTATTAACAATCTTTGTCTGACCATCAATCTACAGGTGGTAGCTAGTACTAGGAGTCAGTTTCGTACCACATAACCTGAACAACTCCTGCCAAAAGTGACTCATAAATCAGCTATCTCGGTCACTCACAATATTCTGCACTAACCCATGCAATCTAAAAATCTCTCTGAAAAACAACTCTGCCAACTGAGCTGCTGAAAAAGTAGTAGTTATCGGAAAGAAATGAGCAAATTTTGTGAGCCGATCAACTACCACATAAATACAATCTCTACCTTGGGCTTTAGGCAAGCCCACAATGAAGTCCATAGAAATACATTCCCTCTTCCATTCAGGAATGGGAAGTGGCTGCAGTAAACCCGCGGGATATGTGTGCTCCTGCTTGTTCTGTTGACAAAGAGAACATTCTCTGACATATCTCTGAACATCATGTTTGAGCCCCCTCCATGAAAAACGCTCATGCACCTACCTATAGGTTTTAAAGAAACCCGGGTGCCCTGCTAAAGGAGAATCATGATAGGCTCTCAACACCAACTGTATAACACTCGATCCAAAAACCAACAAAACCCTTCCCTTGTAAATGAACAACTCATTCACAAGAGCATACCTGTCATCCTAGATGGTCCCATCAAGAAAATCAGTGGCCCACTGATCCTTAGCATAGTCAGTGATAATCAAATGTTTCCAATCCTCAGAAACCTCTGTCAAAGCACACAGGTGTGGTCTCCTAGAGAGAGCATCAACAACTATGTTCTGCGTCCCCTTGATATAAGTGATATCAAAATCATAAGACTGAAGTTTGCTGACGCATTTCTGTTGCCGCTCATTCAAATCACGCTACCCCCAAAAATATTTTAGACTGTCATGATCAATTTTGATACAGAATTTGCTGCCAATCAAATACTGTCTGAACTTAGCCAAAGCATGCATAATGGCTAACATTTCCTTGTCATAAACACTAGAAGCCCTCTCAGGCCCCCTGAGCTTCCCACTCTCAAACACAATAGGATGACGGTCCTATGAAAGTACTACACCAATGCCCTCACCTGATGCATCACAATGCAAATCAAAAGGTCTGGAGAAATCTGGCATAGCCAAAACCAAGCAGGAAGTCACAATCGATTTGAACTTCTCAAAACACTCCTGTGCCTGAGGAGTCCACTGGAAAGCACCCTTACAAGTTAGGTCAGTAAGGGGAGCTATATGCTGAGAAAAACCAACAACAAATCTGCGATAAAAAGCACACAGACCAATAAACCCTCTGAGCTGAGTCAAACTCTCTGGAACTGGCCAATCAAGAATAACACAAACCTTATCAGGGTCCATACGAACTCCCTCTGCACTAATAATATGCCCCAGATACAATAACTCAGACATGCCCAGAGCACACTTAGACTCCTTAGCATACAAGGAAGCCTCAACCAAAATACCCAGCATGGTGTCCAAATGAATCAGGTGATCTTCCCACGTCCTGCTATAAACCAAAATATCATCAAAAAAAACCAACACAAACTTCCTCAACTACCTACAGAAGACCCTGTTCATGGTAGACTGAATTGTTGTCAGAGCTTTAGTCAACCCAAAAGGCATGACTAAAAACTAGTGTCCACAATGACATCTAAAGGTTGTCTTCTCTATATCTTCTTCCCGAACCCGAATCTGATGATATCCGGATCTCAAATCTATCTTAGAGAAGAATGTGGCTCCATGCAACTCATCAATCAGCTCATCAATACGAGGAATAGGATACCTGTTCTTAATTGTTTTACAATTTAGGATTCTGTAATCAATACACATCCTCAGAGTAGCATCCTTCTTCTTCACCAATACCACTGATGAAGCAAAAGGAGACTTACTCGGCCTGATGTGTCCCATAGAGAGCAGCTCCTGAATAGTCTTCTCTATCTCATCTTTCAGACGCTTGGGATGCTGGTAAGGAGTGATCATAATGGGCTTAGTGCCCTCCTCTAACTCAATAATATGCTCTATTCCCCTATCGGGTGGTCTACCATGTGGTAAATCACTAAACACTTTGGAGTGTTTAACCCTGAGTTCCTGTATATCAAGACGATAAGCTGGTTTTCCGGTCTCCTCAAGTGTGGGTAACATTTTGCACTTTGCTGCCCATTCCACTGCATCATGATCAATAAGGCGCTGCATACGTCTGAGTGTAATTGTCTTCAAGTTTTCTTCTTTGATGGCTTTGAGAATATGCTTCTTCCCATCCACCTCAAAACTCATTTCCATATCCTTAAGGCTGAGATAAAACGCTTCAATGGAATGCAACCAGCTCATGCCTAAAACCAATTCTGTCCCACCCATATCAACCACATAAAAATCAGATTTAAAGTCATAGTTATTCAACTCGAGGGGCAGATTCCAAATCATTTTGTCACACTTAAGAGTGTAACCATCAGCAACCTTAACACTAATTCCTTCAAACTCTTCAATCTGCAAACCTCTCCTGGATAATAACTCTGAATCAATAAAGTTATGTGTAGCTCCTGTATCCAATAAAGCAATAACATGCTGCCCTGCTAAGAGCCCACGTAATCTGAAAGATCCCTCCTTCTGCATGCTAGAAAGATACACCACCTTCAGCTTAAGATCATCACCAATTCTCTTTTCTGTAGCCATTCCTTCATAATTCCCTACTTCATTGTCATCCTGCTGTCCTGAAAAATCAGACATGTACTCATCTTCGTAAAACCATTCCATAAGTCTATTTCTACCTTTAGGCCTCAAAGGACAATCACGTTTCTCATCATAGGGGCCCCTGCAATAAAAACATAACCTTTTTCTTCTCAAATCATTAAGAGTTTCTTGATCCAGAGGTCCCATCATAGGTCGTTTTGAATCTGGTCCATCCTCTTTCTTTGGAGCAGCACTATTGTCTTGTGAAGAACCTGACGGTTTTGAAGGGAACCGAGTGTGCGGAGCTGAAAACTCTAAGTCCCTTGCTTTTTTATGGCTGCCTGCAAGGAAGGAGGGTCAAAAGACTTAACCCATCCTCTGAGAGGTTCAACTAATCCTTCTATAAATAGCATCACACGTCTCCTCTCGGAAATATCATAAACCATTACTGAAACCTTCTCAAACTCGTTAATAAAAGTCTCCAAGCTACCAGACTGCCTAAGTTGAGCTAAATCCCGAAAATATGATTCAGGATCTTTCCTGTCAAATCTCTCAACCAAATCATGCACAAACTCCTGATAAATTCTTATCTGATCATGATGTAAAGAAACAAGAACACGATACCACCAATCATGAGCAATACCATCTAAATGCAATATAGCAAACCGAACAGCATCCTCTTCAGACATAGGACGTAATGCAAGATATGTATCCAACTTATGGATCCAGGCCCTGGCTGTCATCTTTCTGCTTCCATCAAAATGAGTCATGGTGAGTTTATTGGTTGCCTATTTGAGTTCAATTTGTCTGGATCTCTGCCTCATATCTGGACCAAGCCTGCCTCTGGAATGCTCTCTTTTTTGAGTCAGGAACCTATCAAAATTCAAATTCCTCTTCATAGCTTCAGGCAATGAATCCCATTCAGCAAAGTGAGCTACCATATCATCAACAAAAGGAGCTGGTTCAGAATCAACACTAATCGTGTCTTGTTCAGGCCTCGGGAAAGTAGGACGTAAAGGCCTATCTCATGTGCCTGTAGGATCAGCTCTGGTCTCCTGTCTATCCATAATCCTGGATCTGTCTGAACCAACTGATGCACTTCTAGCACCCCTGTCACGATCTCCTGGTATATTCATGCGCTGTAAAGTGTCAAATAATTGTTGCAACACATTTGCAACATGGTGTTGTCCATCTGCAATATTCCTGAAAGCATCTCTGGCTTCCCTGTCCATATCATTCCCAATATTATCTCTATCCCTATTACCTGTGTGATCAACTTGTGGACCTTGTTCACTCCCTTCGGGAGGTGGCGAAGCTCTACCCCTGCGGGAATAATGTATGCCTGGTACAAATCTATCTGCCATAGCTGGGCCCAAAATTTCAGGCTGGCAAGATCAATGCTCTAATACCACTGTAAAGAGCCTTTGTAGCTCTTAATATTGCAATATTGATTTTCTAAAGAAATCTGATAATTGAATTCTTGTATTCCTTTGAAAATATTAAATTCCACTAAACTTCGAGATTTAACATTGCTCAACAATATTAAGATAATTTCATTGAATTGATTTTAGTCTCAAAGAAAACATTTACACATTCAAATTATTATCATTGCATAAATTAAACAAATTTCCAGCACCTTATTAATTTACGCTGACTGCAGATTATATATCTTTCAAAATTGGGAGTTCACACAAGCCCTTTTCTTCATTCGCGGCTGCAGCTGTAGATGCCTATCCTTAATTTATTCCGGTCTCTCAAACAAGAACGTGAGACCCCTCTGCTATTGCGGAATGATCTCAGGCAGCACACTGCAATGTGTGCGTACGGCCCAGCTGAGAAAAATTGTACGGCCCTGTGTATTGTTCATACGGCTCAAGAATTTCTTGCAGGCTGTAAATGCTAGCCGCTAGTATCAAGCACAATTCATTGGCATTTGAAACCAATTCAAAGTGCATCCTCCCATGAGAAATTAACGTTTCTCAAAGAATTTCAATCAAACCCTCAATTCACCATATTTTCGTACTTCACATCCATTTCCAGAATTCAATAATCAATAGCATAATGAGAAATCGAAATCCATTGGCCTTTTAATGGAATTCCCAAGGAAGTCTTCACCAACACATCAAAACTCAACTTCAAAGATACACTTTTCACTTAAGTGTCTTCAAGCACACACTTTAAAATTAAAACATCTTTAAAGCATCATATTTTAATTAAGCCAAGCTTAATTCAATGAAGTATGAGCAAGGTGGTAAAATAAGGAGTGAACACAAATGAAGACTATAGACCACATCCAAAGCCCAACTGCCTTACCCGAAATAGAAACCGGGTCCAAACTGACTTACTAAAAATAGTGTGTCACAGAGATCCCCTACACATAACGTCAGCTCACAAGGATCGCATTGATGAACTGACAACAACAAGTACAAGTAACTGCTAAATTGGGGACATCACAACCTCTCCCTGGCCAACCTCATAAACAACCTGAATTCACATTAATTGGGCAATGCTTATTGTGGGTTGCTTTTGAAATGAATCCTAATAGGAGTTGGAATTCCGACCTTGGTCAGGATTTTGTTCCAAGGGAGGTTGGATTCCCGACTTCTCTTGAGCTTCCTTATTGTGATCAACTCCATAAAAACTTTGCTAAGTGTTTGTGATTTACCACACGCAGATCAGATTTTTAATATTGTTTTGGTTCTTCACCAACATGCAAGTCAAAATCTTGTTTATTGTTTGCACAAATTACCTTGAAACGATCTTGAAAGAGCATAATTGATTCTCAAACAAGTCAGATTCCCTTCATTCATTTGGATTTTCAATTTGCTAATCAGATTTTCCTCCCATTGTTTGGATTTTCACCTCATGATTCATCGGATTTTACCTTGCACTTGGAAGCTTGTCTTCATGCTGGGCAGATATCCTAAAGACCTTAGGATTTTGTCCTAAGGGAAGTCAGATTTCCGACCTTGGTTGGGCTTTTGTTCCAAGGGAGGTATGTTGAAATCAGTTTGCCATGAAAAACACATTTTAACCAATGTTTTACCTGCATCGACATTTTTACCCATGTTTTTTTGTGTCTACAAAATCACGAGAGTTAAACTTGTGAAAACTCGCCCAGCAAAAAAATAGAGTACTCGGCAACCTAGAGAGTACTCAGAGAGTTTGCAAGCTATGGTTAAGACAATTGTCCCCTTTGGAAGAGAATCTAGCTTGGGTAATGCATTTAAATTTTAATAGTCTAGAGATACGAGACCGTTATAGAAAAATGAAGCTATACTGTTATACTATTATGGATATAATCTGCTAGGAGTTCAGGACAAAATAAACTTTTGGAACAACGTAGTAAAATCCTATTACATCTTCCCACATTTCACAAAATTTTATTTGTAATGAAAATTCTAGCCTTTAGTTCTGATCCCAATACTTCAAGAAAAGGTATTGCAATGCATTGAAAATGCATATTTGGCAGAATTATATTGTCATGGCATATTTTTGGAAGGATTTGTCTAATTATGTCATTGTCTGTTCTCAATGTCTGATATGATCCTCAAGAATTGCTGTTCAGTATCCTCTAATGCATTACTCTTGTGATCCTCGTGAATCAGGGTTGGCATCTTTTCTAACCAGAGTCAAGATCAAATAGATTCTTGGATGAAAGCTAAACAACTAATGTGCTGAATGACATGAATTAGAAATTTGGATGAATATGAGGACCAAGAACAAGGAAACACAAGGGCATAATCATCATCTAAATTCCACAAGAGAGCTTTTGTCTCACATGATCTCATATAGAGGCATTTACATGGAATTATAATATGTATATTAGTAATGAGTGTGTACTTATTTGCATCAATCCATACAACCAAAATTGTGATACCAAATATCATTGAATTTTAAATAAATGTGGTGGAAACTGTACATCCATTCACAACCTTTAAGGAGGTTCTTTTACCTGCATAACATATTGGCCTGCATAGGTTCCTGTTATAGTAGAACTCTGACCAGAAGCCAGCAATGCAATGGCAAAAATCTTTGAACTCCATTTACCAAGCACGTTCTGCATAAGAAAATACATAAGTTCCCATATATGGTACATCATAAATTCTAAATTATAGAAAGATGCAAAGGCTAAAACAAAGTTTCAAACAAAAAAAATCACAGATATTTTCCTACTAAAAATAAAAAATGTATTCTTTCCTCCAAGAAAAATACAAACCTACCATATATATACATACTTAATAGATAAAAAATTGCACGGCATATCTTCTAATATTTTAATCCTCTGGTAGACTATGCAAGCAATGGAGGGCTGAAAGGGTCTAGAACACTTTAAAGAGTTGAGTGAATTTTCTATCATATGAAATTCCATACCAAGAAATCCCACTTTTTGTCATGTTAAATCCCATTGTGTTAAGATTCCCGAAGTCATCATTATTTCATATTCCATGCTCAACGTGGCAGTGAGCATATAATCCTATCACTTTTCTGGGGATGGAGGATTTTGTATTTCATAGCAGCAGCTTTCTCATAGCACGATTCAACTTTTCTTAGTGCAGATTGCAGATCAGATGGCTTCTTTGAATTGGCTCCAAGCTTCATTCTTGAATGGTGTGAGAAGTTATGACATGGCATGAGGACCACCGCTGGGCTTAGATATTTGAACCAGAGTGCTGGAAGCTGAGAAATTCTTTGTTATGTACTTGAGTGGGGTCCTATTCATCTTTGAGTTGCTGCTTTTTGAAGTTCACAATTTTAATTATTGGCTTGTGAATTGAAGACGGTATTATTCTGAAGTCAGGCTGAGGTACACTTTGAAATTCTCTTTGGCATGTATATCGATCTGTGCTTCATATTTATATTATCCTGAGTAAATATTCATTAATGATTTGTGTTGGGAAAATTGGAGATTGTGGTGGTGATACTTGTTTCAAAAGAAAGTATACAAATCAAAGAAAGAAATATTACACTCTGTATGTCACCAAACATGCAAATCTGAAGAATACACAAATAGTAGATGTTATGAAAATCGGAAACTACTTTAAATATTTCATTTTGATACCTTCCAAAGAATGTAGACAAATTGATTGATCAAATAGCTCCGTTGGAAAAAGGAGAAAACTTAGGGTGAAATCCTTCGAGGTTCTTACAATCTCAATATTATAATTTATGACATTAGACCTTGTAATGAAGATGTGGAAGCAAGAGAAAGTAATGATACATAATGCAATGAAAGTCTGTAATGTTCCTTTTTTTGACATTGGAAATTAATTAAATAATTAAAATCTAAGTCATCATGTGAGGCCCACCTTCGGCCCACATAGTGATCCCGATTTCTAGACTTAGTTTCTCATTTTGATTATGTTTTTGGAGATACTTGGACTCATTCGACTACTGTTATGTTATGATGGAATCGTTAGACTTTATATTTTGTTGACTCTGTATGTGGATCCATGATGAGTGGATTTGGATTTGATCGTGTTAGATTATATTATGTTATGAGAATCTGATGACTAGATTATGGTTGATCTTGATTTCATTTATGCTTTTGAATCACGAATTGAATTATGCAAATTGAATTTACTTGATGTGATTATTGAATCCTATATGATTACGTGCAGACAATTGAATTATGACATTTTATTCTATGTGATTGAATGTTCAATTGAATTGTGTTAGATCATTACTTTTTGTATGATTCCTTGTATGCAATTGAGTTAAGATTAATGTGTGGATATTACATCTTGTATGTTTATATATGATGGTTTTCTTCCTTGAATTACTGATGCTGCATTTAGGTTTTGCAAGTGGAATGACCATGGAAACATTCGGGGAAACCACATTGAATGCTTGTGCTATCAGTAAAGCCAAGGCCCCGTCTATTGAAGAGACCAGGGCCTCATTGTGAAGTGTTTTATTTTGTAACCGTAATGTGAATGTATGTGTAGGATTGTTAAGTGTTGTAATATGTTGGACATACCTTAATTGTGATGTTAATTATGTGAGTGTCACTTGACACTAGAGTTATTTGTTAACTAAGGTATGTCATGTGATTAGAGTGCGAGAGCAAGTCCTAGAAGCTTCCTAGAGGGGGGTATTCTAAGTGCATCCTCTTGTCTTAGGACCCCTAAGTGAAGTCATACCTTACATTTTCGTGCATTAACTGAACCATGGTTTTTGGAGGGTTAAATGGGACCCTAGGGGGTAGTTTCATGCATTTTTAGGTAGCCCATTCCTTGTACCCATAGGTTAGGAGTAATTTTAGCATGGGAGAAGCCATATTTTGACCTTTTGTCCCCTCAAATAGTGCCCATTTAATCTTGAACGAAATTGCAACTTGCATGATGGACCCAGTAGTACTTCCTAGGACCATCTTAATGAGGGTTGTGGAGAGTTGGTTTGGGGTCCCTTTTAGTAGGACTTTTAGAGGGGTTTGGGGTTGTTCACCCACTCTCTACCTTTAGAGACCACTAAACTTGGAGAAGGAGAAAGCTAGGGATAGAAGAAGGAGAAGGCTCAAAACTTCATCATTTTGCATTGGATCATAGGTTGGAGGATCTTGCTCTTCATCTCTCTCATTTTGTTGTAGATGAATCTTGTAGTTGTAATTTTTGTTAAGAGTTTTAGCTCCCCATGGTTGGTCATGGTGAGAGCATGAAATGGCATTTGTATTTTCTTTTGTGATGGCGTTTTGGGTTGTTTACTCTTGGCTCAATCACCATTGGGAGGGAAGAGCAACCAAGAGGGGGTGTGGAGATGGAGGCAACATTATGTGCAGAGTTTCCTCCATGTGTGGGGAAGGATAAGCTTGGGTGTGTTGTCCCCAAGTAGCCTTTGCATTTGAAGCCCAAGGGGCATTTTTGGGGTTATAAGGAGGGATTTGGCCTTGTGTGCCATTGATATGTGATACGTTGTTATGGAGGTCCATGTGTGGCCTTGACATCGTTTATTGTGGTCCATGTGTGGCCTTATTATGGCATTGGCTTCTCCATGTGTTGCCCATTCACACCCTATTAAAGGATCGGATTTGATCCTATGTTTTATCCTTGAGGGAATTTGGGATCTATTTGTTTGATTTCATGTGAGGTCTTGAGTTTGTGTATGTATCCTATTCTTTGTGGTTTCCCCAAGCTCGGGGGTGGCCTCGTGAGAGGCCTAGGATGGGAGGTGAGCTCCCCATGGTCGTTTCCTTGTCTTGTATATATTTGTAGATTTGTGGAAGCTCAAAGAGGAGCTATCATCTTTTGGGTGGTTGTGAGAAGACAACCCGTTCATTCCTTTGTGAAATCTCTCTTTGTATTTAGACATCTATTGATGTAAAAGAGATTGTAATGCTTTTTACATGGAGCTATTGTGAAGATGATATGAATGAGAGACTGTTATTTAATTGATCTTCCATTGAGTGGCATTAGTGATTTGCAATGCTTTATTGTAACTATGAAGAAGTAACTGTATTTGATGTAATTGTGTATGTATTGAATTGGATTCCTTAATGTTTACGATGAATTCTTGCATATGTTATAAAAGATCTCTCTCTCTCTCTCTTTATAGTTGAAAATACTCTCTCTTTGCAAATGAGTTATCAAAATTGATAGATTAAATATTGTAACAATTTCATTATGATTCCATATTTGGGTTGATATAAGAATATCGTAGTATCATATAAGATGATTTAATTGTCATGATCAGTTTTATCTTATTCCTTGAAAGAAAAGAAAGATAGTATATGATGTGTTCTTGATTATTCCAAAGAGAAGAAAGTAAACAATTCAATGTAGATAACTTATGGAGTTTTATTGCAAGCATTTGAATACAGTATTGCAAACAAAAAAAAGAAATTATTACCTCTCTTTACCTCTTCAAATTTGAAGTTGATAACTTGTATCTCTTATTGTTGTAGAAACAATAGAATTTAGTTATGTAACTTGAGCAAATTCCTATCTCTATATTTCATTTAATAGAGGATTGATTACTTCAATATGATAGATTAGTATATCACCATAGACATGCAATCTAGAAAACAAAATAATAATACATGTAGAAAATAAACCAATAAGATGCATGAAGAAATAAAATTTGGTAGCAAACTAAGTCTTTGAAAACAAAATATAAACTAAGTCATTGGCAAAGAAAAAAAAAATAGAGACCTACAGGTCTCTGGAAAATGTATGGGAAATATTTCCCATACATTTTCAATACCACAGTCAATTTAATATTATATTCTTGCCACCTCTTAATGTAATAAACTAATAAAAAATAAACTTTTCACTACCCCCCCTTACTTCTTTATTAACTTCCCCTTTATCTAGGCGTATGAGGTGGGATGGCTAGACTTTGTATTAAATGCAAACATTTTCATTGGATGAGACAGTGTCCTTGTATGACACATCATCCACCCTTTTCACTTTATGTCTTACCTTTATGGTCTTCAAAACTCACGCAGGCTTGCCCATGTTTTGAATTAAATTCAAATTTTGAAGAGGTACTTAAATGTGTCATGGGAAGGGAGTGGGTCCCACTTCCCACTTCCCTTTCCATACTTCCCTCTTCCCCATGCAGTCTAGGCGCAGGTCCTTGGAATGGACATTTAAATTTGATAAAACATTTTTTCATCCTCCTTTCTATGCATACCCCAATGTCCTATGTGTTGGGTGATGTGTGTAGGTAGATATGATGGGTTATAGGTTGCCTTGAGTAGAGTTGTTTGATGGGTTAGCTAGGCTAGTATGTAGGCAGCCTAGGAAGATTTAATTAATGAGTCTGCTTAGTGCTTAAGTAGTGTTGATTATATAGTTTAATGTAAAGTTATAGAGTATAAGTTAGTTAGTTAAGTTAGTATAGGATGCTCTTTAATTAAGTTAATTTGTTATTAATGTCATGATAATAATATTAGTTAGATGTTATGGAGCAATATTTTAAATATTTGTTTTGCTATTTATGTATGATTTCATGTCATTTAAATTTATGACATATATATATGATGTTAATTAATACATTATAGCATATTAACTAATTAATAATTATATTAATATATTATAATTATTAATTAATTTCATATATATAATTTAGTTATAAACGTTGTATATTTATCATTATTTAATGTTTTCTTAAAAATTATTAATTAGTTAAAAAAGTACATTAATTAGTTGGTATGTTGTAATTATAAATTGAATTAGTATACGTTCAATTAAAAACAGACATTGTGTGATGCCCTCCCCATAGACCAATACACATACCCCATAATTTGAGGCTATCTCTGGGTAATTACTTGAGTTGCAAATGTAAAAAAAAAATTCTTTTTATGATTAGACCTTACTTATCACTATGTTTCTCACATGGATATTATAACCATGCTCTTGAATTTTCTATACACCATGGTGAAAATTGAAATATAATATGGTTTAGTTGATATGAATTATTAACCTAGAATGGATAAATGTTTAAAAGGTTAAAGTAAGGGATTCTAGCTTATAGTTCATGACTAGGTGAAATGAAATGTTTTAATTATATGATGATCATAAATTCATGTTACCTTGTATGTAATTCTATACGGTACTAATGATTTATATTGACTATGAAATAATCTCAGATATGAAAGAAACAAGTGGTACAAAAAGTTAACCTCATGACGAAGAGGTAAGTACTCTAATTTTATAGTAGTGATGACCCACCAAGTGATAATTACATTATTTTTGTAATATATTTAGTCGTTGAATATGAGCATGTTAATTTCAAATAATACAATTGTTATCATAAAGTGAGAAATGGTGAGTGTTGGTTGGAAGGGTGGAATTAAATATTATGGCAACATACACTATATGAACTATTTTAAATATTATAGATACATGAAAAAGGAAATGTTGCATGGTGATTCGATATTAATGATTTAATGAATTAATGCTTTTAGATTGGATAGTCATAAGAATACTTCGAGGTGATTTTTATATATGTTTCAATGCCATGTTAACTATTGTAGGAGTAAATTAAACCTCATATATGAAAGACATTTGGAAGATAATTGAAATTAAATAATTACTAAATATCTTAATATAAAAATTTAAAGAGAGTTCTCTATGCTGTGAATAATCATTGCCTATACCAACATAAGTCATGTCCAATTTCTTTTGGTTATGTAGTGTCCATGATAGTCTTACTATTAATTGAAGTCTTCTACCACATACTAAAGCTAAAAGCAATATTTCCTTCAAGTGTCAAACATCATTAATACTAGTGTGAACATTCAAGATTTCTATAGTATAATATCAATAGAATATTATGTGTGTATATATATATATTGACCTCAATAGTAAAATGAAGGTGGTAGCATCAAATACTTGGTGTTGTTATTAATGTGATGTTACTTATAATCTTATGATATTATTGACGCATCAAGATGGCGACTAAACAACAACACCATCGATTATATCACTAGGTTGAGAATCTATATCATCACTATATTGACAGCCTTGTCTGAAGAAGAGGTTTGAAATTGGCTTACACATCTTACCTCACCACCAAAATAATAATAATAATAATAATATATTACAATAAAAATAAAATCATAAACTGAAACGTAAAATATATTAAAGAAGTTAGAAAAAGTATTTTGAATAACAAAACAAACTAAGTGTTTCCCTTCGTAAGGTTTACAATTTTCGTGGCTGCATATCTGTTGTTGCTGTATGCACCACGTCCATAGTTTATTTTGATGTTTAGACGTTTCCTTATGTTTCACATTGCGTGCACGTGGCTTCGTATGAAAGTGAAGCCTTGACTCTTCATTTAAAATAAAATGAAACTTTAGATACTTTGTTAATATGTTTTGACCACTCTATGGTCGCTTCACCTTCTCGGCACAGCACATGGGTTCTTGAGTGGAGGGTACTCCTATAAAAGATCCTTGAGATATCTTCTATTGACAGGCATATGCAGTTCAAGGACAGGTCATTATTCAGGCATGGCATCCCATTCTTGGAGGCAGGGATTTCGCTGGCACAAGGACAAGTGCACTAAAATCGGCTGAGTCATTGAGGATAATATCTAGAGGTTGTCAATGAGGAAAAGGGAGTTGGTGGCTTGGGCGAGATGAAAAGACTTTTTTTTCACAGACAGCGAACAAAATAAGCTTAATCGATAGTAGGCACCTCGATTTTCTAGAGGGCAGTAATAGCTGGGAAGTGTAAATGGTGATGGGAAATGTCAATGGAGGCTTCTTCAAAATGTATCATTAATCATGACAAGAGGGCCACGATAACTCCTCCCCAACTGCATTTTGTAAAAAAAAAACATATTTCCTTTTCCCAAAAAAAAAAGAGAATCTGGGACGCCCAGCCCGTCCAACTGGTTTTTCCTCTTCATAGCCTAAGGTAGCATGGGGAATGGAGTTTTCAGGGGGAGAGCAGCGATGAGACTGGCTATTCATCTAACCCCATTGACATTGTGGCGAATGTGAAGACAGAAAAGATTTTAGTCTTGGGTGGCAGCAGTTCCGTGGGTTCAGCTATTTGCAAGTATTAGTAGGGGTCGACTTGCTATTTCTTTTGGGGGGGGAAGACATTAGAAAAAGATAAATAAATTTGGAGCGCCTGGATTATCCTAACGCCATGGTAGCAGTCTGTTCAACATTGCAAATGGAGATAGAGCTGGGCGATGGCTGAGGGAGAGCATAGCGTCGGATTCGTTGGCGCTTAAATTTTCTCAAACACGTTAAATTGTTTTGTTTTGGAAAATTTCCCTGAACATCTCCATTAAACCATAGTTAAGATGCATGCACCATAGTTTCTGAGTGAAAATGCCAAAAAACTCATTTAATTGTTTTGATAGCTGCAGGAGCTGCACTGGGATCAAGTCTCACCTTTGCTCTGCTCAAGCTAATTTCAAGGTCAGCTTGACGTTTTCATTTTCAACTTATCAAAGTTTTTTTTTTATTAGGATTTTGGTTCATGAGAAATAATTAATTTGAAAGTTCGGAGTTAATTGGAATCAAGTAATATTGGGAGATATGCTGAGAAATAGTAGTTTTAACTTGGCCAACATTATCCGTATGACTTGTAAAAAGAGTGTGATCTTGTATTGTTTTCACAGAAGACACTTTGAGAGCTCATTTTAATGCTTTGCTAAGTCCCATCGATTAAAAACTTTACGCCTTAGGTAGTGCAATTAAATCACACCCAGAAGGAGAAAATGATTGTACGAGACAAAGCCAACCTGAAGATATCTAACAGCATTTAGTAAGTGGATAAACATTGTTTATATGATACAAAATATTAGTTACATAATACTTCATTTAGAATCTTAACCCCCATGAGAGAACTAATTCATTTAAGCTAATATTGGAAAGGTAAATATAATTCCTTTTTTTTGTGAAATAAGCTAGATTGGGGTATTGCTTAATTCATGTTTTAATGTTACGATAGATATATAATCTTTAAAATAAATGAAAACTTTATTGAATCTCATTTCTCTTATACACATCGATTTTAGCATCCTTTGCTGTATCTTGTTCCTCTAAATAAATTTATTGTTTCAAAAAAAAAAAAAAAAAGACATCGATTTAGGAGTTGGTTGGGGATTTCAGATTAGCTTGTATATATATATTAAAAGGAAAATCTTGCAGCTTGACCAGCTAGATTGTAACGACCCTTACCATGAACATTACCTTCAAGTCTAGGACACTTTTCATCATCGCATTGTTAAAATTTTGCCACTATAATTGGTATATTATTTCATTGATAAAATATAGGATTTATTTCGTGGGAGAATGTTCACATGGTTTAACTTATACAAATCCATAGTTGAAATTTTGAAAGGAGTTTCACTTTGTTTTCGTTATTATGAAATTATCATAGTTTATTCATCATTATGGGTTGATGTTTATAATTCTAAATATAGAGTTATCAAACAGTAATATAAGTTCCTACGAATTAGTAAGAGATGGGTTTGAGACCCTGATTGCTATATTGATCATATATATAGGGGTTTTGAGTTAAATGGTAGATTAAATTGTGTAGCCTAGTATAATTGGTTCTTGGGATATAACTTTATTTGTACAAAATTTAACCCGCATCAGGGACCTCATGTAAAAGTTGCATAGTCTTTTAGAATCGATGTTATAGGCCATTGCTGGTGAAAGGATGCCCAGAACTAAGATTGTTAGAGATGTTAGACCCTTAGTGGAAAACCTATCTATTCAGTTGTGACAGTGAAAACAAACTCACTATTGATCATGATGGTGCAAAAAGTGTTGACTTGCTCGGGGGTTGACTAGGACCTCAAGGGTCTCATGATGTCATTTGGATGGGTGGAGAGCATGTACGTTTTATTATATTTTCATTTTTACTCATCTAATGATAAACATACTTCACTTTTAGGAAATTTTCTTGATTGAAACTTTAGGATATCAAGTAAGAAGATTTTGGGTAACTACTTAGTAGATTTACTTTAATGGGAATGAACTATTAGAGATCTATTTAAAATTGATTCCTTGCAATAAAAGGAGACTTAGATAAATTTTCCTTGAAGGATTAAGATAATATTTTATTATTATTTCTTCATGGGTCATATATTCCTTTCATCTTTCATTGTTAATATGCCACCTACTGCCTTACCCATCTGTTAAACATATTGTTGAGGAAATTATCTTCATGATCATGTATCTAACTCTTAACAGACCTCATATTATGCACCTAGTCTCGTAGTCTTATATGTAGGCACAAGTAATTCAGATGAGAGAACAAAATAAAACGTCAACATATAGAACAAGAAGAGAGTTTCAGGTATGCATTTACAAGTTATGGTTGCTCTTTAAAGATCGTTATGAAGTTTAATGTTCTAGTTAGATGTGTTTGTCATGTTGGATTTTTTTTGCCTGTTATATGTAGCACGCCTTGTATTGGATTAGAAAAAAAAAATTTGTCATGTTTTTGCTATGTTTGAGAAGATTACATAGGTTCTGTGATGTCTAGTCTAGTATGTAAAAGTTGGGCATTACACATTGGTGTAAACGACAATTTAAATTTATATCCAATGCTATCGTAAACTGACAATTTAATTTTCATAATCATATTGGTATTGAATTATACATTATTGGAAATGGTTAACCTATTTATAGTATTAACGTTATTACATAAACATTCAATTCCTCTTAGATATCCTTTTTACTCGAAGATAACCTATATGATTTTTAGACTGACGATCGACGAAATTGATCGTCAGGATGTTTAACGAACTCCGATTATATTGAGTTCCAACTAGCATCCTATGGAAACAACCTTGTTGAGGTGTGACCACCTGTCTCTTTTGAGACGATGACATGTTCACTTTTGTCCCGCATCATAAGCGTAGGAACTTTTTCACCTTTAAAAAAAAATTGTTGGTTGTGTTTTGACCCGAACTTTTGGGCATTACACATCAGAAATAAAAATTAATGGCAACTTAATTTAATTATTTAAAAAAAGTATTAAAGTGACTTTAATGGTGAGTTCAAACAAAAAATTAATAAAGTCATTTTATTATTATTTTTATAATTTCAAATAAAATTAAAGAGGGGGAAATAAAAAGACAAATGAAAGGAAGATCAAGAGGCAAGCTGCAGGAAAGCCAAGAGTCACTGCAATGGGCTTAAAAAGAACAGTGAGAGGTTCATTCAAGAGGAGGCTGGATTTCCTTATTTTCTCTTCGAGAAGTTGAGAGCATTTTCTTTTAGTTTTGATAGCTGAGGATGGAAACCTTCAAGATTTCTCGGTGGATTGGACAGACACACAATTCACTCTGTTGGGTGGATTCATTTCAGAATTCACAATTGGATTTTACTAGAGAAAATTGAGAAGTCTCATCCGATAACAAATTTCTGAAGTTCAATTCTGTTTGCCGATAAAGTTAATTTTCAAGCATAATAAGTATTATTCAGATTTAAATTGTTATTTTGCAGAGCTTGAATAATATATTTTATTGATTAAATCAGAGTATTTGAGTGGGAGATTAGAATAATTTTTGGGAGAAAATATGAAGAGTCATTCCAGTAAAGGAAACAGGTTTTAACGCTTTAAAGATTTAATCATCTTTTTGGGCTTTAGTTTAGCAATTGGCTATTATACTGCCTGCTTCATTTGAGATTAAGAACCATTTTCTGTATGTTTCTTCCTAGGTTCGTGGTCACTTTGGCATAGCTGAATCAAGCCAAGCTATTACGTGAGAATCTCCTCTTGGTACAGGGCAGTATAGAATCATCGTGTGGTATCATGAGCATTGGAAAATCAAACATCTAGGTGGTCATCACCTTCCTTGTTTGTGGATTGCAAAATATAACTGTGTCACACAGAGTAGCTTTGGCGCATATGAAATGGTTGAATGGGAATAACATAAATATTGCTGAAAGTTTGGGGAACCTATCAATGGGGAACTTCATGATGACTCTATTTAGTTGTAGTTATCAAGTGATAGCTGTTTGCTATAGTATTACATCGGTGTTCCTTACAAGCTCAAAATGGTATTGAAGTGTTGTGTGAATATTAAAACTACCAATTCTTAAGTATTTCGTGGAGTGTGACTTGAGAGATTGAAAGTCTTTGTTATGTAATAGTTACTATGAACGGTGTTGGAAGGTATATAACTGAAGCGTTGACAGCCACAACCGTCCAGTTACCATGGTTGATGATATATCATCTAAACTTAGTTGCATATTTATGTTGTTGGTGATGGGTTCTTAAGTGTCGTCTCTACCTTTCTGGGAAAGTATATCATCTAACGGAATTTCAAAGATTGGTTATTGGTAGAACATTGGGCATTGTGGGAAGAAGTATATTGAAATTCTTGAAGACGTTGGTTTTAAGAAAAGCATGTTTAATCACTGAAGGTGCATGAAGATGGTGAGAAAGTTGAGTCCGTTGTTGTTTTCATTTGAGCTCTTGCAGCCTTGGCTCATTTGAAGACTGAACTATACGAAGAAGAAACCAAAAATGGTAGTCTTTTATTCTAGAGGTGTGATATCCAATATTGGTAGTTGTCTACAGGTAACAGTTTCTAGATATTATTTAGAGGTTCGTGGACCAGTAGTTTGAAGAAGATTTTCCTTGTTGAATGATGTCGCATTGTAATAGGTTAGACATCAATTCAAAACTCTCCGTGTTTTGGGAGCAGAATTTCATATTTTAAAAAATCAATATTATTCTTGCTTGCTAGTCTTCATATGCTTTGAGTTCTTATATAAGGGATTGTTCCATATGAATTATTCCAATCAAGATACATTTCTTTACAAACATTAAAGATTATACAGTTGCATAATTGATTTACAAAGAGGACTCCAAAGTTAAAGCAAAAATTTGGTTAAGAACAAGGGGTACTCTTATAGTGGTATTAGAGCTCAAAATTTTCCTGTCAGCCTGTTGAGCAAATTCAGAAGGTGATTTTTAGATTTAAAATGGTGTCAAATGATAGTTTGGCCAAAGTGCTTTGTGAGATATGTAGCAAACTTAGTTTGGAATCACAAACAAGAAAAAATATTCTCATTACTTTGAACCAATTAGAGGGTTGTTTAACAATTGTAGAGAAATCACCTATTTTGTTGCAGATTACTCTTACTCCTATAGTGACTACTTTGATTCAACACAAGTGATTGAGGCATTTAGATGGTTAGATAAGGCTACTGGTTACTACTTGTTTGATGAAGATCATAAGAATCTTGGCACCTCAAGAACCTTATGAAGATAACATAATGGAGGTACTTCAGCTAATCGTTGATAGTTTCCAATATCCTAGGGACATCAGAAGTCATCAATTCTCTAGAAGGGCTGCCGTACTAAAAATATTTGCAGGAATCAGATTGAATAGTTTTATGCTAGACTTGGTAGTGACTACTTTGATTCAACACAAGTGATTGAGGCATTTAGATGGTTAGATAAGGCTACTGGTTACTACTTGTTTGATGGAGATCATAAAAATCTTGGCACCTCAAAAACCTTATGAAGATAACATAATGGAGGTACTTCAGCTAATCATTGATAGTTTCCAATATCCTAGGGACATCAAAAGTCATCAATTCTCTAGAAGGGCTGCCATACTAAAATTATTTGCAGGAATCAAATTGAATAATTTTATGCTAGAGTTGGGATTACATGATTTAATACATAGCATGTCTCAACATTTCTTGGTCACAATTAGGTAACAACACAAGACGTTATTGCAGCTATGAAGACTATTATGGTTATGTCAATCTATGAGAGTGATGCTAATTTCCAGCCCCTTATGCATATGTTGTTAGCAATTTCAAAAGAACAAGATGTTTTTAAACCTACTTATGACTTGGTAAACAAGGTGCTCAAACAATGCGAGCGAAAAATTTAGAAGTTCAAAAAACAATTGGCTGAAGAAGAACTAATTTTATTAGGATTACAAGTTGCAAGATCTCCCAAAATGAGTAAGAACCAAATGAGGGAAGAAGAGATTTATTTCACATGTTGGAAGGCTTGGACACCTGGTCATATTTGTGGAATTAACAAGGAAAAAGATATATTGCAGCCAAGTGGTGATAAGGATAAAGATTCTGATGAGAATGGTGCCATGACTCATGAGGAGCAAGCTAAAACAACAGCTTTAAATACACCTATTACTAGGCATGATGAAAGCAAAATGGATAATGGCTTCCAATCAGCTAAGGTTGATATTATGGAGGAAAAATCAATCGCTATAGGTGACGTGTAGAGAAAAACTTCTTTGATGAATCCATATATGATCATTAATGTTGTCCCATTATTTCTACATGAAGAGTGCTTGACATTATCTAGAGAGACAATTGAGTGTGATGGTGATAATGTTCCTACAATTGAGAACAAATCAGAAAATTTAATGTTTGACAACCCACGTACCCTAGATGAATTTGAGCAAAGACCTTTAGCATTGCAAGGTTTGAAGGACAAATTACTGGTCACAGAGGAGAAGGTTGTGCAAGTATTAGCAAGGACAGATGAATCTCACAAATACATTGAAGATCTTATTTGAAAAATTCAAATTGAGGAGAGACAACAGGGAGTTGCAAGTGGATACTGCATTGCACACAATCAAAGAAGCATTTGTAAAGATGAAATCAGATTACTTGCAGCTATTAGTATATACAGATCTTGCCATCAAATTTGCGGAAGACAAGGAAAATGAGGTCGATGATCTCTATTAGCAGCTAAGTACGGCTCATTTCTCTTTATACAAAGTAGAAAATCAATTATCCAATACAACTTCAACCAAGGAACAAGAAGCTGGAACAAGGGTGATGGAAATCAAACAAATAGAAGGGATTGATGAACTCCTTAAGGACAAAATGGTGAACAATGATTCCAATAATTCACATACAAGGGACATCCAATATATTGATGAAAGGATTGAAGAGCTTCACAAGGAAATACCTTGCAGCCTTGTGACATCATTTGAAGAAGATTTATTTGAGACACCACCACCTTTGATCGCTTGGGAAGGACATGTGACAATTCATTATTTAGTGATATTTGAGGGTCCAAAGAAAGTATAGAAGAGGAGCCCGAAATCCTGATTTGGGACAGCAGTGATTTACCTTTCCATTCTAATGAGTTTGCAGCCTTTTACATGGAATAACTAACGAAGAGAAGTCTAAAAAGTGTTGGTACTCAAAGTGAAAGTGTTGGCAATAAAGCTTTCAAAGAAGAGGCACTTGTAAAGGTTGAAGACATGGCACAAAGTCAAGGAGCAAAAGGTGCAAAGGTAGCACAACAACTGCCTATGTAGATGAAGAAACCAAATAATCACTTGAAACAAACCAGAGAGAAGTGAGTCACTTGTCCTGAGAAGAGCTTTCTTGATACACGATCATGAAGAATCAATACAAAGGATAAATTTGTGCAGGTTAGTCTGAAAATCAGAAGGTAAGTTTTGCAAGGTTGTCATTGATAGTGGTAGTATCAATAATTTAGTGTCTACGACTCTAAAGTAATGGCTGATAAAATGAAGTTGAAAATGTCAAGACACCCTAAATCATATACAACTGTTTGGTTGCAAGAGGAGTATAAGGTGTTGGTCAAAGAACAATGCTTGGCCAAAATCAAAATAGATACATATCATGATGAACTTTTGTATGATATAATGTCATTGAATGTATGTGATTTGTTGTTGGGGAGACAATGGGAATTTGATAGGAGAGCTATGCATGATAAGAGAGAGAATACCTATAGTATGGCAACAAATGGTAGGAGACAAAAGTTTCAATTGAGGGAAAGAGAACAAGTTTGCAGTAGTACCGTAATTTGTTTGGTGGTTGAGCGAAAGTTATTGTGTAGTTTAAGACATGAGAATGTGTGTTTAGAATTGATTCTTAGATTCTACGATATTATAGAGGTGGAAAGAGAATTGTGAAAAGAAATTTCAGAACTTTCATATCACATAATATGCCAAATAGATTACTTGTTTTTTATGGCATGGTGCATTGGTTAATTTATGGCATTGTTGTCATTTCCATCAAGGTTCAAACCCTCCACTAGACCATTGTGCTCAAGGGCTTTGTTCTCATGGGTTTGAATTGTTTTCCTTAAAAGATAGTGCCTTCATGTGCCAAACTCTCACATATAAAAAGTCCAAAGATAGCATATGTTAATAGTCTAGGGTTCAAATTTTCTGCATATAAGAAGTGAAGAGAAGAAGAGTGCAATAGTAGAAGAATTTGCAAAACACTTAACGAAACTAGATTTAGGTATGAAGACATTTGAAGAAGATGAATCACAAATAGAAGGAGCAGACTGATGTGAAAAGAAGACATAAGGAGTTTCCTGATGGAGAAAAAGTGAATGTATATCTCAAAAAATAATGATTTCCAATTGAGACGTGTAACAAATTGGTAATGAAGTTTGGTCATTTTAGGATTGTGAAAAGTATTGATTCAAGAAATGAATATGTAGTAGTGGCTACCGGAAGGTTTGGGCATATTACAATTGTTCAATGACTACGAGACAATGACCAAGAATTACCTAGGGAAGGTTAGATGCCACAACAGCGACGAGAGGAGATAAAAGACTTTCGATAGTAAATTGGTAGAAGCACAAGAAATAGATAGGATAAGAAGTGTTTTCTGAAATGGAAGGGAAGGCCCAAATAATTCTCCTCTTCGATTTCTAAGACTGAGGTAGATTGACTTAGTTTCCCTCTAGGATGCACCTTCCACATTATCCAAAGTGTCTGATATAAGAGCATCTTAGGTGTAAGAGCAATCTTGCAACATACAAAAATGCATTCTTTCACTTTGCCTAGTTTGCAAGTTTTCAATAGTATTCAAATCATCATCTAGGCATCATATTAAAATAATATTGTAATATTTAATTATAATGGTCGAATAAGCTGTTAGGATACACTTAGGGAATATTCTTTATTCTTTTAGTTGTCTATATGTTTTCTTAGTTGTCAATATTATCCTTATAGGATAAATTGTTTGCAATTTTCCAGGCTGCCGGACAATCAAAAACAACAACAAAAAGCTCTGATTTTGTTTCAAGAATTGTCAAAAATTCTCAGGAAATCAGTTGGTTGCTAAGAAACCCTTCAGTTGTGACCTGAAAAATTCATTAATAATGCTACGATTTGTTGAAAAAAACAATTGTGTGAGCTGATAAGAATGTTTTATTCTCTTTTTGAATATTTTTTGATAAAATTGTGAACTTCACTGTGCCTGGGGTTTGCAGCAGCTAGGGCACAAGTTTTCCAGAAGTTTGTTGCAAATTTTTTCTGTTTTTAAAAAAAATGGTGAGCTTTATATTGTTGTTGGGGATTTGAAAAAGAAATCCTAAAATATTTTGCAGCCTTCCTTAAAAACAGCAAGTACATTGTTTCTATGTTTTTGGAAAACCGGAGGGATGGCTTCATCAACCAACATCATGTCGGAAGGTAGCCAAAGGTTCACGAACAAAAATAACAGCACCTAGAAATAGTGGATGCTCACTATCTTCCAATACCAGTGCCTTGATTGGATCACCCTTGGGAATAAACTCAGCCAACGGTTGCAAATAAAGACTAGGACACGTTCGATGAGAATAATTGTGAAGACATAATGTTCACTAAATTATCTATCACAATTTAAATTCTTCGGAAGGTTCCCTTAAGAAAATCTTATCTGGAGATTTGGAAACACCTTTGAGATTTGTACACGACGCCCGATAAATGGAGGGCCTCCTCCAAAAATATGTTATTCTCAATCATTATGTACGAGATGTCATTGTAGAATCATTTGATGAAGATCAAAGACATCCAAGACCAATTAGCTACTATTGCTCACATGATGGAAGAAAACATGGTGGTTATTACGTTGAAAAGCTTGCCATAGTCTTATGAAATTTCATTAGAAACACTCAACATCACATCTAATGGTGTTGACCTGCACTTTGATGATTTGTGCAACAAATTCTTGCAGTACAACAGATGGAAGAAGTTAGGTAGTAGCAATGATTCACTAAGTATGAAACAAGCCTTTCCAGCCAAGGACAAGGGCAAAGGCAAGTGGCCTCAAAAGAAAGGTAAAGCACAAAACGATGATAGTTCAAATAATCTAAAGACTATCACATGCCATTATTGTGGTGAACTTGGTCACATGAAGAAACACTCCAAAAAGAGGTTAGTATAGACATCCAACTAGGTAGGGCTTCCACCAAAGGCTCATGTTGGAAAGCATTCTGAGTAGGAGTCAGCCTTCTACACTTTTTACGGCCAAATAACCAGTAGATCACTCCAAGTGTTCTGCATAGTACATTGACTCTAGAGAGTCTCATCATTTTACACACAAGAAGGATTGATTCACTAAGTATATGACTTGCTCAGGTTTGGTGATCTTCGGTGGTGTTGAGGAGTATATAATTGTCAACAAAGGCAATGTTCATATACACTTTGGAGGGAAACCTATTATTTTCGTCAATGCATACTATATTTTTGGAACAAAGCTCAATCTACTCTCAATAAGTCAAATTATGTGTCACTATCCCAAGTTGGATGTCATCTTTAATGCACAAAAGTGTCATATTGTTGACGATGAATCCAATAAAACCATTGCACCTGGCATAGACAATCATGGTTTGTATTGGCTTGTTGATACTGGGGCAATTCAATAGCATATTGGCTGCAAAAAATTCATCTACTATCAATACTCTTTGGCATCAACATTATAGGCACCTCAACCTGTCTTATCTCTCTCGGTTGGCTCAAGAGAATATGGTTGAAGATCTTTCTAAGATCCAACAATAGATGTAGAGTGTTTACAAAGTTTACCAAGCCAGGAAGCAACACAAAAATCAAATTTCCGAAGAATAAGCTTGGAGAGCATAGATGGTCCTTCAGCTAGTTCATGCAGATGTATATTTTCTCTTGTTTGTAGATGGTACAAAAATTTGGGTGTTTTTCCTAAATGAAAAATAAAAAAAGTTTAATGAATTTTAGAAGTTCAAGTCATCAATAGAAAAAGAGACAGAATGTGCTATAATAACTCTTAGGTTTGATAAAAGGGTGTAATTTTGTTCCAATGAATTCATTGACTTTTGTACTTAACACAATATCAAATGGCATTTCACAACACCCTATACACATCAGCATAATGGTGTAGTTGACATATAATTACGGAGATGGCCCGATGCATGGTAGAGGTAGTTTAAATTGCAATGTACCTTCTCGTAGGTCTCTTTCGCGGGCAGTGAAGGAGAAGACCCAAGAGGAAGCATGATCTGGGAAGAAAACAAAATTCAACCACCTTAAGGTTTTCGATTCTACTGCATATGTCTAGATTCCAAATGGAAAGAGAACCAAATTTGACTACAAGAGTCAGAAGTTGATGATCACAGGGTATGATGGCAAACATAAAGCCTACAAGCTGATTGATGTGGAGATTGATTGTTCAATGTTCAACAAGGATGTCGTGATTGATAAAGAGGTTGAGCCTTTTCATCTCTTTTTTGACATCAAGAGTTCTGTAGATCGGCCTTTGAAGGCTAAAGACATAGGTGTCCAACTTCCATTAGCTACACCTGAAGTGGGGGACTATAATGATTTTGGACAAGTGGAATCTCCAAGATAAGAGCTAATAATGGTACCAGAAGAGTTTCTTTAGGAGTACTTGGATCAACATCCACATGATATAGTAGCAAGCAGCCCAAGTCATGATGACCATGCTAATTTGAATGTAGGGGTATCTTCAAAGAGACACAAGTGGTGGTAAGAACTCATTGGTGAGGTTTAGAATGATGAGATGATCAAAGTAGATTATCTAGAGGCAAGAGCAAAAAAACACAGCTAACTTTTCTCCTATGGCTAACATTTAAAGGGTTTATGAGCCCCGAATTTTGTAGAGGTAAAAGGTAAACCTAAATGAGAAAAAGCCATAGAAGTTGAACGTCTAAGACTTGGGTTCCTCCAAATCTTCCACCAAGGAAGAAACCCATTGCTGCAAATGGGTGTACAAAGTCGAGCATAAAGCATGGTTGGTGGCTAAGGGATTCTCACAAAAAAAAAGGTATAAATTATGAGATCTATTTTCTCGTACGGAAAAGATGAGAACAATTTGCTTGGTTCTAGCCATGGCAGCACAGTTTGGCTAGAAAGTTCATCAAATGGACGTCAAAAGTGACTTCAAAGGAAGAAGTATATATGACTCAACAACCTTAGGGATTTCAAGTTGTGGGCAAAGAGAATCAAGTATACAGACTGACAAAGGCAATAGCATAGGTAATGACATCATCCTTCTGGTCATTTATGTGAATAGTATCATCATAACAGGTAGTGAGTCACCTTTGTTTGAACAAATCAAATGGAATTTGAGCAAGGCTTTTGACATGATTGACTTAGGCCTCCTACATTTTTGCCTAGGTTTTTGCAAACAGGTTGTGGTATTTTCATTTCTCGGTCTAAATATGCCAAGAGTTTACTAGACAAGTTCAAAATGACAGATTGCAAGATCTTGTTTACACCTACAGAGAAAGGACTGAAATTCAGACAAAACAGACTCAAATTTGATCAATGAGTCAGCATTCAAGCAACTAGTGGACAGTCTTATCTATCTTATAGACGCTAAACATGTCTTGAGCTATGTTGTGAGCTACATTTCCAAATTCATGACAGCACCTAAGTTAAAACATTGGTTTGCAGTGAAGGTGTTGAGAAATGTGAAAGGGACACCCAAATTTTGGTTGTCTATATAGAAGCAAAGATCCTAGGTTATTTGGATTCACATAGTCAAACTAAGCAGGTTCTATTGATGATAGGAAGTTCACTTCTAGGTATGTTTTCAGGCTTGGTATGGGTGTTATCACATGGACAAGTAATAAGCAGCTAGCAATAGCTCTTTCCTTGATAGAGAAGAGTATTGGGGAACAAGCAAGCAGCATGTGAGGCAATGTGACTATGGAGGATGCTTTCAAATATCCACATGTCTCAAGAAAGGCCTTCACCCTTGTATTGTGACAATCAAGGGGTGCTAAAGCTGGCCAAGAATCTAGTCTTCCAAGAGCGTACAAACATGTGGACCTTCACTATCATTTCATACAGAAACTTGTAGAAGATGAATTAGTGATGTTGCAATATATTCCAACTAAGGAGCATACTGCAAACATTTTAACCAAAACTCTAGGTCCTATGGGCTTGATGTAGTTAACAGACTAACCATTAAGGGAGGGTATCAAAATAATATTGTAATATTTAGTTAAAATGGTCAATAAGTTGTTAGGATGGACTTTGTTAGCCATAAAATTGTGTTACCGTCGAGTGTTAGTTGCCGACGAATGTTAGTTATATTGTCGACGGTTGGGAACGGGTGTGACGACGTTTGGTTGCACCTCTTCGGATTGTATATAAACATTGTATTTGCTCTTCGAAGCATCATGATCATTGTGGCTATTGTGTACTAAGATCTGAATGATTAATGAAAGCTTTGGTGTTCTCTGATATATCTTGTTATTTACATTCCCTGTATAATGTCTATGAATGATAAACTAGTCTACCCCAGCGGGTAAACATTTGGCACCGTTGCCTTTCGGATCTAGACGAAGGCAAATGGAGTATTGTCCATAAATGGGAATACCAATTGATGATAATAGGCGAATACACGAAAATGGCGAACTCTTTGAAGGAGAAGACCACCTGACGAACAACTTTTGAGTTACATTCAGTGCAGCCATTGAAACTTTTGTACGGAGAGAAGCGACATGTGCCACTGTACTAGAAGATGTTGTTTGGGACGCACTTAACGTGAGCCCGACTACTAATCGTCTTCTGCACCAACTTCCTAGGCTTCTGGCGCAGGCAACACTAGCACAACGACTCCACGAGGAAGAGATTGCTCAAGAGGAACGATAGCAGGAAGTCCTTCGAGAGTACTATGAACGGGAAAACAAAAGACTTCAGGAGGAACATGATGGGAAACGCCGTCGGGAATAGTCACGTTTGAAGTTGACAGAAGGAAGGACACTGTGAAAAATAAGAATGACGAGATCATTCCATTAAGAGATTGTAATAAAACATCAATAAATAAAAGTGTCCTTTTGTTTTTTTGAAATTCTGTGTTCATTATTGGTGTGAGGGAAAGCACTTATGCCCAACCAGTTGAATAAGAATAGGAATTTAAAGAAGGAACCCCAGGGAGAACAAGTTCTTTGAAAAGCGATACTCGAAAAATAGCAAGTCGAGCGAAGGGAGAGGTTCAGGAGACATGCCAATAGACTATCGGAAGGAGTAAGTGAAGGCAACGGTCTAGAGGAACCTAACCAGGAGGACGGCAGAAGTGACAACAAGGACTTGTTAGAGGAAACAATGAACTTGTTCGGGACCTTAACTTTAACACCAAGGACAGAAGCTCAAAGGAAGGCAGAAGAGAAAGCCGAACGGAGGGAGCAGTGTGCAGTTGCCGCGAAAAGTGTCGAAGTGACAAAAAGGCATGCGGATCACACCACTTCGAGTAGTTCGGGAACATCTGTTAACGAGGAAAACAATTCTAGAGGACCGATGGGAGGAGCATCCCAACCTGTCGTACAGCAGACACTTCCAGCGACTCAACCAGCAACACAACAGGCGGTACATACCACCGTCCCACCCCTAAGGGTGAATATGGCAGCTAACAAAGAGAAGTTGCCCAAGTTCCATGGCGATGGAAAAGAAGACCATGTTCGACTTTGCCGCACATGTGAGACAATTTGGTCCACGAATGGAGTCGCTGACCAAGCGGAATGGATGAAACAGTTTCCGGCGACCCTCTAAGGGGTAGCAATCGACTG
This sequence comes from Chamaecyparis obtusa, assembly GCA_027943335.1. Taxonomy (NCBI): domain Eukaryota; kingdom Viridiplantae; phylum Streptophyta; class Pinopsida; order Cupressales; family Cupressaceae; genus Chamaecyparis; species Chamaecyparis obtusa. The sequence continues at coordinate 1,249,600 of BSBK01000882.1, forward strand.
GTACTCTAACTTAGACAAAAATGGAGTGACAACCTGGGACATTTTGAAGAAGGCAATCGAAAAGGAGTTTAGACTCCTACGAGATGACAATGAAATCGTCTCTGAAATATATGGAACCAAGCAAGGGAAAAAGGAGACAATGCGGACCTACGGCCGCCAATTGAAAGAACTTGTGGGAAAGATGGAGAGTCAGCCAGCCGACGGCTTGAAGAAGCGATGGTTCGTCAAGGGACTGAAATCAAACCTCCGGAGGAAGATGAAGATAGTTCCTCCCACTTCGTACGTCGACGCGTATAACCGGGCGATGGACCTGGAGAGTGAACAAAAGACATCGAAGAAGAAGAAAAACAGTCCTCTTTGTCAGATGATGACGACACTTCAGGGGACAATAGCGGCAGTGATGGAGAAGCAAAGAAGAAAGTCACCGCACTGCAAAAGGATATGGAAAGGATGCTCAAAGAATTCAAAAATATGAAGGGAAGCACCAGTCGGAACGAAGGAGACTTGTGGTGTATCGACTGCAAGGAGGCCGACCACACGAAGGGCACATGCCCAAAGAAAATGTTCTGCAATATTTGCCAAATGGCGGGCCATTCCACAAAGGAATGTCCGTTCAATATGAAGACACAGGGCCAACAAGTCATGTTCACACAAGAAGCCTCAGCTTCAACAGCTTCCGGGAATACACAGAACACAGCATCCTCCGGCGGCTATAGGAATAACCGTCGTGAAGGAAGGGGAAACGGCAAAAATAACACCGACGGAGGACGGAGCCGCCTCCAGTATGATGCAAGCGGAAGGCCAATGATTCAATGCCACACGTGCAACCAATGGGGGCATTTTGCTAGGGAATGCCCGAATGGGGAAAAGCCACAATTCCTTTGCAAATGGTGCGGGCCAGGAGACCACAACGATACAAAATGCCCAAAACCAGGTGTGAACTTCCTGAATATTGAAGGTAATGAAGGGGAGGTGTTGGCAATCACCTGGGAGCAAGCAAAGAAGGCCACCTACCCCACATCCGACAACTAAGAAGAAAAGAGTACGGGAGGCCAAAAAAGATATTGAGAGAGAAATGAGGACCGAACGGAAAGAAACACATTACGCTGCAGGAACCTCCCAAGGAGGCCACACGGAACACAAAATACTAAGGCAAATAATGCAGACAGAAATCCCAATACAATTGGGAGACCTCCTTGCAGCCATGCCACAATTAAGAACATCTCTACTTAACATGGTACCATCTCTGAACGTGCCGAAGGTGACTGAGACGAAGACAAATCCCCTCGGGAAGGGAAATTTTGTTAAGGACCCTATGCTGTTAGCACTCAACACGGGAAGGCATCCTACAGTAGTGGAGATGGGAGACACTATCATTGACAAAGGATTGGGTGTCAATGTTCTACCTAAAGAGACATGGAGGAAACTTGGGCGATCGACATTGTGGCCACCAACCTTTCAACTGGTAGGAGCAAACCAGCATGAGATCAAACCCATAGGCACACTAATGGCACAAAGGGTGATGATTGGCACTCAACCGTTCATGATGGACTTTATCGTCATTCTAGTGAAAAAGAAGGGATACGACGCCCTCCTAGGGAGAGGATGGCTTGTGCAGGCAAAGGGTAAGCATGACTAGAAAAGGAACGTAATTTCGATGGAGAGATGGCCGAAAATTCACAATCGATCTAAGAAATCAATTGGTTAGTGAAGACCTCGCATGCTCGTCAAGTTCGGACACCAAAGAAGAGGTTGACGAAGGGAGACGAGAGCCAAACAAGGAAGGTGTACTGCAAATAGAGGGGTACTTCGACGATGACATGGACTCTTTAAACAGGCTCTTCCATTGGCAGATGGAAGATTATGAGTTAAGGCACTGTAACGTATGTTGTCGGGATATTTGAATGTACCAGTTATTATATTAATAAAGTATTATGTTAGTCTCAGTCGTTAGTGACCGAGAGGTTAGACAGTTCCGTCACGACGCTTCGGTCATGGCCCTTCGGGTAGTTTACATACCCTCTTGGAGGATGGACACAGGAGATATTATTGTATGATCATCACAAACTTGCCAGTCTGGAATGATTAATGAAAGTATTTATTATTCTATGATATATTCTGTGTTCATTATATTTCCTGTATTATGTCTATGCAATACTAAGTTTACCCCAGCGGGTAAACATCTGGCGTCGTTGCATAGACGTACTCAGGAAGAGAAGTGAGGAAAGGATTTATGCCCAATGTTTTAAATAAAGTTAGAAATAAAAAGGCACGAGATGACGAAGGCGAGGCCGCACAAAAGGCTTTGATCTCCGTGCAACAGCGTGAACATCAATGTAGGCTGAGGCAACTTGCCAAAGACCAGCTTGCCGGAGGGTTGCCCGAAGGGAACCCCGGAAGTGGTATAGAAGGTGCAGGGGCCAACTGGGAACCGTTCATCTCGCCGAAGCATCGGAGAGTGCGGAGTAGAGAAGAACTACTCGAAGAAACGCGACTTAGGCAAGTCTTGCTTCAGGAAGAGCGAGACCAGTTTGAAGATCTGAACCACATGTGGCATGCGGAGGACGAAAACTACGAAGGTGAGCGCATTGCTGGAGGTGCCAGTGATAGTACGACCGAAGGCACACGGGACGCGCAGGTGAACTCGCCATTGGAGCCAACGACTCCACACAATACGGTTCCACCCGCTACACAGATACAAGTACCATTAGTAATCGGCCAAGGAAACGTGGGCGCCAGTTCTAGCACAGGCGGCGCAGGAGCACAAAATCCACCACGCACGCAACAACCAAAACTAGCCCGACCAACCATGGCGGCACATAAGGAAAAGTTGCCAAAATTCAATGGCGATGGGAAGGAAGATCCAGTACGGCATTGTCGTACGTGCGAGACAATCTGGTCGGCGAATGGCATCGCCGACCACGCAGAATGGGTAAAACAATTTTCGGCCACACTGAGAGGGGTAGCCATCGACTGGTACTCCGACATGGACAAAACAAAGGTGACCACTTGGGACGAACTCGAGATAGAATTCCAGAAGGAGTTTCGGCTCCTGAGGGATGACAATGAAATTGTTTCCAAGATATACGGTACCAAACAAGGTAAGAAAGAGACTGTGCAGGCTTACAGTCGCCGACTGAAGGAGTTAGTCGGAAAAATGGATAGCCAGCCATCAGACGGCCTGAAGAAAAGATGGTTCGTGGAGGGCCTGAAATCTAACCTACGGAGGAAAATGAAGATAGTGCCTCCCACCTCATACGTAGATGCCTGTAACCAGGCAATGGACTTGGAGAGTGAACAGAAGACCTCCAAGAAGAAAAGAAGCAAGTCCTCTTCCGACGAAGGTGACACTTCGAACAATGACAGTGGTAGTGATGGGGAGTCGAAGGGAAAAGTCAAGGCACTCCAGAAAGACATGGAAAGAATGCTAAAAGAATTTAAGTCAATGAAGGGGAGTGCAAGCAAGGACGACGAACTCTAGTGCACGAAGTGTAAGGAAAGCGGCCACACGAAGGGTGCCTGTCCCAAAAAGGCATTCTATGACATTTGTCAGATTATGGGACATTCCACAAAGGAATGCCCATATAACATGAAGACACGAAACCAGCAACTACTCTATACACAAGAACAACCATCCACATCAGGGGAGACGGAACCAAACAATAATGCATCTTCAGGAGGTTACCGTGGCAACCGGCGAGGTGGATGAGGGAACAATAATAATTCCACCCATAACAGGGTCCAGTATAACACGAAGGAACGCCCAATGATCCAATGTAGGGCATGCAACCAATGGGGTCATTACACAAGCGAGTGTAATAATAATGACGCCCCTCAGCAGCTGTGTCGGTGGTGCGGCCCTGGGGACCATGAAGATGCTAATTGTCCTAAGTCTGGCGTAGGGACCAACCTACTGGATATTGAAGGAAACGCAAAGATAAGAGAAGTAATATTGGCTCTTACCCGAGGGCAAGCCAAGGAAGTGAGATACCCCCATCCCCGTACGGAGAAACAAAGGATGTTGGAAGCACGGGAAGAAATAGAAAGGGCTATGAAAGCCCAACGAGAGACACAAGAACCGGCAGGACCCTACGACACAGACGCCGAACGAAACATTGTACAACAGATGCTCGAACTGGAGGTACCAGTGAAACTCAAGGACCTCTTACACACCATGCCACATTTGGGGACAGTCCTACTAGGCACACAGTGTGGCCAAACCAACACGAAGCACATAGACACTTCCATACCCGGAGGCTCCGCAACGGATCCAATGCTGCTAGCCATCAATAATGGCAGACACCCAGCCGTGGTGGAAATGGGCATTCTCGGCACTATCCTAACGGACACCATAATAGATGGCGGGTCCAGAGTAAATGTCCTACCTGAGGACACATGGAAAAAATTAGGGAAGCCTACCTTGTGGCCACCAACATTCAATCTGTTAAGTGCCGATCAGCACAGGATTAAACCCCTAGGAACATTGATGGCACAACCAATTACGGTGGGTGCACAACCATTTGTACTTGACTTCGTGGTCATCCCACTTAAGCAGAAGGGGTATGACGCCATCCTGGGAAGAGGATGGCTGGTGGCAGCAAAAGCAAACCACAACTGGAAACGGAATACACTCTCGATGGAGAGCGAAGGCAAGAAATTTACTATTGATCTCCGGACCCAGTTGGTGAGCGAGGAACTCGCCTCTTCCTCAGGATCCAAATCCAAAGGGGAAAATGACCCACGAGACGAAGTAAGGAACGGAATGGAACCAAATAGTGAAGGTGTGCTAAGATTGGGAGAATATGCAGAGGATGATGTAGATTCACTGAACGGTCTCTTCCACTGGCAAATAGAGGATTCCGAACTCTTCCGACCAACATGCAATGTACTAAGTATTGAGGAAGTGTCGGAAACATTTCCCTCTGAGTACGGTGAATACAACGAAGGGGATGCGAAAGTAAGCAAAGTCCCGATGCATAAATTTGATGAGCCAAACCCCATGAAGAATAAGGAGCCATTTGTCAAACCAATGAATCTAGGCAAGGAAGAGGAACCTAAGCTCATTCATGTCCGTGACGACTGGAATCCTGTGTGGAAGACCGCAGCCCTCAAAATCTTTATTCTCCTTCTTATTATGTACGGGAAGGAGACCGTGGTCCCTATAGAATTTATGGTTCCAAGCTTTTGGATCGCCATTGAAAATAGACACGGCAATAGGGAGAGGGAACGACGACACACTCTGTGGACTCTCGACGAACAGATACATGACGCCAGCACCGTGACCAAATTGAAACCTTCCCCAGAGAGGATGGATCCGAGAGGAGGGACAGAGCAACAGAGAGGGACTCGAGCGGTCAGGCAAGCAAAGCCGTCCGTACGGGCGACCAGAGAAGCCTCCGAACAGGAAATTGAAAAATACCTGTACGGCTATGTATGACCGTACGGTTTAAAAAAAAGAACAAAAAAAAAAGCGAGAAAACACCGTACTACCATACGGACACACGGGAAAAGGAAAAAAACATGTTATAAACATCGTACGGCAGGTATGACGCACGAAAGCAAGTTATTAGCACCTGTATGGTTGGTACCGTACGATCAAGTTCAACGGGAAAAACGCGTGCCATGTTACCGTACAGCATTGTACGGTGTGAGAATGAAACATATGAACGCAAGGAAGCAAAATTTTTATACATACCATACGGCTATTAATGAACTGTACGGCACACCATACGGCATAAGCACGGTAAAAAGACGATATAAAGACCGTACAGCATAAGTTGGCAAGATCACCGTACGGTCACAAGCAAGGAGCGCTAGAAGAGTTTACTTCACCATACGGTCACGGCACAAGATAAGGAAGCCGTACAAACACATGGGGAGAAGAGTTTAGTTTCCGTACGGCAGCATGGCAGACGCAAAGAGACAACCGTACAGCAAATACAAACAAGGATGCATCTCAGAACAAGGAAGGACTGGCAGCAAGGAGGAGAAGGTTTTTAAAAAAGATTTTTAAAAAAAAAAAACGACAACACAAAACAGTTCTCAGTGAAGAACGAATGGTACCGAAGGGACAAACATAATGAGGTGGTAAGGAAAACATAAGCGCTTTGCAGAAAAGAGTATAGGATCAAAAGAAAATCACAAAATGGTGTGTTCCATAGACTTCTGTGTGGGTTTGAGAGTGCCAATTTGGTCTTGGCGGCGGGGGTGCTGCCCCTCGACCCCGCCCTGTACCGCGACAGGGAGCGCGCCTAGGGCTCTGCCCCAGGACCCTGCGGGGGTGCTGCCCCTCGACCCCGCTGGGGGCGTTGCCCCCTAGACCCCCATCGTTCTTTTGAGGAACACCACAGTTGTGAGTTGGGCCATCGAAAACGACAGGAGGAAAGTATTCAGTTATCAGCCTTTGGAAAGTGTGACCAGTTGATGAGACCTGGAGCTGCTATAGGCATGGAGTGTCTGCATGCCAGAAGTGGAGATAGCACTAGAGCAAGCCTTTTGAGAGGGGTACTACGCTTTGAGGCACTCAAAGTAGGTGTTGGCTGGGCATGAGGTTGTCTTGGTGGATGCACAAAGAGCTCGGGAGGAGCTGACCACCCAGTTGGAGGCAGTAGAGCAACACTTGGCTCAGCGTACCCAAGAGTGAAGGCGGTACAGGTGCCTATCGAGGTTAGATTGGCTCGGAAGACAGTGTTGTTTGAACAAGAGTTAGCAGAGGCTACAGTTGAAAGTATGTTTTGGAGACAAGTTTGGCGCAGGCATGAGAGGAATGTGATGTGACGAAAAAAGAACGACGCAACATTGATGGGGAGGGCAGCACTTCAGCTTTTTCAGGGACGCCCTCCGCCCCTTCTCTTCAGTGATTTTCTTATTCTATGTAGTGTGTTTCATCTCCCTGTTGTTGTAAGTCGTCGGAGACGACTTGTTTTTTTGGGGGGGGATGATGTTATCGGGATATTTGAATGTATCGGTTATTATATTAATAAAGTATTATGTTAGTCTCGGTCGTTAGTGACCGAGAGGTTAGACAGTTCCGTCACGACGCTTCGGTCGTGGCCCTTCGGGTAGTTTACATACCCTCTCGAAGGATGGACACAGGAGATATTATTGTATGATCATCACGATGTAAATGTACTTGCCAGTCTAGAATGATTAATGAAAGTATTTATTATTCTATGATATATTCTGTGTTCATTATATTTCCTGTATTATGTCTGTGCAATACTAAGTTTACCCCAGCGGGTAAACAATGTATTGGAGATAGATGACGAAGAGGAAAAGCCTACATTTCCCCCCAAGTACAGTGAATACAAGGAAGAGGAACCTAAGATCATTTGTGTCCGCGATGATTGGACTCCTAGGTGGACGACTGCAGCCTTCAAAATCCTTATTCTCCTTCTTATGTACAGGCAAGAGGTCGTGGTCCCGGTAGAATTTATGGTTCCAAGCCTTTGGATGGCCATTAAAAACAGACTCAGCGACATGGAGAGCCTCAGGGAACGATTGCATGCCCTTAACAAACTCGACGAATGGCGGATGTTGGCACAGTGGACAAGGGATGTGGCCCAACAGCGTTGGAAGCATTGGCATGACAAGCACCTACGTCGCACCCGATTCTCCCGGGGGCAACTCATATTGAAGTATAATGGGCGGAACGAGATCAAACCCAACAAGTTTAAGGTCAAATGGTTAGGCCCGTACCAAGTTCACGAAGTCAATGCCAATGGAGCAATCAAGTTGTCCACCTTAGACGGGCAACCCATAGCCGACATTGTCAACGGGTCGAAGTTGACGCTGTACCACGATCTTCGGGCCCACCACACGCTGTCGGGTGACCATCAGGCAAACACAAAAAAAAAATTAGAAAAAAAATAAATAAATTAAATTAAATTAAATTAAAAAAAAACCCAACGGTGGGAACACCACCCGACAGTGGAACCACCACATGGTGGGAACCACCCGACGGTGGAACACCACCCGACAATGGAACCCCACCCGATGGTGGGAACCACCCAACTGTGGGAACCACCCGACGGTGGGAACACCACCTGATGATGGGAACACCCCCCGACGGTGGGAACCCCCCGACGGTAGAACTCCACCGTCGCCTTCATAAAAGAGAACACAATGAGGAGAAGAAGGGAAATACCACGAGGATTAAAACAACAAGGAAAGAAAGAACCGCACAAGCCAAGGCGCGAGAGAAGATAAAAAGAAAAGAAACTGCACAAGGAAAGAAAAAGGCACTGCAGTGAGAAGGTGAGAAGGAGATTGAGGGCAACAAGATTTGGTGAGCCTGTGAGCAGACTTAAGAAGAATTACCGACCGGTGGAAAGAAAGTACCGCACAAAGGCAAGGCATTCGCACAGCAAATAAAAAGAAAAAGATCCCGTGCAAGGAAGAAATAGCCATCCGGCAAACAAGAGATACACAGCCGCACGGAGGGAAGGAAATCAGTACGGAAACCTGAGGAAGAAGCCACGGACATTCCAGCCGAGGGGGATCCTAAACCTCCAACGGAGGTAGCAATAAGAGAGGCAGCGGAGGAAGTACTCGGAGGCACCCAGAATATTGGCGAGGGTCAGGTTCTTTTAGTTGTCATTTTCTTTTCTTAGTTGTTAATATTATCCTTATCAAATAAATCCTTTTAACTCTTATTTAAGAGACTTTTGCTTCTTTGTTAATATCAAATATCTTGATAATCATTCTATGCGTCATTAATTTTCTTGATACAGCATACTGTTAGCAATTTAAGTTGTCATTAGTGTACATTCACAAACACCGAGCACCGGTAAGGTTCACTGGTCACTCACGTTACTTAGAAGACACCGGTAGAGAAGGAACAGAGTGTATGCACCGGTAACACACCGGTAGACCGATCTACGAACACTGTACCGGTCGCAATGTGCATACAAAGTTGAACTGGAGATAAGGTTACACCGGTCTAGACTGCCTATAGATCCGCACCGGACTATGTGGAGCAGTTTTAGTTAAAACCGGATTATACGGTAAATTCACCGCATAGAAGTGGAGTTAGCTTTAAGTCTACAAATGATCTCAAGCTAAACTCCAGATCACAGTGCATAGCCTTTAAGTGTTGCATGATTTATGGTTAAGTTTACTCCCTGGCAGTTCTGTGAGGACAAGGGATTCACTCTTGTATAAATATGGGTGAAAGGACGCGCGATAGGTTGTTGTTGCTGTTGACAATTGGTGATTGGATAGAGCAGAGGAGAAATATCTTCTAAGGAGTGCTATAGGCACAGAGGTGAAGAAAGCAAGGAGACATCAACAGCCAGGCTAATCGGGGAAGAGATCAACAGGTATGATCTAATCAGACAATCAGTGTCACAGGAGATCATTACTTTTATAAGGTGTGAAAGCATATTGAAATCCCTTAATTAGGGTGGACCTAATCAGTTCATTGTAAAATTCCCTAACAGGGTAACATCCTTGTTGATGTTCAAAGTCCTATAACCAAGCAGCTCTTGACAGGGTTCAGATCTTAACCGATCTTTTGTAAACCCTTAACCGGGTAGCACCTTAACCAGTGCTTTGTAAGCTCCTAACAGGGCACCTTCATTTTGTACTGGTGAAGTTGTGAGCTCTGTCTCACCGTGGTTTTTTCCTTCTAACTGAGGGTTTCCTCGTATAAATGCTTGTGTTGATCTGTGTGATTCTGTTTATGCTTGAATGACTATTATATTTTGTTTATCAGTTAAGGACAATTTAAGAAGTTGAGAATTAAAGTACAACAAAGAGTATTTGCTAATTCACCCCCCCCCCCTCTCAGTAACCAGTAAGTATTAACACATACATCCTACCACATCCCATCACAATTGCCCATTTCACCTTGCATTCAAGAAAACATGATTTACTAAGAGTTGATGTCTCATCAAATTTCTAGATGATTCTGATCCCCACAAAGATATATCAAGCCAAAAGGACTAACATCTAGTTTCACAATTTGAAGCTTGCAGCATCTTCCTGAAATGCAGCACAAAGGGAACACATTTACAAAGTCACTAGACCTAGAAGAGCTTATGGTATGAACCACATCAAAGCTCATTGATCCATTATCACCACATTCACTCCAAAGGTTCCTTCCTTCTACACATTTGGTTGACTACACATAACACTAGGCATCAAGACTTGCAACCACCTACAGCTGACAAAGAACATTCCCAAGAGTAAGGCTCACTATTTAACCATCACTCATGATCATCTAAAAGTAGCTAGCTTTGGTTTCACAATTCAGCAGTTGAGTTTGATTGTGAAAAAGCATTGAATTGTAGTATTATTCGAGAATTTTGTAGCTCACACATAGTTGTGCCCATGTATGTCCTTGAAGGTTGTGCCCTCATTTTTTAAGGCCCTTGCAGAAGACCATAATACATTTATGACTGAAAATCAATAAAGATTAAATTGTTGTTTCTTCGAATTCCCCTATGTGATTGTTCATTGTTCATTAGGCAGCATGGTTGGATAATCCTTCATTAGATCCTCCACCCATGACTGAATTGCATTGTCAGATGTTTCTGAACCACATCCAATGACTTTCTAGCACTTATAACAAGCAGAGCATATTGAAGACTCTTGAGGAATAAATTTCACATAAAATGTTTGTAAAACTAAAACGAATATCACTTTACAAAGAAAAAAGGAGGTGGACGAACTAATCCTGGCATTCACCTTTTTTGTCTCAAATAGAATGTCAGATACTATGTCAAGTTGTCGAGTAGTTTTGTGCCTTGACATATCCACAATTCTACATAGATTATAATCATGTAGATTTCTAGTAAACAAAAGAATCTAGATAATCTAAATGCTATTTTTCGTAACTATGGGACAAATTTAATCATTGGAAGTCAATTAACAAAAGACACTATAACCAGGAATACTAGGAACGCTAACAGAAAACAGGGAGAAAGACGCCAAAAGATTGATGGATTGTGAATATGTTGAATTGAAATTTGAAATATATAATAATCATAAAAAATTTAAGAGATATATGATTCCACAACTTTAGTGGAAGATCATATATAACCCCTATAAAGAGTACTTATATTTTCTTCAACCCCATGTTACTAGCCTGTCATAAGAGAACTTGACCAATAAAGCATAGCACATTACAGAAATATTTAAGTCACTGGGAGAAACAGTTATACCTTCAGCAGAAAGGATGCTTCATTGAGATCTAGGTTTTCACAGCTCTTCTTGTCTTCTAGAGCCAAAGTTGAAGAACTGCAGACAGCCCCACTTAAAGAAATAACAGATACATTGATCAAAAATGCCACAGCCAAAGCAAATGCACTCTCAATAAGATAAAACCTGCATGCCTCCTGCAAGTTGTTTCAATCATTAGAAAGTGGGAAAAAAAAAAGTGGAAAATAAAGTCTTATGAAAATTCTTTATACCCATTTTCCTTCTCATGGATTTGGAAATTACCAATTAAATTTCTCTCACCTTTGTTATTGTTAGTCGCAAAACCAAAAAAGGTAACAAATTCATAAACAGGTTATATAAGCCAAGAGCCTTATATTAGTGACTTTAAATAATATAAAAGCACATACCAGCACCATTGTAATAAAAGGCAGCTTGGGTCATATAATTGTATTTTTCTACACTTCAACTTTATCTATTTATTTGGATGTTGTGTCATTTGAATCTCTCAAAACGCCTTAAAAGCTATCGAGATTAAAACATACTACAGTAAAAACATATTAAAATATGACTATCAAAACTGGAAATTCCTAGAGTTCGCCCCAAAACAATTTACAGGTAAACATAAATATTTGTTTTCATTGGATATAAAGAAAGTCATAAAATGAACTCACTTTGATGCTATAAATGGAGCGAGGAATTTTCCTTGATAATACCAAAGCAGAATGAAGGAAAAGATTGTGTCTGCAACACAAATTGCCCAATATTTGAGTGCTGTCAAGCTTTTACTCTTATGTTCCAAATTAATAAAAGATCCATTACTGCCGTTCATTCAATGAATTTAAAAATTCAATGTAATAAACTGGAAACCTTACTCAAACTATGACTTACGGCATGACCATCGCTCCAACAAGAGATATTGCATGCCCAGTTGCCCCATTGCCATTCAACTTTGGAATGAATAATCCTTCTAAAACTTCTGTGGGATTAGGTTTTGCATAACCTAGCTCTAACAAGAAGCAAACAGCTATAATGAACACTAGAAGTGCTATTAGAAACTCAAGTTTACGCACCTGCAAACATGTAACCAAATAAAGACATTATGAGTTATAATCATGCGGAGGAAAAAACTCGGCCTCTTAATGTTAATTATTTTTGGTCAAATCGAAGTTCAAAATATTGATCAAGCAAATATAGTATAAATTCTAATGGTAACAATGTAGGGGGATAACAAGTTACCCCATATTGCTGCAAAGCAAGAAGAAACAGCGTACTGAATCCTGTAAGAAGAACTCCACACCACACAGGAATGCTGAAAAGCAGATTCAGGGCAAATGCTGTTCCAATCACTGGCAAAACAGAATACCCAACAAGGAGAAAAGAATTTGTACTTAAGTAAATTCTAAATTTGATTAAGTGATAATTTCATTCTCATCATAAACTACATAACATTTCAAATAAAGATGCATACTAAATTTTCAAAGAGATATGGCTGTTAAAACCTAAAAGTTAAAACTAAAGGCATGTATAATCATTACAAAAGCTGATCACAATTTCACCAGCCTGTAACAGAAAAACTTTAGCATTGACATGATGCAAGTCATGAATTATTAAGCATCTTTCACATATATTCTCTAAGATGAGAGATTATAATGTGATTGTTCTGATGTTTATTAGTGCATATGATTAAAATTTCATCAAATGTTTGTGACATATTGATAGCAACAGCTATATTCTTATTTGTTAAACACCAATACAATGCTCACCAAGGTAACACTATGAGTCAATGCTAGTAAAGAGATATATATATATATATATATATATATATATATTAGAGAAATTAATATAATACTCAAGATATATATATATATATATATGTATATGTATGTATATATATATAATCATAATTTTCATTATATAAATTACATAATAATGAATAGACGTCCCATGAAGGGACATGTCTATTCTTGACTCATTCTCAATATAAATGCAAGAGATTGTTGCATTTGGAAAACACATACAATGAGGAGTGCTATTACATTTGCAATGATCATAAAAACCTTAACATGGTATCAAAGCCAAGTTGCAAATGTAAGAGACTAGTTTCTTGATGGTGAATGCATGACAGTCTCAGAAAATACAGTCTCAGTACATGGACCATATCTCCCAAATACACCGTTGGATTTTGCTGAATTTTGGATATGTTGGTGATAAACAAATTTAGAAGACTCTCACAAGAGCGATTGGCAAGAAAGTGTTGGGTTCAAAAGTTATGACCGACTATGTACGGGTCTATGCGAAATCTGATTTGTTAAGAAGGGTGTCTCTTTCTAGAAAGCAAGCATTAATTATAGAGTGTCACCTCTCTTGGAGAAATCAAGTCATTTCACAAGAAGACAAGTATTTTTAAACAATATAAGAGTGGGAATTTTACATTGTGGGGAGAATAATAACCAATGTTACATTCCCATTTGAACCATCCTTAGTGGGGAGATGATTCAAAGGGAAGATGTCTTTCAAATAATCTGAGGTGTTTTCTGATTTGATGTATATGGATAGTAAAAGAGCGAGGTTCCTTCTTTAAAAGCCTAACCGCTTGAAGGCAGATCTGATCAAATTGAAAGTTGTCATAGTGTATAGAACCTTTGGATATTCAAGACAAGTCATGTGAAGAATTTTGGTAATGTTCGAGAACGGTGACATCATTATGTGAATTTGCATGATATTTTCTATATGGACTCACCTTACAAAATGAAATAATTGAAATTTATAAAAGATAAAGTATTCCATGTTTTATTAATGCACATAATTTTAAGTTTGTAATTCATGCTATACTATTGGTTAGCAAAATCTCATATGCTTCTATCATTGGTATTTTCAGTCGAGATAGTTTACTGAGCTATTTGTAATCTCTCTTTGACATACCTTCAGGATGGAAACACAAGAAAATTGCATTCAAGGGAGAAAGAACTTAATGCTTGCAAACAAATTGATGATTGAGACCAGATGCAGAGGGAGTTTGACATTTCTAAAGAGGACAAGAGGTTGATACAAGAACTTGAGCTTCAAAGGGAGCAGATAGAGGATATGATTAAATCAACTTTTGATAATCTCAATTGTATTGATTTAGAGGGAGTAGAATATATCGAGATGGACTCTCTAGTATTCAAATAGTCAGATGACTATGAATTATGAATGCCTATATGGGCCCTGTGTAAATCATGAGGAAGTGACGACTTCCAAATGATTATCACTTGTATTTGTAAGAGTTATTGAAAGGTGACGATCTTACAATAACTTGACCTTCTATTGTGATAGACATCGTGTGATGGCTGAAACAGATCACAATAGATGATTTCTTGCATGGTGGATTAAGTTCCTTAAACAGACCATTGACCTTCTATTGTGATAGACATCATGTGATGGCTGAAACAGATCACAATAGATGAGTTCTTGCATGGTGGATTCAGTTCCTTAAACAGACCATTGACCTTCTATTGTGATAGACATCGTGTAATGGCTGAAACAGATCACAATAGATGATTTCTTGCATGGTGGATTCAGTTCCTTAAACAGACCATTGACCTTCTATTGTGATAGAGATCGTGTGATGGCTAAAACAGATCACAATAGATGATTTCTTGCATGGTGGATTAAGTTCCTTAAACAGACCATTGACCTTCTATTGTGATAGACATCGCGTGATGGCTGAAACAGATCACAATAGATGATTTCTTGCATGGTGGATTCAATTCCTTAAACACACCATTGACCTTCTATTGTAATAGACATCATGTGATGATTGAAAAAAATCACAATAGATGATTTCTTGCATGGTGGATTCAGTTCCTTAAACAAACCATTGACCTTCTATTGTCATAGACATCGTGTGATGGCTGAAACAAATCACAATAGATGATTTCTTGCATGGTGGATTCAGTTCCGTAAACAGACCATTAACCTTTTATTGTGATAGACATCGTGTGATGGCTGAAACATATCACAGTAGATGATACCTTGCATTAAGGATACATTACCTATGGAAATTTTTGAGTTATGGTGAATATCATGAGACTTGATATTCTTGGTTAGACCATATCTGTGATATCATATTGAGTTAATATCTAAAATATTTTTTGAGTTATGGTGAATATCATGAGACTTGATATTCTTGGTCAGACCATATCTTCGATATCATATTGAGGTGATATCTAAAATATTTGTTGAGTCCCTGGTGGACATCATGAGACTTGATGTTGGTAGGCCAGTACTCTGAGTACATGGTGAATATCATGTGACTTGATATTTTGTGGCCATTACTCCTAATATCATGAGATGATATCTCTATAAACTCTGATATTACATTAAGGTAATGCATCTTTTCACATTATTTTTGAGTACTTGGTGCCTATCATGCGACTTGATATTCTGTGGCCAATACTATCAATATCATGAGATGATATTCTTATGAATCTATGAGTTATGGTGAATATCATTCAACTTAATATTCCTAGTCAGACCATATCTCTGATATCACGGTAAATGATATCTTTTGATCCTAATCACGTGTTTAATCTTCCCTAGCTAAGAGGGAGTTGATGTTTTGTAGGTTCACTCAGATAAATAGTATGACTCAATACTAGTAAAGATATGTATATATATATTTAGTATATATGAGAATATGAGATGTATATATACTAATATCATGCGACTTGATAATCTGTGGGCAATACTATCAATATCATGAGATGATATTCTTATGAATCTATGAGTTATGGTGAATATCATTCAACTTAATATTCCTAGTCAGACCGTATCTCTAATATCATGGTAAATGATATCTTTTGATCCTAATCATGTGTTTAATCTTCCCTGGCTAAGAGGGAATGTTGATGTTTTGTAGCTTCACTCAGATAAACACTATGAGTCAATACTAGTAAAGATATGTATATATATATATATATATATATATATATATATATATATATATATATATATATATATATATTTAGTATATATGAGAATATGAGATGTATATATACTAACATATATATATATATATTATGTAAATATTAGAAAAATTAATATAATACTCAAGAGATATTATATATATATATATGTATATGTATGTATGTATATATAATCATATTTTTCATTATATTAATTACATAATAATGAATAGACATGTCCCATGAAGGGACATGTGTCTTCTTGGCTCATTCTCAATATAAAAGCAAGAGATTGTTGCATTTGGAAAACACATACAATGAGTGCTATTACATTTGCAACGATCCTAAAAACCTTAACAGACACAATGCAGGTCATGAATTATTAAGCATCTTTCACATATATTTTCTAAGATGAGAGATTATAATGTGATTGTTTCCGATGTTTATTAGTGCATATGATTAAAATTTCATCAAATGTTTGTGACATATTGATAGCAACAGCTATATTCTTATTTGTTAAACACCAATACAATGCTCACCAAGGTAACAAGATTCAACCTGGCCTCGGGGGATTTTCCTACAAATCCAGAAGTTTTTAAGAGAGCCAAACATATTGAACAAATCTGTCAATTTCAGATCTTTAAATTAAACATGACATCAACCCTGTTTTTTGTCGCATAAACTCTTTACCACTCCAGGCACTAACAAAACTATGGTCAACATAGTGAATAATTTAATGGTACTGCAGATGCATTGGATCAGAATGATGGCACCAATTTTATTAATGGTCGTGAACTAGATCATGTAGCAAGTTCTTGTTTTCCGAAGTCTAAATCGTCATTTTAGACCCTAGTAGCCTAGACCATTAAGATTTGAGACTCGAGAGCATGTGCCACTTTTCAAATATTGTATGATAGTATGATGTATAGAAGTTTGAAATACTAAGTGTTGGAGCTCTAAATTTTGGGCAAAATTTGGAGTCCTATATAGTGATAAAACCCTAAAAAATGGCTTCTTAATTTTCATGTCAAATAATTAATGATGGAGTACATGAAATGGGATGAAATATTACATTAATTTTCAATTAAAAAGTTGAGAGATTATGGAAGAAAGCTCTGTGACAAGAAAACTTAAAATTTTGTGATCAAAGCCTTTAGAAAATGCTGGAATTTTGACCTTCTGCAAAGATGATGTCGACAGAGGTAGAAGATGGTCGAATTTTAAAAATCTAAAAAAGACCCAGTTCGAGAAATCAATTTCCTATCTCCACTAGAAATCTTAGCTTTCCATGAGGTGTTTTGGTTTTTCAACCAAGCCCAAATCCGAAAGTTAGGTAGTTATTTTTTAGTTAGTTTATCATTTTTTCAAAACAATTTGTAATAAGGGTGTGTCTTTTCACCCTAAAGAGGTGTGAAAGCCACTCAAACATGTATATATACATAATGTAAAATGTAAAGAGAGACAATAAAATACAAGATACATTTTCATAGAATAGAATTTGATCACAACTGCAATATGAACTCTAATGTACTATTTTTTCAACATTAATAAAGATAAGTGCTCTTTTTTATTTGTGGTTATAAGTTATATGTTTTCAATTAGTCTTTCAGATTACTCTATGAACCAGGGTATCCTACTGTGTTTTTATATTTGATGCATTCATTTATGACTAATTTGTACAATTTGAATAATAGTAGCATGGTTTGAGAACCTGTTACTATTTCCTTTCGGGCTCTTAAGTTGGGTTAAAAACCATAGGACCTATTGTATAAGTTGTTTTAAATTTTGTTTCAATAGAAGCTTGTAGGGTGATGGTCTCGCTTTATAGGAGTGAGTTACCTTAAAACCGTCTCTGATTGTACATAGGATTGAAATTTTTATGACTCTATAGCCCAAGTATTTTTAAGGCACTAATCTAACTATAATTTGGAAATTGTCAGTTGGTTCATACTTTGTGGTTTGTAGATTATATAATCATTATTTCCAAAATATTACTTTTGAGTCCTTAGTTTAATCCACTTTAGCCAAGATTTATAGAATAGAGATTATGAGAGGATTTGTTTCTTTCCTCCAAGGATCATTCACCACCTTGGGAGGAACTTTGTTTATTTATGTACGCAGTTGTACAACATAGAGAATTTGATAGTTTAAAGTGAATTTAGGCCTACCAGCCTTGGCTTGATTAAGCCAGAAGTGCAGAGGTATTAGTATGTACTTGTCAATTGGCCAAAAGTGATCCATCATTTTTGGGCACCAACACTAAGAACATCGGGCATTAATATAATTCATCTCTAGTCCAAGAGCCTAGACTATGGAGACCCGAGAGCATGCGCCACTCCCCAAATATTGTAGGGTAATGTGTTATATGAAAAAATTAAATACTATGATATTGGGCATTAAAATCTCTCTCTCTCTCTCTCTGATATTTTCTCGATTAGCCTATCGATCTCTCAAACCTACCACAAATGATGCTCATTACTTAACTTCAAATTAGTCAACAACCAACAATACCTTAACATAAACTTTTTACCATATTGTATGGTAGTAACATTAGAATTGTCAATGTTTTCTGATTCTTGAATGATGAATACTTGCATGAGAGGTCCAATTTTTCTTCTACAAGGGTTCCCTAGCTTGGCCACCATGGCCCCTTTTTGTGTGAAGAACCGGTAATAGCTCTTTCTGAATTTTCAATATTAATTTTAAAATATCTGCAGCTATATTGTAATAATACTCATGCGAAACAATTCTGAAAATATATCATTGAATTATCGACTTACAAACAAATCGTTTTCTTCAAACTATCACCAAATGAAACTTTATTTAGCTAATCAAAACATAAACAACTTATTTTCGTAAATTTATTAAGGCACCTAGAATTGCAAATTTCCTTTCAATGTCACGTCTCCACCAGACTTGCAGCTGCCACCCCATTGGCTGTCACTAAATTCAAGAAATAATCGGCCACCTTGAGATTTACCCCACGTGAATGCTCCAATCAGCATGTGACTGGCCCAAAATTGTATGCGGGTCCTAGATAGTTGCAAACGGCCCTGCTTGAACAATCACGTGACTAGGAATTAAGAGATACAGCTCTCCCTTGGTCTCACGTGCCTATCGTGGGTTGACGCCAGCAGCAAATAATGTACAATTCGCTGTCAATCAAGACACCCCCTTTCAAATATATAAACGCAGCATGAAAATTATACAGCCTCCACTCAAAATTCAAAATTCCCTTTGATTTGCAATGCTTTGATAATCAAAAATTTAATACTTCAGCCTTCAAATAATAAATTCAGAACTTCATAGCATTGTATTAATAAATACAATTTCATCAGCAAACCACGAATCTTCAGATTTGAAACTTTCACAATTCCGATATACAACAGCACCGAATTGTGATCTCAGAAACAATCAGCTGTAAAATTCACCACCGACAAAGATGGCTCAAATTACGAGAGAGGAATCAGTCCTTGAAACCCTAGCCAGGTTTGTCTTCTTCCCAAATTCCAAGAAAAAATAATGATCGCATAAGATGCTTGAAAGTGCTTTTTCGAGTAGAATATATAGATTTTTTCGAAAAAGCACTTTTTAATATTTTCACTTAATTGGCTTTAAAAATAATCTCACTTTATAACATTAAGTTATAAAGTCATAAGTTATTAAATTAAATCAAAATAATTTAATTTAATAACACATTTAAAATATAAGCCACTGAATGTCTGACTAAAATCAACGAACTTCTGATAGAGCACCAAGTCCAACTGCCCAGCTAGGAATAGGCACTGCCCTGCCAGAAATAGCCACTGCTAAAAATAGACTTACTATAGATAGTAAGTCTCTCAAACTGGAGATTCACTGAAACTCGATCCTGAGATATCTGACGCTCTGTGCAGACACCCTACTAATCCTAGCCATGCCCAAAATACCACTTACTAAAAATAGGAAGTCGACCAAAATGATCCGAATGAAGAGCAGACCTGATAATCTAAACCTCCAGAATGGAATCCCAACGCTAGCTCCACCATCTGACACCCTCTGATCGCCTGATTAGCCTGTGTGGGTCGCCAAACCAAGCTAATCCCATGAGTCTAAAAACGGGGACATTACATTTTGCCAATCCTCATGCACTCCCTTCTCCCTCCCAATATCGTCCATCTCTCAAATTCCTCCCTCTCGTCGCCCTCTTCTAAGCAATATCATTTCATCTCCAAGTAGGCTTCAATGCCCCTCATAGAAATTTCTCCAAAAAATATGGTGCATTCCAATAAAAGTCTCTCTTAAACTTAATATGCAGGTTTGTTGGCTTTTGGCCCAAACTTGTTTCTCTTTAAAAGTGGATTGAGAATGTCTTGGCTCAGAAACTTGAAACATAACGTGTGTTCATGTCCATATGAAACTGATTGTAGCACCTAGTACCGAGGAGAGAGCCTAGTTGGCTAACATAAGTCTTGTAGCTTCTCATGAAGTCTTGAAAGGGTTGAAATCCTTGGATGACCTTGCTTAAGGTGTCTTGAGCCTTCCCCCATAGTTGGTTGGTGGTTTAGGACTTTTGTCTTTTGCTTGTGCGATAGGATGACATATGCAAGTCATTGGAGCCAGTGCCCTTCAATTCTTCAAGTTAGAGTTTGGGCTTGAGTTGGTTAGCCTAGTCAGATGTGGATTGGAGGTTGACGATTCCCTCATCCCATTTTGGCAATGATTGGTGAGAAGATGCAAACATGGTTTGTGTTGATCACCGCCAAGTAGTTGTCTTTTCTCTCACTCTATCTTGTCTGTTTCTCATGATGAGTGGTTCTATTGTTAGTTGTCTATCATTTCCACCTCGCTTGTGTGATGGTTTGGTTTTGTTCAAATGTTCTTGCGTGTTGAAATTTCCCTTGCAACACTTTGGTGCACGTTGTCGTACTAGTGTGGCATGTAGTGTCATATCTTTGGTGTTAAAGGTGTTAAGTTTATCTAGAATGTTTCAAACAAAATTTATTCTACGTTTTCTTGGCTAGTTTCCTTAGGGATTCCTGAGGCAAATTTGAATCTTCGTGCATTTGATCATTTATCAAAATATACATTTTGGAGAAAAACATTGTCTTGTTAGCAAACTTTGTCATTCATTGTATTTCAACACAAAGTAGAAACATGATCTTCTAATGCATACATTTTCTTTTCCTCTTCAAATGCTACATCATCTTCAAAATGGACATGTAGGAAAAATATCCATTTCTAGAAGTCAACCTTGCAAAAACATCCTCACGTGGTGGTGAGCCTTGAGCAAATTGGGTCTTCTTCAACTTCATCATGACAATTGAATTCAAAGAAAACATCCCATTAGAGGCAAAAAACAATCAGACTCCTCATCAATTGCAAAACTACTATCTTTTGATATAAAAGCCAAAAACGAAACTTGAACTATCAATATTTCTTCTTCCTTGGTCATCAACTCTTCTTCTCATAGAGTCTTATTGATAATTGTTGAATGTTAATTCTTGGTGTGGAGATGAATTTTTCCTTTGACATCATCTAAGCCTGTGAAGCCACATCACTTCAAAGTTCAAACTAAAAATCATGTTTTCCATTCAGCCATGTTATTTCTTCTACTTCGTCCAATGCGAGTCCATCAAAGAGCCCCTCAAATGAAATTGAGAATCCATCTAACATATCTTCATCCATTGCGTAGTCAATGCCTTCTGTCTTAGTTGGGAAAACTGAATTATTATTTGGCTCAACAAACACTTCTAAGATTTTATCTTTCTTCAAAAAGCAGGTAATATAAAGTTCATCCTAATCTTGACATGGAAGTTAGTTGCCCTTTATCATGAAAATTAAATACTGCCTATGAATCATCATTGCTAACTAATGAAGGGGCAAACATAAGCATTTTAAAACAAGATAGCATTGAAATCTCCTTTCAAGGATCTTTAAATATGTGCCTCCTTGCAATTTCCTGACTCCACAAGAAAGTGTAGTTGAAAACATCCATTTTTCATATGAATGGTTCCATTTTAAAAATATCTCATCATAGAGTCACCATCAAGTTTTTCATGAAGATGTTGGAGGGTTACCCAAGAAACTTTCTTCAAATGCGTTCCTCCTTGCAATTTCTTGACTCCACAAGCAAGTATACTTGAAAACATCCATTTTCCAACATAAATGGTACAATTTGAAATTATCTCATCATAGTCACCATCGAGTTTGTCGTGAAGATGTTGGAGGATTACTCGAGAACCTTTCATTGTTTGAATTGGAGGAAGCTATGGCTAGACAATTTATAGCACCATGATCTTCTACCACATGATGGTAGAAAAGGTGTTCAAGCCAACTTTAGGACACACCTCTAATGCAAGTCTTTGAGTTGGAATAGTCTAGGTTGATTGTTTATATTATTCCTTTAAAGTTTCTCTTGATGCTAATAAGTTGAACAATTTTGTGGGCACTCTCTTTTTAAGTTTGTCACAACAATCATCACTTTTTGTAGGAAAGGGTCCACAAAGATTGGGACCATTTGCTTGAATGAGACTTTCTTGGCTTTGCTTGTGGTTTTTCCTTTGACTTCTTCCAATTCATAAATTCCAATAGATTTGATCAAGAAAGCAATTTCTACATAGTGTGTTTAAAAAATTCCTTAGGAGTATTTTGGGAGATGGCTTCAAAGTTGAGATGATTGATCCTATGAGGTGATTGAATTGTGAAACAAACTCCCTCATTGGCTCACTCCTATCCTTTCTATTGAAGAGATGAGAAAACAAAATGTGACCATCTTTGGCAAATTTGTAGTGTGACAAAACCTCATGCGCTTGGTTTTCCAATTGGTGATGGAATTGGTGATAAGATGATGGAGCCATTCTACTACTGCTCCTACTAGGATTTCAACAAGAAAATTTGGCTGAGTATTTTGGGAGATAGCTTCAAAGTTGAGATGATTTTTCCACTGAGTTGATTGAGTTGTGTAACAAACTCCCTCATTGGCGCATTGCTATCCTTCTTTCCATTGGAGAGCTGAGAATACAAAATAAGACCGTCTTTTGTGAATTTGAAGTTTGACAAAACTTCATGTGTGTGATCATCCAATTGGTGATAAGATGATGGAATCATTCTGCTATTTCTCGTACTACTATTTCGGAAAAAAAAAAAAGGAATTATAATGTCATATGAGAGGCCCCTTATAGATTGCAAGTCATAGTGAAGGCTAAGATAGGTTCCTTTGGGTGTTAAATGTTGCTACCATGGAATCTTAGAAATTTTTTCCTTGACCCTTGTGGAATTTTATGGTAAACTACAAGTGCCAAGGGATTGATAGTGGCTCCTGTTGTGGGGATAATTGTATGTACGGGTTATTATATTAGTAAAGTATTATGTTACTCTCGGTCATTAGTGACCGAGAGGTTAGACAGTTACGTCACGATGTTTCAGTTGTGGCCCTTGGGGTACTTTATATACTCTCTCGGAGGTTGGACATGGTATATTATTGTATGATCATTATTATGTAAATGTACTTGCCAGTTCGGAATGATTAATGAAAGTATTTATTATTCTCTAATATATTCTGTGTTTATTATATTTCCTGTACTATGTCAGTGCAATACTAAGTTTACCCTAGCAGGTAAACATCTGGCGCCGTTGCCGGGGATTTGACATGCGTGACGGCCACCACGTAGCCGTGCTGGCCGCTGCAACGCCCTTCCACTTGGCCTTTCAGACGGAGTATGAGTTTGTGCATGATGGTGGGGCCTAGGTTGCAGGGGGCTACCCTGATGTTGCGCTCCATCTCCACCACCATGTACATTTTTGGGGATTTAAATGTGGGTTCAGTTATCAGCCCTTGGAGAGTGTGACCTGTTGATGAGATCGGAGCTGCTACAGGCATGGAGTGTCTGCATGCCGGAGGTGAAGAGAGCACTGGAGCAAGTCTTTCAAGAGGGGTACTACGCTTTGAGGCACTTGGAGTAGGTGTTGGCTAGACATGAGACTGTCTTGGTGGATGCATAGAGAGCTCGGGAGGAGCTGACCACCCAGTTGGAGGCAGTAGAGCAACACTTGGCTCAGTGTACCCAGGAGTTGGAAGCAGAGAAGTTGGCATGGGTGGCTATCAAGGTCAGATTGGCTAGGGAGACAGTATGGTGTTAGCGGAGGCTATAGCTGAACAATATGTTTTGGAGACAAGTTTGGTGCAGGCACCAAAGGAATGGGATGTGACGGAAAAGACCTACTGGACGCAGCATTGATGGGGAGGGCGGCACTTCATCTTTTCAGGGACGCCCCTCTGCCCCTTCTCAGTGATTTTCTTCTTCTATGTGGTGTATTTCATCTCCCTGTTGTTGTAAGTCGTCGAAGACGACTTGTTTTTGGGGGGGGGGATGATGTTGTCAGGATAATTGTATGTACGGGTTATTCTATTAGTAAAGTATTATGTTACTCTCGGTCGTTAGTGACCGAGAGGTTAGACAGTTACGTCACGACGTTTCGGTCATGGCCCTTCGGGTACTTTATATACTCTCGGAGGTTGGACATGGTATATTATTGTATGATCATTATTATGTAAATGTACTTGCCAGTCCGGAATGATTAATGAAAGTATTTATTATTCTCTAATATATTCTGTGTTTATTATATTTCCTGTACTATGTCAGTGCAATACTAAGTTTACCCCAGCAGGTAAATAGCTCCCCATGTCAATGGAAATGGAGGTGGATTATTGTCATGGATCTTACCACACATTGATTGTAATGGTTCTTTATCCAAATCTAGAGTTCTTGCACGAAAAAAATAATGTTCCATTGCGAGCTTGGCTTGTCTCTTGTTCCCCAACAGAGTCACCAAAAATCATTAGCATTCCAATTTGACTCTTGCAAGACAACACAAAAACAAATGATATGTATAGTTATATTCTTTGAATTGTAAGAGAAAGCTCCCTAAGAGCTAATTAATCCTTAACTAGAACCATAAAGAGAATCACAAGTATGCACACTAGAAAAGATTTCAAGGGGATTTTTGCATTAAATGTAAATTACTAATCGACTATGCTTTTGCCCCAAATGCAAGTGTTAGACTATTAACAATCAATCCATACAGAAAAAAATTTAGATTTCAAGGAAGATAAATTATAACTATAAGGCATAAGTGATAAAACTCGACCTCATACTAGTTATAGCAAAGACAAATATTTGGTCACAACATAGATATTAGAATGGAAAATAGAAGGATGCTTGCTATTGGCTAAACTAGAAACCAACAAAACTAGATGAAAAAGAAATAATTTTAAATAGATGAACACAACATTAATTTATGAAATAAATAATTAAACTAAGTATATGGCAACAATTAGAAAAACGTGTCTCACCAATGTAAAGCTTGACATAATTTCTTTTTCAACTGTCAATTGCATTATGGTTTCTATAGCATAAACCTTGCATCAACTTGTTGATGGATCAAATTGATAATCATAAGGCTCAGCAATTCAGGAGATGTAAACCAACTCCTCTCTTGAAAGAAGACACAAGAATCTACCAAGGTCTCAAGATTACCAAGTTTTGGCTATGCTTGGATAGCTTAATGGGGCAAAATTAAGTTGTTTAACAAGGGTTTGTAGGTATGCTAGTTTAAACTAAGATTAATCAATTATATAAATTAAATCATAGCTCTCTAGCTAAAAGGAAATTGCAAAAGATAAAGTAACGAAGGAAGGAAAAGAATTGGGAAAGAAAAGGGGGAAAAGAGACAGAGAGAATGGGAAAATAAGTTGCTAATCCAAGAAGCAACCATAAACAAGAGAACTACTGATACTGTTGTTAGTCCTAGCTCAACATGAAAGCAAGAGTGATGCAAGAGTTAGAAGAAATATATTAAACTAATCATCACTTAAAAAGGAAAGAAGCAAGGGAAATAATCACCAAATTACTTCCATTGGAGGAGTTAGGTTTTCAGATTCATTCACTTGGCTTATTTGCAAAAACTTCCGACCTCACAAATACAATTAATTCTCTTTATATATAGAAGTTTAGACCCAAAAGGTAATGCACACAAATGTAATTGGAAGGTGGCAAGAATGCATGCACATTGTGTATAAATCTCCATATTTTAATGTGTGCACTTTCACGTGCATCGCAACTAACTCTGTCAAGAGGATTTGAAATCAAAGGAAGACCTACAACACACCATGCACAATTTCCTAGTAGGAAGACCTGCAATATACTTAACATACACAAATTCTTTGTAATGAAGATGTGCACAACTCAATATGATTCTAGCATGGGGAAATGTTGTTGAATACTCAATAAGTGTTAGTCATATTTTATTAACTCATTAAATTCTATCTTATTATTTTTTAATTGAATTGACACATGCAACTATTACTACTTCTTTGTCAAAAGGGTTGTAATGTAATGACTATGGGACACTTGTAAGATAGTGACCTGGGATCTCTATACAGCAATAAGGCAGTTCATAATGCCAGAGATGTGGCAAGGTTATGTAAAACATTTGAGAATGATGCATATAGCCCAAGCTCACTCCACAACATGTTAAAGTCTAAGTTGATTGTATAAAAAGGAAGACTAAGAAATTGTTATAAACTATACCATCATTCAGTCACACTTTATTTTCTTGCTTGATTCATTTGTCTATTTCTTTCTTTTCTTGTGTTTCAATGCTTAAGTTTATTTTATTAGCTTTCTGTTTGGGCCCTTTTTGCCCTAGCACTTCCCTATTATAACAGTTGAACATTCCAGTCACTTTGATCTATTTTTAATTTTTTGGTCATATGTGGACATTGATCTAATTTATTTATTTCTCCTAACCAACAAATATTAACCTGTGTCATTGAGCCATTCACATAAGCTAGATTCCAAAAACCACAGAGCTGCTGAACAAAAATTATTTTTAAAGATAAAAATAATTTGTACACAATTTTTACAAGCGCACATTTCAGCATCATGTCTTCCAGATGTTGGGCATTTTTCTTTTTAACCAGTACGCAATTAGTTACAGATTGCTAGTGATAAAAGATACAGAAACAGATTTTTTTCTTACTGAAAAAAGGTGCCACAAAATAGATGCATGTGTATATAAATCACATTTTTAAATTTATAGTCGACTAGTTGACCATTTCAAGTCAAGATTTTCTCAATATTTTATTGAGCTAATTTCTACCAAGACAATACCTTCTGGAATATCACATGCCACAATAGCAATTTCAGCAATCACCCACAATACAAAATTTGTTTTCCTTGGATACTCAGTTCTGCAGTGTTCTGCAAGATGTTTTCCTGCAGGTAACCATTGTCTATTAATAATTACATTTAGTTTAAGAGCTGTTGTAAATCTATTATAAAACAAAATTGTCCAAAATATTAAATAACTACTACAGTTGTTCTAATATTATCGAAACATATCACTTTTCCATGAAATTTTGAAGTGGGTCTGATATATTCAGCGAAGTGACCTGTCACAACTCCCAAATTTGCTGCCAGAGATTGGATCACCAGAGCAGCACAAGAGGCAACCAAAATGATCCAGAGCAACTAACACAAACAAATAATTCCATAACATCAATTTACATAAGTATTTCTTATATCAAATTTCAGTTTTCTTAAAATATGTTATTATTCTTCTAGACAATAAAAAAAAAAGTGAACCCTAGATGTTCATTTGTTAAAATAGAAAAGCGATGCTATAGGCTTTAATAGATGGTATAAAATTAATGATGATGTGCTCTATTCAGGAAGATTTATAGAGAGCTAAAGCTTTCTAAGATGGAAAAAATGGAAAACTATGTTTCAAATAGAGTATGCTGTCATTCAGTCAACACTACACTTGACCCAAGATTTCACAGCTTACCTCATACTTATACTGTGCTCCTGCCTGTAAATCAGTCTCAACTGCAAGACACAAAGCAAACAACGTGGAACACCTTAATTCTTGCAGACAAATGCTGAAATTAAAGAGTTCTCCATTACAAATGAAGATACTTACAGTTGCCAGGATCGATGTATGCTATTGAGACAAGAAACCCAGGACCAATATATGCAAACAAATTCTTCCAGCTACGCTTCTACAGAAATATAAATGAAAAACTAATCAAATTTAAGGCAGAAATTATAATATGAAACCAATCTAGGCACCACACTTAAAAGCATTCTGTACATATATATGTTAAAATTAGTTACTTTGATGTATTCAATTCCCACCAAATCTTTGGCATTCATGTGAAAAAGAGAGATGGAGTATTGAAAGGTCATGGCATTTTAAGGGAGAATTTCAGGCATATTTTGAGTCAGTTAAAGGATAAAAAAGGTGTTTCACCAACTAATAGATCACTGCAAAATAGCAACCGCTGAAGATAATCAATTTGGTCTTTCCTGAGCTATATTCTAAAGTTAAATCTATTAAACTGTGATTTCTGGGTTGATTCATATTTATATTAATTGTGCGAACTACAATAGCTATGTTATAATTGTGAACTAGTTTGTCATATTTAGATAAATAAAAAATGGGGTTGCCAGGCTTGTCATTTACGAATGATGCAGCTTATGTAGAGGATGACCACTGCCTACTAACAAACCTAAAATTTTGTCCAAAAGGTATTCCACGAGGTAATAGTAAATGTCCGTATCAAATAAGAGCTTTATAACATCACACATGCAGGTGCGCACGTGCGTGCACACACTCACATTAGTCTATGACAGGGCATGCAATGATTTCAAACAGTTTGTTTTAAAGATTACTTCATTAGATCAGTCCTGTCCAGATACTTCAACCTGCTTGTCACCATTTAAGGCATGTTTTAGGTTCCTATCACCTAGTCCTGGTCCTATGGATGTTGCTTTTGGGCAATCACACATGGATTAATGTAATGTCCCCATTTTTCAGACTCTTGGGATTAGCTTAGTTCGGTGACCCTCGTAAGCTAATCAGGTTGTTAGAGGGGGTCGGTTGGCAAAGCCAGTGGTTGGATTCCACTCTGGAGGTTCTAGTTGCCAGGTCTACTCTTCATTGGGGTCAGATTGGATGACTTACTATTTATAGTAAGCGGTATTTCGGGTATTGCTATGTTTGGCAGAGCACCTGGGCAAGGGTTTCAGATGATTAAGAGTTCCTTATGCGGAATCTCCAGTTTGATAAGAATTACTATTTATAGTAAGTCTATTTTGGTCAGATGGCTATTTCTAGCAGGGTAGTGTATGATTTGGATGCTATGTCAGAATTCAGGATGTTATGGTCATAAGTTGTTATAACATTGCATTATATTTGAAGTTATTAAATTAAATCTACTTTAATTTAATAACTATGCAATTTTATGTTATAATTCGATGGTGTGTTGAAGAAGGCTCTTAAGTGAAAAGTGTAAATGATAAGCCTTCATTAAAAGCTTATAAATAAAACATGAGGAGCTTTTTCATTGATCATTTGATTAAAATTGAAAAGTGAGAAGTTATGTCTTGAGGAGAAATTCGAAATTCTTGAGGAGAGCTAGGGTTTGGAGGGTTTGGTCTTCAATTTCTGGAGAGAACTCTTTGAATTTGCTGGTGCATTGTATTGATTATTGATTAGTAAATTTTGTAAGCTGCAAATTTTTAATTACAATCATATCGGAGGCTGTCGTACTTCATTAGCAAAGGCTGCGAACTGTTACAAGAAGCTGAGATAGTTGTTGATGCTGTGTTATTCATCAAAGGAAACCGTATCATCAAATCTGAAGATAACCGGCTGCATTCAATGACCGGGTCATTGTATTTGAGATTGCATTTGCTGTTGGTGTCCTGAGACTACATCATTGGGAGGCTTCGTTACCTAGTTGAAGGCTGTGTTTCACTTAAAGGGGAAACGTGAGCACTGTTTGAAGCTGCGTCTCCATTCCTTGACGGCTGCGTCACTTGGCTGGAGGTTGGGAGTGATTCCTTTGGCAGCGTATTACCTTCAGCATGTCACCGGGGTTTTAAGTGCATTATCTATGATATTATTAGTAATGTAATGATTCATGTTTTATGAGACATTGGATAAATTATTGTTTTTGGGTGGACATTCAAAGTGAAATAAATTTTCTGTTGTTCTTATTTGAATGTTGAAAACATTATCAAAAATTCTTATATGTTTGAAAACACAAGAAATTGCAATTAAAATTGAAGGAAAAACTAGTTTGCAAAAGAGAGCCAGTTAGGCTCATCACAATTAAGTAGACATATCCATGCTTTAGGAATACACAACTTGCCCAATTTGTAGAGCAATCTATTTTGGAAATAGTAGTTTAAGTTCAATACGAAATCAGTAACCACATCTTGTAGCTTGCTTGTAGATCTCTCCAAAATCAAATCTTTCTCATAACCCTCCACATTTTCCAATTGAAAAAGAGTGCAAACCACTAAGAATAGGTATGGCCTAGACATGTCCAGTAATTTTTTTATCACACCCCACTTGTCCTTGATGGCCAAGTGAAATTTATACAAGAAACCCACCCACGACTAATGTTTAGCCTGCTGCAACATAGTTTGAGCTTGCAAATATTGGAGAGGTTGATGATCTGTATGGACAATTGTTTTCTTGCCCAGTAAGTAGTGCTTCCATTTCTTGACCACTTGGACTAGAGCATATAACTCCTTGACATATGTGCAATACTTACTTGGACTTATCTGTGGAAGAGTTTGAATTTACAACACATTGATCTTCCTCCTTTTAGGAGATCATTGATGAAGGGTACTCCCCTTATTTAACCAAACACACAACACAACAGGGAAATAAAAAGAAAATTGCAAGAACAAATTAATGGCAAGAACAGAAACACTTGCTTTCTATTATCTTCAATGAAATGGCTTTACAATATTCAGAAAAATAATATGCTACAGCCACATGGGCATTTTCATTACAATAATCTGCAAGACAGAGCCACATTCTACACTTCTAGAATTGAACCCTAAAATCCCCCTTTAGCCCTATTTAAGTAGCACAATTACCTACCTTAGAATATTCTAGAAAGTGAAATTTTCCCATTTGGCACCCAACGGTTCGATTTCTCACCTTAAGTGATTTTTCTCTCTTCCTTTTGTATTGAAACTAGAGTCCTGAAGGCCCAACTTCCGAAAACCATAACTTGTGAGCCGTTGAGTCAATTGGCTACCATTTCAAAAATCCCACAAAGCGCTCTACACCCTAGGCTAGCGAAGCGCTAGCTGATCAAAGTTTGACCCCCTTAAGCCTTCAAAACTGAGTTCAAAGTTTTTGTATGATGCAGGAGCATCCTAGGATTCTTGGCAATCTTGTATCACCCAAAAATATGTTTGTTTTGAAAGGTAGATTGGTAGTTTTGATCTTAGTTGGTGAAGTATTTGCTCGGTCTTGGAGTATGGTTGCTCGGTTACAGTGTTTACCGGGGTGCTCGGTCTCTGAAGAACACTCGGTAATTGAAGGCGTCAGTTCTCCTGGTGCTCGACGATAACTGCGTTGCTCAGTGATGCTTGGCGTGGTCAGTTCACTAGCGCTCAGTTATTTCTCTGTTGCTCAGTAAACGGTCTTACCGACTGGTATTCTTGAAGATTAGCTTGGCCAACTTGGCACATTTATTATTGGTAGTTGATGTCACATTCTCCTATGTGGATCTGGAGGCCGACATGTTGAATTTAATAATTGTAAGGTTGTTTGAGAGCCGACTTGTATTGCATTTAATATTTGTTTGTAAGAGTTAATTGTTTCATCCAACCGACTTGTGGCTGATGATTAGTATTTATAAGAGTGTTGGGGTAGTTGTTTAGGACAGAAGTCTGGGGGAATATAGATAGAAGTGAAGTTGTGGAAAAGATCCTGCAAGATATTGCAGATCAGATTGATCTCTGATAGTTGGTGATAGCAAAGCTAGTGGTTGAGGCTTGGAGACAAGGAGATTGCTTGGTGGCTTGTGAGCACAAGTTCAAATCTGCCTTAGAGTTTCCATCATTTGTTGATTGTCTCAGAACTAGACTAGCTGGAATCAAACCGGATCTTGTTGATCTCTCAGAATTTACTGCTTGTTTGTAATTGGCCGTAACCGAGAAGGCCTTACAGCCCGGCACATTGCATGTAATCAGTGAATTTATGAATAAAGATTTCAATTTTCTGTCAGATCTAGTGTTATTATTGTGTAATTCCGTTGTGTTGTGGTTTGGCTGCAAGTTTGGACAGTCCTTAATTGGATCCTCCATACTTGACTGCATCAAGTGGTATCAAAGCGAGTCGATCTTGAATGTGTGGACAGATCGCCAAAGGAGAGGCAGTTTACACCAAGACCTTGGATTGAAGATGCCTCTGAGGAGAGCTCGTGAGATCTCTGAGGAAGAACCGGCCGGAGAATTCAATCTTGATGATTTTAGAGCTTTGCAGAAACAAGTGCAAGATCTACAAGAGGAATTGAGAAAGAAGACTACATCGAAAGGAGATAGTGATGATGAATCTAAGGAAGAAGATCATTTTGAAGAAGCTGTAGAAGAAGCCAAAGATCCTGAAGAAAATAGAATCCTGAAGGCTATGTCTAAAATTGGGAAAAGACCTAAGATTGAAGTTTCTGCATTTGCTGGAAGCCTTAAGCCGGAAGAGTTGATTGATTGGATTAATGAGATAGATGAGTACTTTGAGTATGAAGAAATAGAAGATCCTGATAGAGTTAGATTTGCAAAGACTAAACTGAAGGGTCATGCAAATATTTGGTGGAGGGAAGTTCAGTTGGAAAGAAGTAGGAGAGAAAAGGAAAAGATCACTAAATGGAACCGAATGGTTGACAAGTTGAAGAAGCAATTCATTCCGGTGGATTATGAATTAGACATGTTTAAGAAGATGCAAGCCTTGAAACAGACCAACAAATCAGTGCAGGAATATACTGAGGAGTTTTACAGAATCCCGATTAGGACTGGTCATTCTGAAGCTGATAAAGAGAAGGTTGCTAGGTATGTTTATGGTTTGAGACCTAGTATTCAAGAAGAGTTACTGTTCGGATGACAATAATAGGAGATGCTTATCAGATGGCATTAAAGATTGAAAAGAAGCTAAACAAGAAGTTTGAAGGAAGACAAAACAATAGGAATAAAGGTGGTAAGACTGGTGAGATAGTTGCTGAAAGTAATGTGGTAGAGAATCCTAAGAAGACTGATGTAGGATCTGGCAGTGGTCAAGTCACTAAGAGTTTCAATGCTAGACAAAGAGGAAGGTGGAAGAATGAGTTCACTGGTACTTGTTATCAATGTGGTGAAGCAGGTCATAGAAGCTTTCAATGTCCTAAGAAAAGAGTTGCACTAACTGCCGAAGAAGACATTGTGAATATTGTTGAAATAGGTGAGTTTCTTATCACTAGGAGGTTAGCTACATGTGTCCAAGAACCAATGCAAAGGAGAAATTTTTCAGAACTAGATGTAAGTGCAAGGATAAGTTATGTAATGTCGTAGTTGATGGTGGCAGTTCTGAAAACTTTGTTTCAGAAGAGATGGTTAGTAAGTTGAATTTGGAAAGAAAGAAACACCCTAACCCTTATCAAATTAGTTGGATACAAGATGTGTCTAAGGTTAGGATTGAAGAACAATGCTTGGTTAATTTTCAAATTGGATCCTATCATGATGAAATATTGTGTGATGTATTGCCTATGGATGCTTGTCATCTGTTCCTCGAGAGACCTTGGCAATTTGATAGAAATGTTTTGTTTGATGGTCATGCAAACACCTATGTGGCTAGGCATGAAGGATCTAGGCATAAGTTGTTACCTTTACAGGAGACAGGGACTAAGGAATGTGGAGTTATCAGGTGTTGTCCGTGTGACCTTGACAAACCTCAAGAGCATAGGGTTGATGAACCTATTCCTACAAAGTCTAGTTTGAAAGAGAAGGAGAATGATATATCTGAAGAGTTTGTTGAGATTAAGAGGCAGATGGTCTTTCTGACAGGAATAGTACAACAGATAATGACATTGATGACACAAAGAGAGGCAGATGATACCGAGTTGATTGAGGAGTCCGGAGAGGATGGGATTTACCGTGGTACTGATGTGATCGAGAGTGAAAGGGATGGTCAGAGTCGGTTGTTATCAGTTGCAGACAGGAAAGATACGAAAAGTGGGAAGCAGGAAAACTTGCTGCAGGGGACAATGGATGAAGTGAAGACAACTTGGAATGAAGGGCAAGAGGAGATATGGGTTAAGAATAGATATGGCGTACCTGTTCTGATTCCCTTAAGACATTCCCGATTTCCTTAATAAGAAAATCTTCTTTACCTGGGATGTCTGCTGCAGGAGCATCCTAGGATTCTTGGCAATCCTGTATCACCCAAAAATATGTTTGTTTTGAAAGGCAGATTGGTAGTTTTGATCTTAGTTGGTGAAGTATTCGCTCAGTCTTGGAGTGTGGTTGCTCGGTTACAGTGTTTACCGGGGTGCATGATCTCTGAAGAACACTCGGTAACTGAAGGCGTCAGTTCTCCTAGCGCTCGACGATAACTGCGTTGCTCGGTGATGCTTGGCGTGGTCAGTTGACTGGCGCTCAGTTATTAACTTATTTCTCTACTGCTCGGTAAACGGTCTTACCGACTAGTGTTCTTGAAGATTAGCTTGGCCGACTTGGCGCATTTATTATTGGTAGCTGATGTCACATTCTCCTATGTGGATCTGGAGGCCGACATGTTGAATTTAATAATTGTAAGGTTGTTTGAGAGCCAACTTGTATTGCATTTAATATTTGTTTGTAAGAGTTAATTGTTTCATCCAACCGACTTATGGCTGATAATTAGTATTTATAAGAGTGTTGGGGTAGTTCTTTAGGACAGAAGTCTGGCGGAATACAGATATGTGAAGAACCTAACCGGCTCTTCCTGATTTTTTAATATAATTTTGAAATATGTGCAACTATATTCTAATAATGCTCATGCAAGAACAATTCTGAAAATATAT
The DNA here is from genome assembly GCA_027943335.1 of Chamaecyparis obtusa. NCBI lineage: Eukaryota > Viridiplantae > Streptophyta > Pinopsida > Cupressales > Cupressaceae > Chamaecyparis > Chamaecyparis obtusa. The sequence continues at coordinate 1,284,592 of BSBK01000882.1, forward strand.
TCACTAGTATTGTAATATCAAATTTGCAGACAAATAGTTTCTTCTTAAACCATCAACAATAGAAACCTTATTTGCAAAACACAATTACATAAATAATTTATTAGAGCACCTATAACCGAAAATGCTCTCCAGGCTGTCATGTCTCCACAATAATGTCGCCACCTTATTTGCTGTCACAGTATCCAGCAATGAACAGCCACCATGATAATTTACCACATGTGAAGGCTCTAAACACACGTGAGTGGCCCAGGAATGCACAGGGTTCAAACTAAGTGAAATCGACCCTGCTTGATCACTCACATAACCAAGAAGACTGCTGCCGCAAGCCTCTACCAGGCACGTGCCAAAATTCTGATATTGTCGCAGCCTTCTAGAATATAATCACGCCATCAAATGGGCGTCTTCCACTGATTTGCGACCTCAGCATGAAAGATTGCATAGCAATCTACAATTTTCGTTAATTCCTTCCCTTGCCAATACTTTCGAAAATCAGAAAATAACTACTTCAGCCTCCAAAAATAATAATTCAGAACTTCATAGCATTGCATTAATAAATACAATTTCATCAGCAAACCACGAATCTTCAGATTTGAAACTTCCACAATTTCGATATACAACAGCATTGAATTGTAATCTCAGAAACAATCAGTTGTGAAATTCACCATTAATAGGCAATGGCTCAAATCACGAGATGAGGAATCAGTACTCGAAACCCTAGCCAAGTTTGTCTTCTTCCCAAATTCCAAGAAAAATAATGATTGCATAAGATGAGTAAAGTGCTTTTTCGAGTAGAATATATAGGCTTTTTGGAAAAAGAACTTTTTAATATTTTCACTTAATTAGCTTTAAAAATAATCTCACTTTATAACCTTAAGTTATAAAGTCATAAGTTATTAAATTAAATCAAAATAATTTAATTTAATAACACATTTAAAATATAAGCCACTAAACTGTCTGACTGCAATCAACGAACTTCTAACAAAGCACCAAGTCCAACTGCCCAACTAGGAATAGGCACTGCCCTGCCAGAAATAGTCACTGCTAAAAAATAGACTTACTAAAAATAGTAAGTTTCTCAAACTGGAGATTCTCTGAAACTCGATCCTGAGATATCTGACGCTCTGTGCAGACACCCTGCTAATCCTGGCCATACCCAAAATATCACTTACTAAAAATAGTAAGTTGACCAAAATGATCCGAACGAAGAGCAGACCTGATAATCAGAACCTCCAGAAAGGAATCCGAACGCTAGCTTCACCATCTAAACCCCTCTGATCGCCTGATTAGCTTGTGAGGGTCGCTAAACCAAGCTAATCCCATAAGTCTAAAAACGGGGACATTACAGTCCTCCCTTCCCAAGATTGCTTGTCCTCAAGCAATCAGGAAAAACAAGCAACATCATAAACCACCCGGATTCCAAGGATGGTCACAAGTAATGTCTCGATCCTCACCAAACTCTTGTGAAGAAAGAACCAACATCAACAGAACAAGCACCACTAAAAACAACATCTGTAAACCAACTGTAGATGTCGATGCTGAAAACAACCCAACGAAACTCAACCCATCTGAAATAACAACTCTGTCAAAACCTGAGTCCCTGTCTATCCAACCCTCACACCCAACTGCACTGGGAAAACAATGTCATGTCCCCATTTTGGCTGACATCATTTGGCATGACAGATTTGCCTATCATCGACTCTCGTAGGCAAATGGTTTGGAGAGAGGGTCATGTTGATCATTTGATTGCATATTGCTGACAGAGCCTACATTCGGTAGAGCCTACATCCAGTTTTGGGCCTACATGCAGTTGTAGTGGAGCCTACGTCCAGAAGTGAGCCTACATCCAGTGTAGTAGAGCCTACGTTCAGTCTTGAACCTACATTCAGCGTAGTTGGGCCTACTTTCAGTTGTGAGACAAATGGGCCTACATTGTTATAATTTTAAGTTGAGATATGTACTTTATTATTATAATGTTATTTTATTATAAAGTACATTATAATTGGATGTTTCTAGAAGTTCTAGCAACTTCTCAAGGAAAAGAATAAATAGAGGGCTGGGGCATTCATTTTGACATGCTTGGATTTGGGATTTCTTCTACTTCTTCATTGTGAAGCAATTTGTAGCCTTGTGGTCTGCAAATACTATTCGATCTTTGGGAACGATCACTCCCTTGGATTGGCATAACTGAGGTAGTGAAATATCTACTAAAGGGTTGCAAATTTGGAGTTGGTACTCAGCCATCTCATTGGTACTTCATTGAGAATTTGATGTAAGGGTTTGTTTGTGATTGAAACAGCATTTCAGGAAGCATTTTTAGCAGGTCCAAAATTATAGGTGGCCGTTTTTAGTAGGTCCGAAATTATAGGCGGCCGTTTTTAGCAGGTCCGAAATTATAGGAGGTCGTTTTTAGCAGATCCGAAAAAGCAAATCCGAAAAAGCAGTCCGAAAAAGCAGATCCGAAAAAGCTGTCCGAAAAAGCAGTCCAAAAAATTATTGCAGCCATCTACAATCAGGTTCCTCATTTCTCATTTGGCATTTGGCATATTTTTTGAGAAATGTATGTTTTCAGCTGAGTACAAAATATAGCTTCAGCACTTTACTATTTTACATTGTACTTGTCTTTGTTTGCCATTTGGCATTATTGGTAACAAAGGAAGGCTAGGATTTTGCAAGTGAAAGGGCATTGTAATTTTCAGTCTATCTATATTGCAAACCTAGAGTTTGATGATCATATCATTGACTGAAAAATGTATGGCATTGTTGCAAATTGTTGATATATGAATGGCATATGGTTTTGAGCAATTTCCTACATCATTGATAGTATTTTAGATGGTATTTGGTTGCTATCTATTATTCTGAAATTTTGGGACAGCGAACTCATATATTGCAAAATAATTTCCTATATTCAGTATTTTTCTTTCAGCAGTGTATTCAGTGCATGCCAACTGTTTGACGAATTTTCTCAGTTCAGTATGAGTAGTTTTTAGTGGCCTTTATAGTAAGGGTCATTACAAACAACAATGACCAAATGTGTCTGAATCACTGTTATCAACTCTGCCCTCTGATAAACAGTCCTGAATGTGTGGATACTGCAAGTAATCTAACTTGCAACTGCCAAATCCATCTGCAAACGATGGTGCTAATCCATCCCCTAATGGATGGTAGGATACTAGAGCCGGTTTACCCCTGCATGAGATCAAATCATCCACCTGTGGGTCAAAAGAAAAATGATGAGCATACCCCACCATATAATGCCGGTAGGGATCCCCAATCTCTATCAATGGCTCATCATTACCAAACCGAGAATCAAAAGATGGCTCCAATGTCTGACTCTGCAACACTGTAGGCTGGGTAGGAACCTGAGCAACCCTCTCAACAAACCCAACCTCAAAATCCCTGTGGGGAAGCATAGTAGAAAGAGTCTCCACAATCTTCCCGACCAACCTCCGAATAGCACAAGAGCCTCGGATGAGAGTACCCTCAAACACTCTATAAGAATCCTGACGCACGTCTGCACTCTCAATTAAATACTCCATAAATGACTCGGTGCAATAGAAATTATAAGTGGAAGCATCAACTCGCTCCCCCACAATCCACAGCTAATCCCCCCGCAACTGTGGCACAACCAACTATCCCGTGCTATCAGCTAAGTGAGATGATGAAATAGATTCACTCCCAGCTAAAAGAAGCAAATCAACTTGAGAGCCTGTCTCCTCTGGTACTCCTACCTCATCCGTACCAAGTGCTCCCATATCCGGAACAGATGTGTCTGCCACAACATCATGTTCCTCAACACCAACTGTAGGAGAAAACTCACCACCAACCACCTCAATGTGCAATCGAACTGGGTCTGGGGCTCGTGTAGAGCATAAATGCTCCAACTCCATGGTCACCTCCTCTAATCGGATCTGCGACTCTTGAAGAGCCCGCTGAGTATCCTCTAAAACCTCCGTAGTCTCTGTGAGCTCCTGGGTAAGCTCACTCACCTCCTCTCTGTCCATCAGTGCCTCATAAGCTGTACTCCCCCACTCCACTAGGTGATCCCGGTCGGCTACCATCTGTAAATTGTTCTGTCTCAAAATCTTGACAGCCTCACGCAAAGAGTGAATCTTTGTCAACGAAAGGTAACCACTGCTGGACTCATCTGTCATAGGAGTACCCCAACCATAAATAGCCAGCAACTGACAAGCGGCATCAAAATGCTCGAGAGTAGAAGAAATATCCCTCTCATCAACTCGCAACTGGCTGGTCACATGATGACTCTGCACAACAGGCCTCCTATGTACAACCTCAAATGCACTGTCCACACTATGAGAGGAAGTTGTATCCAACAAACTCCCCTCAAGATCCCCCTCTCTCTGTGTACTTACATCCAAGTACACCTCTACCAACTGAGTATAGGCATCAGACACGTCATCATCTAAATCCGGGGAAGCCGCTGCTAAAACTGACTCAAAACAATCTCCAGCTCCCTCGCCCTCTGCAACTATCTGATAGTCCAGACCCTGAGATACATCCACATGAGTCACTGACGAAGTAACTCTCTCTCTAGAAATGGAAGCCCTGGCTGAAACAAACTCCTGCCACTCATAAGCTTCCCTGTCCTCATCTGTGGGTCCCTGTAACACAGAGTCCTGGAACTCACCATCACCAAATGACAATGCTGAATCAACGCCTAAAGTCAAATATAGAAAGCCAGAAACACTACAGTACTCATCGTCCTCGCTCTCAGCATCAGAGATATCTGCAATGCTAGTGCACACATCATCTATCTGCATCTCCTCTACTAACTCTGGCTGCATACACAACTCAATGCCGTCATATGAATCAACTAAACTGTGGCATGAAACTACGTCGCCCAAATCAACTGCAACACTCCCATCCTGAGTGTCATCACTAGAAAGCTCCATGCTCACATCCTCAACACAGGAAGAAACCACTGTCTCCTATGCTAATCCCACACTGCGACTGCTATCATAAATCTCTGAGCTGTCAGAGCTCATACACTCCTCGCAGTCATCACCCAACATCTCCCAGGGGTGTCATCTCCAATGCAACTCACAGCATCCTCAAAAGTGTCATCAAATGTGTCTATACTATCAGCTCCCACATCTCCTGCTGAAATCTCATCTGCGGACACGTGTCTCTGTGCACATGACTCAACGTCAAGTTGTGCACCAATAATGCTGGAGCACGAACTGTCATCAACTGACCCCGCTATAATGCCCAGATCTCCAACCTCACCACTGGGAGACTCCGTACATGCCTCGGTCCTACCTGAGGAAGCAACTGCTTCCTAAACTAGAGCAACACTACTACAGCTGACATAAACATCTCCAATAATAACTCCCTCCATGAAAGAGTCTGAACTCTCAATGATAACTCTCAATGATAACTGCAACATCAGCTGCCTCTGTACAATCCGTAGTGACTGTTGTAGGAGCCTCAACCCGGTGATGCTCAGCACTGCTGTCATCCAATGGCACTGAAACATCCACTGGTTCCGGTGTAATAAATCCATCATCAGCACTGCGAATGGGAATAGCAGGTGTTGAACTAGATGTAGGAACATCAGCATCACAAACAACTGTCGGAGAAAACTCTAGCCTTCTCCCCTGCAAACTAGATGTTGGCCTTCTAAAGGCAGAGACCATATATCTCGCTGCCCTCTCTACTGTAACTGGATCCGACAAACTCTCTGCCAATCTCTATTGATGCAGTCTAAGTCTCTCCATGCTTTCTACTAAAGCATTTAATTCCGCTCTATTTCCCTTACTGCTATGACGACTTCCGGAACTGAATCTCCTGTATTTATCCATAGCTAGGAAAAATGGAAGTGTTGGTCACTTTTAAAATACTTCACAAAATAAATAAATCTAGACCCAACAGGATGGCAGGAAAAAAAAGCTCTGAGACCACTGTGAAGAACCTAACCGGCTCTTCCTGATTTTTTAATATAATTTTGAAATATCTACAACTATATTCTAATAATGCTCATGCAAGAACAATTCTGAAAATATATTCACTAGTATTGTAATATCAAATTTGCAGACAAATAGTTTCTTCTTAAACCATCAACAATAGAAACCTTATTTGCAGAACACAATTACATAAATAATTTATTAGAGCACCTGTAACCGAAAATGCTCTCTAGGCTGTCACGTCTCCACAATAATGATGCCGCCACCTTATTTGCTGTCACAGTATCCAGCAATGAACAGCCACCATGATAATTTACCACACGCGAAGGCTCTAAACACACGTGAGTGGCTCAAGAATGCACAGGGTTCAAACTAAGTGAAATCGACCCTGCTTGATCACTCACATAACCAAGAAGACTGCTGCTGCAAGCCTCTCCCAGGGACATGCCAGAATTCTGATATTGTCGCAGCCTTCTAGAATATAATCACGCCATCAAATGGGCGTCTTCCACTGATTTGCGACCTCAGCATGAAAGATTGCATAGCAATCTACAATTTTCGTTAATTCCTTCCCTTGCCAATACTTTCGAAAATCAGAAAATAACTACTTCAGCCTCCAAAAATAATAATTCAGAACTTCATAGCATTGCATTAATAAATACAATTTCATCAGCAAACCACAAATCTTCAAATTTGAAACTTCCACAATTTCGATATACAACAGCATCGAATTGTAATCTCAGAAACAATCAGCTATGAAATTCACCATTAATAGGCAATGGCTCAAATCACGAGATGAGGAATTAGTCCTCGAAACCCTAGCTAGGTTTGTCTTCTTCCCAAATTCCAAGAAAAATAACGATTGCATAAGATGAACAAAGTGCGTTTTCGAGTAGAATATATAGGCTTTTTGGAAAAAGCACTTTTTAATATTTTCACTTAATTGGCTTTAAAAATAATCTCACTTTATAACCTTAAGTTATAAAGTCATAAGTTATTAAATTAAATCAAAATAATTTAATTTAATTACACATTTAAAATATAAGCCACTGAACTATCTGACTGCAATCAACAAACTTCTGACAAAGCACCAAGTCCAACTGCCCAGCTAGGAATAGGCACTGCCCTGCCAGAAATAGCCACTGCTAAAAAATAGACTTACTAAAAATAGTAAGTCTCTCAAACTGGAGATTCTCTGAAACTCGATCTTGAGATATCTGACGCTCCGTGCAGACACCCTACTAATCTTGGCCATACCCAAAATATCACTTACTAAAAATAGTAAGTTGACCAAAATGATCCGAACGAAGAGCAGACCTGATAATCAAAACCTCCAAAAAGGAATCCGAACGCTGGCTTCACCATCTGACCCCCTCTAATCGCCTGATTAGCTTGTGAGGGTCACCAAACCAAGCTAATCCCATAAGTCTAAAAACGGGGACATTACAAGATAGAAGTTAAGTTGTGGAAAAGATCCTACAAGATCTTGCAGATCAGATTGATCTCTGATAGTTGGTGATAGCAAAGCTTGTGGTTGAGGCTTGGAGACAAGAAGATTGATTGGTGGCTTGTGAACACAAGTTCAGATCTGCCTTAGAGTTTCCATCAATTGTTGATTGTCTCAGAACTGGACTAGCTAGAATCAAACCGGATCTTGTTGATCTCTCAAAATTTACTGCTTGTTTGTAATTGGCCGTAACTGGGAAGGCCTTACAGCCCGACACATTGCATGTAATCAGTGAATTTATGAATAAAAGATTTCAATTTTTTGTCAGATCTAGTGTTATTATTGTGTAATTCCGTTGTGTTGTGGTTTGGCTGCAAGTTTGGATAGTCCTTAATTGGATCCTCCATACTTGACTACATCATTGTACCACCCCACCAAAATAGAAAAAACAATATCTTCAAAACTAGACTTGAGCTTGCAATGAAACTTTACCAGTAGGCTTATATATCCAAAATGAACCTCCAGGGAAGAAATTGGAACAATCTATGCTCAAATGAACAACTTACTAAAAATAGTAAACTTGCCAAAAAATAGTAACCCTACCCAAAGATAGCCCTTATTGAAAAACTAGACAATATTTTTGGATGATGCAAGATTGCTCTTACAACCTGGATGTTCCTACATTTATTTCTGATTTTAGCATTTGCTGAATTTATTATTTAAGAATTAAGAATTTTAAAACTTATGATGTTTCTAACTTGTAACTTGCTTGCATTTGCAGATACATTTTCTCTTTCATTGAGCCCATTGTGAGGGTCATCAGATATGTTGATACTGACTCTCCTAGCCTTGGAGAGATTTATGAGACATTTGATAGCATGCTTGGGCAGATCAAGCATGTTATTCATGCTAGGGACCTTACTTTGGAGTTTTATGAGGAGCATCTTAGGCCCATTGTGACGCGACGGTGGAACATTATGAACACCTTACTCCAAATGGCAGCCTAAGCTATGAATCCTAAATGGTATGCACTGAGACCTGGGAGAGTGATTCCATCTAGGGATGAGGAGGTGAGTATCAAATTTGAAATCTCAAATTTTCAATTTAAAATTATTTAATCAAATCAAAATGTGAAATAGCAAGTTGCAAAGTTTTCAAATTAATATGTTTTTTATTTTTTCAACTTAGGTGGACGACTTCTTCAAGGCCCTTGCAAAAATGTACAATGCAGATGATGCTGGTAAAATTTATTAACAGTGGCTTGACTTTTCCAACCTTTGTGGCCCAACCTTTAGTAGACCAGAGGCGAAGACAGATAGAGCTACATTAGCTCAAAGGGGCCCTATTGGATGGTGGACATGGCATGGTAAGGATACACCTGAGATGAATGTTCTTGCCATTCGTCTTCTTTCACAAGTTGTGAGTTCCTCTGCTGCAAAGAGGAACTGATCCACATATAGCTTCATCCAATCAGTCAAGAGGAACAACCTTACCTCTAGAGGATCGGAGAAGTTAGTGGTTGTTCACTATATATTGTGGCTACAAAATCGATAGTGTTTAGTATCGTCAGACTCTTGCATTACATTGGGATGTTAATCCCAAGGATGTTATGCAGGTTGAGGAGGACGACACACCTCCAAGATTGCTTGGGGTTCTATTGGATGAGGACCCTCTGCCTACCCCTACCAATGACTCAGAGGCTGACTCTGATGATGATCTTGATTTAGATTCCTAGAGGACAGCCATATATTTGGCATATATCATTTGCAGATCTTGGAACCTTTGGGCATTTTTGCTATATGTACGCCTTATTTTGCAAATGAAAGTATTTGAGCTTTGCTAATTTGCTATATATTCATTGTATTGAGCTTCTAAAATGTCTATGGTGAATGGTTTATAAATGTTATGATATGCATATTTGAATTCTCTTTATATATATAAAAACTCCCCTATTTTTTTAATAGTTGTCCCCTGTCGTCCCCTAAAAATTGGCTATGAACCGTACCCATCTGTAAACACGTCCCCGTCCCCTAAAACCTCCCCGTTCTCGAAACTCCGTGGAGCATACTATATTATATTATATTATATTATATATTTTTTTTAATTTTATCATTATTATTTATTATTAAACCCTATTTCAGAAAGGGGACATTACATAAGACTCGCAGGGTCTCGCCGAACTCGCAAGTCAAGTCTAGGCAAGTCTTAGTCAAGGAGTTGGGAGTTTGAGGGTTGGACTCGCAAGAGTCCTAGTGTCAAACTCACAAGTCTTGACCTAGAACTCTGGGGCCTGGTTGGCAACATCAAAACACTTAAAAAACACTTTTTTTTTGTTTTTTTCTCATTTCCTGCTCTTTGGTTCCCAAAACAAGTTTACGTTGTCAAGTAGGGTTTGAAGAAGACGAGCATATGAGATCAAAGATTCAAAATAAAGCCAAGTGAATTTTATTCTCTTTTCTTTTTTGTTTTCTTCAATTGAAAATCAGAAAAATCTTGAAAAATAAGGGGAAACACTGGCAAATTTTTTTTCCATTTCCCTTCATAACCTATTTGGCTATTTCCTAGAATATTTATCTTGCTTTTGAATTCTAATTTTTTTAAATGATTGATTATCATTTTTTTGCTGATTTTCACAAAACCCTACTGATTTTTTTTAATTTTCATTTGTTTTTGAATTCTAATTTTTTCAAATGATTGATTATCATTTTTTTGCTGATTTTTCACAAAACCCTACAGATTTTTTTATTTTTTCATGTTAAAACAGCAATGTCAACTTCGAAGGCAAGACCATCTAGAAAAGACAAAGCATGGAAGTATGTGATACCGGAAAATGAAAAGGGTGAGGTCACTTGTCCTGAATGCGGTAAATGGATGACAGGGAGAATCAATAAATTAAAATATCGCATTGCAAAAGTAATTGGACAAAATGTGGATATATGCCCTACGTCAACTCTGGAGATGGTTAGAGAGAGTAGACCCTTCTTGCTGATTTTGAGTTGAGAGAAGAAGAAAAGCAAGAAACAAAGGAAGCCATGGCAACAACGATGAGTTAGAATATATCCACTTCGGATCCCCTTGGTGGCTGAAGTCCAAGCATTTGTCAACCAAATTCATCTTTTAGTGACAATGGTGAGAGTCCTGAAAGTTCTTTTCCTATTGCTAGTCAGACTCCTCTTTCATCAGGTCCAAATTACTTTATTCCAAACAATCTTCCAAGAGCACAACCTTCAAATGGCTGGGCAAATAGATGAGATATAACTCTCCTAAATTCTTAGTGGCATCTGTTGTCGGTATATTTTGTATGTACGGGAGTTATGCAATAAACTTATGTTAAGTTATGTTAATGGTGCACTGGTATTTTTGAAATCTATAGATCCCTCCAATGAAATAAAAAATGTTGAGAATTTGTGCAATTTATTAGATGAGGTGATCCAAGAGGTTAGTGTTGAGAATGTTGTCCAAATTATCACGAACGATGCAGCTACATATGTAGTTGTAGGTGAAATGTTTATGGAGAGGCAGCCCACAAGTTCATGGAGTCCTTGTGCTACACATTGCTTGGACTTGTTGTTAGAGGGCATTGAGAAGATTAAAATGGGTGAAAAGGGTTGTTAAAGATGCTAAAAATGTTACCAAATTTATATACAACCATACTTGGGTCTTTTCATTGATGAGAAAACACACAAATGGCAAGGACCTTGTGCGAGTAGGAGTGACACGATTTGCTAGCCACTTCCTCACATTGCAAAGTATTCTTGGTGTCATTCCTCATCTCAAGAAATTGTTTGATGCTTAATTGGAGTCTACTTTTTCTAAAAAAGTTGAAGTGGAGAAGATATTAAGTGTTGTTTTTTATGACACAATCAACAAAAATGTAGAGGAGCTAATCAAGGTAAGTAACAAACACAAACATAAAATTTATACAATAATATAAATATATTTAATACATAAAAAATAAAAAATAAACAACAAAAAAGTAAATTATAAGTGTATAGAATAATATAAGCACTACTAACACATGTAGGATATATACAATATAAAATATAATCATTATATGTCATATGATAATTAACAAATATATAAATAAAGAGGAGGATCCTATGAAGACTTCGAATATAATAATCCTATAAAATTGATTGATTTAAGAGAGTGCTTCATCAAGGGCATTCCTTCAAGGGAGATACTACAATATGAAGTGAGAAACAAAATTGAAAACCCATTGAATTGATGGATTCACTTTTTGGGATGACAAGTATAGATTTCCCTTTAATTGATCCACATTGGCCTAAGGTATGTCCCACATACATCTTATAGGTACTTGGAATGTACCTAGGTCACTTAAAATTCTCCATGGGTGCACCTAGGGATACCAAGGTCCAAAAGCATTTGGGCCTCATATGAGTCTTGTTCCCTATGTATCCTATTGGTTTCCCCTCTAATCAATCCATGTTGCACTAAGGCATGCCCTAGGTACATCATAGATGTACTTGTTATGTACCTAGGTCACCTAAAATGCTCCATGGGTGTGCCTAGAGATATCAAGGTCCAAACTCATTCAATCCTCATACAAGTGTTGCTCTCTTTGTATCTAATATCATATACTATAGCCAATCCAAGAGATTATCTATCTCCAATAGTGAATACCTATACTTTGGTTATCTTGTTTAAAGATCTATAGTTTGCGCACATCAACCAAGCACCATCTTTCCTAGATATCACCACTATTGGATTCCACAAAGCAAGGTGCTTGGTCTTATCACTACTTGATAGTAAATTCTTTCAGCTGTGATTTTGCTTCATTGGCTTACACTAGATTTTGCCAATCGAGACCTATGTTAGTAAGAGGACAATCAAGTAGCAATTGGACTTCATCCCCCATTATTCTACTAGGTAGCAAAACCTTACGACCATGGAAGAGCTCACTGAACTGTTTTAATAGTTGATTCAGGACCTTTTGCTCTTTATATGAATGCAGCCCATGGACTGGTTTTATGTCAGCCACCTCTTTTTCTTGTTTCCCACACAACAAAAGTACTGTAAACTTGCCACTAGCATTGATTAATTACTTATCTTGTGAAGCACTCACAATAAAAATCTTGGACTTCACAACATATGAATTGAGAACATGTTCTATAATACACCCTTCACAGCCAGCACTTGTTCTCCATCCTATTGAAAATAATATCTCTGATACAAAAGAATGGACTACTAAAGACAGCCCCACAAACATCCAATGTGATGACATATACCACCACCTCATCCATGTATTCTAGGTTAAGTCCATATCTGATTTTACTTTGCTTAGTGCCTGAGACTTCCATGAAAGCCCAATGAATATGGATTCAGGTGGCTATCTTCAAGCCAAATTGTCACTAGCCTTGGGGAAATAAGATTAACTTAGGAACATGCATCGAATAGAGCATCTACCTTCATTTGAGTTGAATCTTAATATAGGAAAGCTTTGTCAGATCACTTTCCTTGTGGGAATCCCTACAACCCACACATTCACCTTTCTTACTGTCATGCATGACAACCAATCATCTACTTGGGAGCTGAATCAATCCCTCGCCTTTGCTCACAAATGAAGTTTTCTTTAAAGGGTGTAAGTAGGGATGAATATGAAATTTCCAACAAGCTTATTATGGATGCTCATCCATGTTGCTATGTTTGCAATAATGATTATCTTTTCCATTTGAAGTAACCATGGTTGTGGCATTCTTCTTATTCTTCCAATTGCTAGTGCCTTTCTCACCACCTTGCTGTTGTTCTTTACTCTGCTTTTTTGTGACTTATGAGAGGAATAAGATGCTTGTTTCTCCTGGTCCATCTCCAAACAATGAGCTTGAACATGTCTCATCAATGTCCTTAGGCTTCACCAACAAAACAGGCCTCTTCAAGTGCACGAACAGCCCACCAATTTATTTCATTAGCATTTCACAGTCCTTCACACCTTTCCCAAGTTTGAACGTTTTCTTTCGTCTTGCACATTTCAGCTTATCTTTGACTATAGAAATGCCATTGGATGCCCCTCAACTTTTCACACCATATCAGGTAGAGTCACTTATTGATCAGTGCTTTGAAGTCATCCCACTTGGAAATTTTTGGCAATCTACACATGTGCAAAGAAGATGCATAGCTTTGTACCATGTGACAGCATAACTAGATATTTCAGCCATACACATAAAATTTGTTGATGCTCATTCATCTGATGCAAGCTGAAATAGACCAACTGAGCTATCCAATTATCAAGCTTCTCAGCATTTACATCTCCATCAAAGGGTTGAATGTCTAACTTTGCTTCAACCTTGATAAGGGAGTTACTATTGTTGAAATTTGGCATTCACTGTTCAACATCTTTAGACTCTCTTTCTCTCTCTACAATTTCTTGGGTAATTCCCAACTTCTAGGACAAGGCTAGGATAATGTATTCTAGCCTATCTAGTTTCCCCTTAGACAAAGACATATGAGCCAATCTTCTTTAAATCGACAACGTCATACTTCTTCAATATCCATGTCTCTTAATGCTGCTCTCATTGTTTTGTTCCAACCTCTAGTACCTATTTCGGTCTCCTATGGAAATAGTTCACCACTCTCACTAGATCTACTCATAGATATAACCTACAAGTAGCCTTCTTCTTCTACCTATCACCACACGAATTTTACAAGGAACATGAACCTTTCTCTGATACCAATCTGATTTGTAAACTCAAGTGGCAATTCCACTTCATGGTTCACCAATTAGGGATTATTATCTCCTCTAGGTTCATAAATCCCTCCTCGACCAACAACTTCATACTAACATAAAAAAATCAGTCTAATTCAAAATGAAACAAAAAGTGTAGCTTTTAACTACTGAAAAATGACAAACAGTACAAAAATAACAAGAAACAAGCATGAAAATGATGCTGAACGCAAGGATGAAAAACTCCAGCAACAGTAAGCTTCCTTCATGAACTTATGAAAAATGCAAAATGAGTTCAACAACTACAAACATGCCTGCAACTCCATGAAAATTCTATATATTAGCCTGTGACTCTTTCTTTAAATGATTATATTTATAAAAGTAAAAACATGGACCAACAACTTTTCAAATGAGTTTCATACATTGTTATAACTTTAACAAATCACAATAGACAGGTTTCATCACACAATCTGCCTGGAAGTACAGAAGACAAAATTTGCAACTATTGCTTTTCCAATACGAAAAACTTTATGTAACCATCACTTTTGGTCTCCTAGGTTCCTCAACACTTTCTTGGCTGATAGTGAAGGGAAATTCCCTTTCAGTCATGTAAAGATCCTGATTTTCACATCAGTTGATCTCTCACATATAGTTTTGTAAACTAAGAAATTTCTAACAAAACTTACTCAGCAACCAAGTTAGTTTGAATAGAAAAGTCCACATCTAATAGGTATGGATCCGAAATTAAACATTATTTTATATGTCTACTCCAAGACATCCTTTTTCTACAGACCTAGCCTTCACAATGACTATCCATTCAGTGAAAAGGTGTATAAGAGAAAAGGAAATTCGGAAAATGAATCAGACAACTTTGCTCTTAGAGAAAAAGAAGGCCATTACATTGAAAAGGTAGTTAAATTGAAATTACACATCTCAGTAATATCAATAAACTCATGCAAATATATCTTCTAATATAAGAAAAGAGGCCTTTACCTGTGCTAAAACCCAGGGAACATGCACTACAACAGGTAGCCTAGCACCTGTTCTTAACAAACTAGAAGCTTCTTCACGTGAAGAGGAGAAATCTTTGTGATATCACTTGCTACTGCAGATTTTTTGGATAGAATAAATGTGTTAGAAGGAAGAGAGGATCTATTTGAAACTTTGATGAGTGTAGATAAAGATTTGAGAATACTCTGATAACTTTGCTTGCTCCCAATGAAAGTTATTCCATAGAACATTTTGTGGCCTGACCCTACTGATAGAATCTGGTTAGAAAAAAAAGAAGTATCGTAGGAATAATTAATATTCCACGTTTTCTTGAAGAGATGTGAGTTGTATTACATCAAAGAATAGGAGTGTCGCATCAACCTTACAATATATACCTATATTATCCAGAGCAACTAACCTGATGCCTTCAACTCCTCCAACGGTGAGCAAGGCTGACTCTTCTTGGAACATCACATTACATCTTGAATTCACAAAAGCCTTGTAGGCATCAACTGCACCATATCCCATATAATATGTGCAACCATCCTTGATCATACAAAAGTCCGCAGACTCCTCCAAGATAGGGGAGTTCTAAGATTTAGACTAAATTCAAAGCAAAATCAATCCCAAGAGGGTTTGGCTTCTAGGTGTCTCAATAAATACATGGACAGCGGTTTTGATTTTGCCACATATAGAATATGGAATACCGGCCCTTTGAATCATTTACTTGAGTGACAACCCCAATTAAAACATCAAACATACTGCACTTTATACTGAATATGAAGAGTTGCAGGCCCACTCTTAAGCAGTTTACCCACAATGAATTTCTCCAAGGTAAATTCTAATGTTACTCTCTCTTTTCATGTGTGTTTGGTTCATTTAGTTGCTTAATTTGATTTTATGCATCTAGGTCTTATATTCAAACGTATCAAAATGAATATAACTCAAATGTTCAGATGATCTAAAGCATGGTTATTGTTTACGATAGGAAGTAGGAGTAATTTCATTCATATAGAATCAAAAGAATCAGCACACTTCTTCATTCATATACAATTGAAAAAACCAGCACACTTATCTACTAGACAATTGTCTGTGAATTTTGTCGATTGGAAAGATCACATGTTAGTAGTAGCATCAATGGGATGTAAAGTCTAATGTGTAAGCATTGTAGATACATACATGAGCATGTACACAACTGCATAAGGGATATGGAATGTAGATGGCACCATATATGTAACAAATTCAGTTTGCACACTTATGTATGTTGATTTGGAACAGTGCATAAGTGAAAGTAAATCCATTAAGGTGAATCATTCATGAGAATATCTAGGTTTATTACACATCAGAATGGTCATTATGTTATCTATGAACACCAGAAGTTAATCGAATATATATCAACCTTATGGAAATTGTTATACAATACAAAAACATGCATTACAGTCAATGGGTATAAGAACAATGAATTTGGCCTCTGCAGGCCACTTCCTTAAGAGGTCCACTAGCTTCATCACTCAATGTTATAACAGTTGATGCTCCAGATTTCAGATCATCTATTGATGAAAGAAGAGCTTCCCAAGGTAAAGTCCTCAGGTTTCCCATGCTTGATGGCATTAGAAAACAACTTATTGTTGGGAATTTCGCTAGTGTCAATTTTCCTTGCCTTGGCTGAAAAGAACCAATGAAAGAGGCAATGAACAGCATAGCAACCTTTAACAAGCTCTCTAGTTTGAACATTTTAGCGGTTAAGTCTTAGATCTCTCAATAGAACATAGAACCAATGTTGAATTGACGGGTCAAGCACTCAACCAGGCCTAAATTTTAGTCTTTGGGGATGTTATTCGGCTTTTACTCTCTGTAAAAAATCTTTAATAATATGTAATAAAAAATGTTGAGAAGATCTCATCTTGAATCACCAAGATATATTTAGCTTCAAACTTACCAATTTGCATATACGTTGGCAGCTACAGGATATTATTTATCATATTGCTTGCAGTAGTATGACCTACACATATTAAGCTTACTTAACTACTTAGACTGCTTATGTAATCTCAACTAAGAGTGCAAAGAGATTCCCTAAATTAAGATGGGATACAAATTTCTCCGTAAGAGAACCAGATAAAGTGTTGATGATGTAGAAATCAAGACCTAGCATGGTACAAAATGGATTTTCTGGCGTTTCACAACAAAGAGACATGGAAAGTGCTTATTATGCACAATATATTAGAGCAGTCACTAATGAGAACATATATTGGATACCATTCATTCACATGAATTGCATACTACTCTTACACCAATGGATGTTTAGAGAAGCCTTTGTTTTTCAATGACTGTTTAACTATAAAAGCAATTAATTTGAAAAATATTCCATTTGTAATTTCCAGCTAGTTTAAAGTGAATTTGCTTGATTAGAGAAGACTCAATTACATATTTCAACTAAATTTAAGTTAAATCACTTATTTCATGGAAGAGTCCATAAGAAATTTTGTGATTTTATGCTAAACTCAATGCAAACCAATTGTATCACAGAAGATTGCATTAGCAATTTCAGCAAAATTTAAGTGAGTTCAAAAACGTAGTTGGCAAACTCGCCAATTAATCGCCGGGTAACGATTAATTGCCGAGTTTTTGAGCCCCATGAGTTTTTCACAGATTAATTCACCAATCTGACTTGCTGAATTTTTGTGAAAACTAGCCGAAAACTTGCCGAGTCCGAGCTAAAAACTTGCCCGTGTTTTGATAGTCCAGCGCTAAAGCAAAAAACATCATAGTTTTATTCATTTTTTTGTTTTGAGCATTTGTGTTTGGCAGTGAGGGAAGAAAAGAGGCTTCCAAGCCCTTGGTAACTGATTGCCTTTGTACAATAATAAAAGTCATTTTTGGCTTCGCAGAGCACTGCCCCTCAACCCCGCCCTGTATCGCAACAAGGAGCGCGCCAGGGGCGCTGCCCCTTGACCCCATCTTGGGGGCACTGCCCCCAAAACCCCGTTGAAAAATTTGGTGGGAAACTGGGCCGATAAAAGTGGGAAAAATTAACCTTCTAGTTCTACCTCTCCCTTGGTTTTACTAGAGCTGGGAAGGGGAAGATGTAATTGTAAATTGTAATGATGTATTTACTTTTAGTTTTACAGAAACTATTTACTATTTTGCTTCCAGCCATCAGCATTCCTCATGAGAATGAGATTTTGTACCCACTTTGCATTTAAATATATCTAGACTCAACTTGTTTCTTTTGTGTTCTCATTAATTGACTTGTTGGATGCATCTTCTCATAGAATTTTGCAAAAAAAAATGCATTTTTAATTAAATTTAAGCAGTTTTTTTAGATCCCGAGTTTTTCGCCGAGTTTTTTCCAAAAAATGACCAAGTTTTTCCTGAATTTGTTTTTCAGGCCTTGGCGAGTTTTTGCAGAGTCCAAGTTTTCCAACTATGTTCAAACATTTTATAGAAGACATTATTATTTATTTATGTTCATTAAGTCAAATCATTTATGTCAAAAGATTCTACTTAATTGAATCACTTATTAAGAAGAAAATCACTTAATTAAGTCACGTTGCTTAGTTCGCAATGATTCCATTAGTAATGCCTGCCAAAGAAAATTCTAATGACTCTAATCACAATTCATTGACATTTCCATTTACTAATTCTGGCTGAATTTTCATCAAGTCACTTTCTTGCAGAAGATTCCACATTTAAAGCTGCTAGATTTAAGTATGCATGCTTATTTCTTGATAATTCCCATTAGCAGTTTTTTGCTAAGTGTAAGTCAACTTAGTGATTTAGCAGAAATTCCATGAGTAGTTTCTGCTAGATTTTAATAAAGAATCATTTAACAGAAGATCCAATAAAATCAAATATAAGTCCAAACACTGTAAACTAAAATCAAAATCGATGGATCTATGGCACACAGATCTAATGTATTCTGCAAAAGTACTTTTATCAAATACTTTATTTTCTTTGCTCCAATCTATTCTGCAAAAGTAAGTCTAATTAAAGCCTCATTTTCTTTTACTCCTTTGACATTTTAAACTATGAGGGAAGAATAGTTACCAGCTATCATGGACCTTTCCTTTACTTTCCTTTCCTAACAGCTCATCTTTACCACATTCATTTTTTATCCTTGGGCAATTCAGGGGCTCTGAGCCAGCTGTAGCTCGAAGCTGGGCCTTTTGCCAGAAAATGTCAAGTATCTACCAGTAGACCTAGCTCAGTGGACCTACCAAATTCTACCTAATACAGCGACCTTTATCCTTATATAGACCAAAACAACTTCAAAGATAAAATAATCTTGGAACAAATACAGGTGCCAAGGGAAAAACATATATATCATAATCATACAATTCCCAGATAAAACACAAATACACTTGAAGAGGCATTAAGCAACAAAAACATAAAATTTTGTAGATCTGCAAATAACAAGGATTTGGAAGAATATTGTTTTCAATACAGAGCATAAACTAATCCAATTAAGAAAAACTGGAAGAAGTGCATACTTCTGGGACGATAATTTGTTCTGTCTCAACATTCTCCATGCTCAACAATCTGTTGCCGGTGCTTCCAGCAGCCATGCCACCTGAGCTGGCAATAAATTGTGGACGCTCACCAGGAGCCATGGCTAATAAAAATAATGAAAAAGAGTTATTTAACCTTGAAGTTTGAGAGGGTATTAATATCTCGGAGTCGAAATTTTCTGAGATTTCAATAGCAGAGAAATTCAACAAAATATAAACAACAATCCTCACACAAGTCAAGTCAAAATGATCGATATTGATACTTCAAGCTATTTTATGTACATCCACACAAATAATTTTAATAACTTGTCTTATACCCAAACAATACGGACTACGTAAATGATGGAAAAAAATACTTACTACGACAGAGAAAACAAAAGAAAATAGATAAAAGTATGTGTAAATAAAATAGTCCGTAAAGTTGACAATACTTACAAAGGTTATGGGGCTAAAATTCTAAGTATCAAAATGCTACACTAATCTCAAATCACTTCGACACCGTCTTGCCCTCAGACGATAAAACCCTAGCTAGAAAGCGTGCTCACACCTATGTAAATATAAAACATTACTTTCTAAAAGAGATTCCATTGAGTGAAACAAAGAACAGAAAACTTAAATAAAACCTATCAACGAAAAAAGATAAACAGAACCTCTTCTGCAACGATCAAAATAATCAATAACGGCGAAGCAGCCAATTGTAAAGTAAAACTTCCCAAAAGAATAAAAAAAGCTTGAAATTAAAAAATTATTTCTAATCGATCCTCTTATTCTGCGTACTTGTATTTAAACAAAATGATTCGAACTAATTTAAGCAAAGAAGTCATAATTTACAAGTGAAATGAGCTTTTCAGCAAAGAAGTCATAGTAAATCAAAAAGAATACCGGACCAAAAACATCCTGAACACAAAATTTCTGGTTCAACAATAAATAACACGAAGCTGCGCGTTGATTTTCCTGAACTTCAAAGGCAAAGTTAGAAAAGGATTTATTTACCGAACAGACAGAAAACTATTTGACTCGATCAGCTCTGATTAACGTTAATGCACCAAATAAGATCAACTGATCTATTTGATGTGGACTTACATCTTCAAATAAACAAAGTCGTGCTCTAAATTTCAAAAATCCACAGGGCTAAAATTCAGCGGATAAGAAAGCTGCGCTCACAACAAAAATAATATACTGCAATCAAAATTCCTGCCCCATGAAGTTGGAACTGAATTCGATCATTGATGAAAAAGATTTTACAGCTAAATTAACAGCACAGTTCGGAAAAAAGAAATCTGAAAAACACAGAACTAAAATTCCTGGGCCATGAAGTCGGAACTGAATTCGATCTTTGCTTAAACAAATCTTACAGCTAAATTAACAGTACAATTTGAACAAAAGAAATCTGAAGTACACAGAAATATTAAGTACCAGACCTCGATCGAACACAATTCTATTCTCTCGACACTGTATTTTGTGCGTGGAGATTCTGAAAAATGTTACGTTTCTCAGGCGTTTCTGTGCTACAAAATGAGCTAACGGAAGAGCAAGCTTAAATAAAGCTTTTTGTTCGTGATTCTTGCTAATAGTGGGGCCCGCTGATTACACAAAAGCGACAAATGGGAGATATCGAAACCCGCCAAGTCCTGTTTTAGTTCAGAGTGTGCAGCTAGGTGGGTCCCACGCAGACATTCGCCTAAGTCAGTCGCTTTCGAATTTGTTCATCTGAGTCACACTATTTAGACAAAGTCTATGCAGCAACCGAAGTGACTTATTTAGTGTAACTGTTAACTAATTAAAAATGTTATATTCATTATGACTCGTTATTTTGTAGATTTGCTAGTTGAATTTAAACTTGACGGTCAACTCTGCCTGTCTTTGAAAATATTATCATTTCATAATTTTAGTGAAATTGAATAATTTATTTAAAATTTTGATTATATTTAATTGTAAAACACTATAACTAAACGGCCATCAACTTTGAACACATGAAAGATCCAAACTGTGTGAGGTGTCAGACCGTACTTTGAATAAATTTGATGGCCGTATGATCTTTGTACTTCACAATCTAGGCAAATCGTTTTAGAATATTGTATTTGCCATATTTGTCCGAAAAAATATTTGTTTGACCCGACGAGCTATTTATGCGCTTTCCTTTTGAATGGAATCAATCGTTGAATATTACATTGGCTAAAATTTCAATTGTTGGACACGTCATTTGAAAAATTAATTTAGATATATATTTAATTGTAGAGGAGAAAGTGTAAAGAACAATACATTTTCTTTTATTAATTGAATAAGATATGGTATAAATTTATTTTATTAATTAATAATGGATGGAATTAGTTTTCATTTTTTTATGAATTTAATGAAAAAAATTGGGATTCAACTTTTGAAATTTATTAAACCAAGATTTTTTACTAATATTAGAGAGATTGATTCTAAGAAATTTTGCTCACCTTGATGTGTAATGGATACACCCAAAAGATATGGAAGTTAAATTAAGAAAAATTTAGTCTATATTTTAATACATTTATTTAGAAGTGGTAGTTCAAAAAATCTATTTATCCACTTATACCAATTTAAACATAAATTAAATAAAATATTAACAAGTGCCACGTAGTAGCTAATATTTGTCTTTAATTTTATAATTACTTTTAATTTTAATTTTAATTTATATGTGAAGTGATTTTTTAATTATAGATAATAATAAAATTATTATAATTATCGTTGTAATAATAATTTTATAAATAATTATAAAATCTAAATTGTAATTAATTTAAATTGTACAATAATTTTATTTATAATTAATTTTAATATTAATTATGTAGGCTAAATAACTATTTTTATGTATGTGAAAATAAAAATACTAATAAAAAATATATATATTAAATCTGAAATATATATATAGAGGGAGCGAAAATGCGAACCTACCACACTCAGCGAAAATACAGCAGGCTTAAAAGGCAGATTAAAGTAGGGTTAATCCAACATAACGCAAACACAGCGAATAATGAAAAACCCCACACTGAGCAAAAGAAAATCCACGCATATAGCAAAGGAGGCTCTGCAAACGAAGGTTCTGAGAAGCTCGCGGACCACCAATATGATACATCTGAATCAACTCATACCAACAGGCATAGATCAATATCAAAACATAAGGAAATACGTCCGCGAAAGACTGACGATTCAAAGCAGGGGGTTAGAAAGGAAGCATTCTCCAGTTATTGCTTCAACTGTTATCTTTATGGCCATAAGAAGAAAGAGTGCAAGAAGCCCCCACAAGAGCACCCTTCGTATGATCATCTGAAAGATTTTGTTGCTAAACAAAAAAGGTTAGCAGACAAAAATATAGATTGGGATTTATATGCATTGTTTTCCAGATTATCTCCTGAGGAAATTGCAGTGAAAAAGGCTGCTATAGAAAACCCTAAATCACTCCCCCCCCATCAGAAAAAGATGGTAAAAGCCATCAAAGCAGAAATGGGGAGGATGGTATTAGGGGGGAAAATCCCAAAAATATACTTAGGGCAAAGGAAAATAGCCCCTCTGGGGATTTTTCTATGATCAAGCTCACCAATGTTTGTTCGAAAAATATGGAACAAAAGAAGGATATGCAAAGAAGTAATCATAAATTAAAAGTTAGCAAGGTTTTAATGACATATCATAGTCCTAAGTTGAATGTGTCGAAGGTATTTTCGGTCAAAAACCTAGATAGACAATTGCATATTTTTGCCAAAACAAAATATGCAAATGCGGAGATGGGAAACGGGAGGGAAAAAGTGGTAAGACCTGAAAACTTGCTAAGATATAGCACCTATGAACCCCTGTCTGCTAAGGGGGAAGGCAGGCTCTTATCCACCCAAGCTCCTCCCGTCTACAATATTAAGAAAGAAGATACATGGCAAACAGTGAAACACAGAAACAAGGTAAACTATAATCAAGTATCTTTTAAACCTTTCACTCTATCTACTGGTAACTCCTTTAACTTATTGCATAGTGAAGATAACGGCAAATATTTCCCCCCCCCCCCCCCCCAATAAAAGGATTGGGACCTTTGGGGATGAGGGAAATAGGGTACGGCAGGAGGAAATGCCCTATCCTCATCACCCAAAGGCCCCATCCTTCTGTGGAAGGAATGTAACCTATAATGATTGTTACAATAATGCACTTTTTAAGAACAGTGGTTTAAAATATAGTCCTCCACATCGAAGGAGGATGGAGAGACATATAGTATGTTTGAATAATGATGTAAAAAGCAATCTTGTGCTTTCTCATGATACATTTAACACATGTTCTAAGATTGCAGCTTACTCTTCGCCGCACAGGCGCAAAAATTTTCAAAAGCCAGTTAAAAGCAGTGGTAATAGCAATCATAACTATATTACTTTAAATAAAGATGTTATTATCCAAAATCAAAGAGTTATGGCAGAAAAAGGAATGATATGCACATGGATTGGCACTGGAGTACCCGTCCTGGACATCATGAAAGCACTCACATCATTGCTGCCCCAGGAGGTAAGTATCACTCATCTTATGGATATGTTCTTTTTTGTTGAATGTACGAAAATTGATACGAAGATCAGCATCAAGAATAGCAAGAATTTATTTTTCAGTAACAGCTCCTTTATTTTCTTTGAGTGGATGCCTTTATTCAATCCGATATTATTAAAAAACTTTAGAGTAGAAAAGGCTGTAACTTTAAAAAATTTACCTTTAGAATTGTCTAATACTGAAAACATTAAATTAATAGGAAATAAAATAGGGAAATACATTAGAATTGTTGAGTCTACCTTTAACCAAACAGACAAAACAGTCATAATTGAAATGGATTATCATCAAAAAGCCATTTTACCTATTCAATTAATCTTCAACTCTAATTCTATTATAATAAACCCTACAATCCTAGATAACTTTATTGAAGAAGGTAGGAATTGTCAACAAAACCGCAACCAAAAAAATCTCCTACATCAATCCGTTAAAGATATAGAGATAGAGTTTTACAAGGATATAGGGGGATTCACTATTATCCATACTAAATCTCAACCAGTAAAAAACACTTTGCCCACTGAAAACATATGTTTTAAAAGGGCATGAATAAACCACCCTCGAACTAATAAAGAAATACTAGTAAACACTCAAGATCCTCCACTGACAACTGCTTCCAAGGAGGAAAACCTTCCCATCGAATCAGCTAAGGATATCATATCAACAAAGGATAAAATATCGAACCAAGAGAATATAAGTAACAATCAAACTGATTTAAACAACCAAGTTGTAAATGAGAACCTGACAAAAGTAAGTAAATCAAAAGGGATAAAACTAGACAAAGATAGCAACTATGTGCAAACCAAAGATATGGACTCAAAACTTAATAGACAACAAAATCAAGAATCTGAATATTATTCTGTAGCAGAATCAGAAGACCAGAATAGCAAAATAGAAGAGGAAATTAATCAAATTGTCAACTACCTAGGTGAAACATTAACAGATGAATTGATAGACTGCTTCCTAGAAGAAATTTGTGATGTAGAGGAATTAAAAAATCAAAGAAGCCTATTAATTAAGCATATCCAAGAATTTAGGCGAGAAGAGTCTAAGATGGCAGAAGCTGACACATCTCCCCCGGTAACACTAGAGGAAGACCCAAAACAAGAAGTTAATGGTTATAATTCACTAAATTTAGATATAAATGGGGGAAAAAGCATTAACATAATTGATAGTGAAAAAGAAAGGACACAAGAGGTGTCTATTCCTTTAGAATTAGAATCCCTTGATGAAGACCTAGCCAGGAAAGTAGAAGACATTACAGAATTTTATGGCAAAGAGTTAGTAGACAGATATGAACCTGATGAGAACAGAGAATTAAATAGCCTCGACAACTGTGATTATTTAGCAATAGGAAAGGCTAGAAATCTAGATCTAGTTAATGAAGCAATAGAGGGACTTTTTGGAATAACAAATGAAAATAGAGAACTGGGTATTGCCTTAACAAGAGGTAGTCTAAGTACCCCTAACATTAATAAATTAAAAAAGAAAAGAGGCAGGAAGTCTATAATAGAACTAAGAACGTTAGCTGGTAAGGCTGAGAATCAAATTAAGATTGTGGATTTACTGAATGCAGGGAAGGGGAAGGACCTTCCCAAAGCGCAATGAGAATCACTACTTGGAACGTTAGGGGATTAAATGCCCCTAAAAAACAAAGACTCTTGAAAAGACACATAAAAACCTTCGAATCTAAAATTATTATTATACAGGAAACTAAGCTTAACTCATTAGAATGCGACAAAATGAGCAAGAAATTAGGAATCTGGAAATCAGAATTCGAACCTTCAAAAGGCCTATCTGGTGGATTGGCGACACTATGGGACCCACATAAAATTTTAGTAGTAACATCAGCTAAGAATAGCAATTGGATGGCCTGTTGTGTTCAAAGCTACAATTCTAATCTAAAATTCAGACTAATTAATGTATACGGACCTATTCCAAACGAAGATAAAAGAACAGTTTGGCAAGAGATTCAAATCTTTTTAAATAACAACCCAGATATTCCTATTTTTGTTGGAGGAGATTTTAAGGCAATCCTTAGCTTGGAGGAAAAGTCAGGAGGCCTAAAAAATGAAACCCAAGCCCTTAAGGACTTTAGTAATTGGGCAAAAGAGAATCATTTATTAAGCATCAACACAAGTAATGGTATATACACTTGGAACAATAGAAGAGTAGGCTTTAGTAACATTGCAGAAAAATTAGATAGGTTCTTTTTTAGAGATAGTCCAGATAACTTCAAACAGGTATATAATGTAGAGATCCTACCCGAGGCAGGTTCAGATCACTTCCCAATACGACTCTCCATTTTGGAAGACAAAAAGCCATCCAGAAACCCTTTTAAATTTGAATTTATGTGGTTCCAAGACCTTGAATTCATTAGTCTCATTGAAGAGTGGTGGAAACAGATATCCGTTAAAGGCTCCAAAATGTTTTGTTTAATTGCAAAATTAAAAATCATTAAAAATAAAGTGCTAGATTGGAACAAAAACAAATTTAATAATATATTCGTAGAAAAGGATAAGTTAGAAAAAGAAATAACAGATCTTAATAATTTAGTAATAGCACAAGGAATGGACGAGCAAAGATATTACAAAGAAAAAGAATTAATGAATAAATATAATGATATCCTCCTCAAAGAAGAAATTTTCTGGAAACAAAAATCAAGAGAAACCTGGTTAAAGGAAGGAGATAACAATACAAAATTCTTCCATAAATCCACAAACTTTAAAAGAAGCATTAATAGAATAACTAAAATTAAGATTGATAAGGAACTTTTTTCGGACAATCCTAATATTATCTCGAAAACTATCACGCAATTCTATGAAACCCTCCTTAATGAATCAATAGCCTCGGATATGATAGCCCAAAACAAAATGCTTAAAGCTATACCAAAGATTCTATCAGAAGCGGATAATAAAATGCTCAACAATAAACTTTCAATAGAAGAGGTAAAATCAGCGGTCTTCCAACTCCACCCTGATAAAGCCCCGGGCCCTGATGGCTTTCAAGCGGGCTTTTTCCAGAAGTGTTGGCACTTCATGGGAGAGGAGGTATGGCAAGTAGTCAAAGCTACCAGAAATTCAGGAACACTATTAAATGAAATAAACAATACATTTTTTACTTTAATCCCAAAAAGGATGAAAGCGTCGAACCTGCGGATTTTAGACCTATAGCCCTTTGTAACACAATCTATAAGATACTGTCGAAATGTTTAGTGAATAGACTTAAAACCCTACTTCCAAACATAATTTCGGAAGAGAAAATGGGTTTTGTAGCAAACAGATCGATACTAGACGGTATAATCATTGCTCAAGAATTAATCCATACAACACAATCCACAAAGACCCCAAGTATGCTAATCAAAGTTGACATACAAAAAGCATATGATAAAGTAGACTGGAGATTCCTTTGTAAAAGCATGGAAGCCTTCGATTTCTCAAAACAATGGATCAATCTAATATTTAATTGTATTTCAACCCCTAAAATCTTAGTCATGATTAATGGATCTCCGGAAGGTTTCTTTCGTATATCTAGGGGAATCGGGCAGGGAGATCCAATATCACCTTTTCTGTATGTTATTATGGCAGAAGCGTTAGGTAGAACCATAACTCAATATCATATGGTAGGGGACATTGTAGGACTAAAGGTAACAGAAAATGTGTCAAATATAACTCATCAACAATTTGCGGACGATACGATACTACCAGGATATGCAAGTACTAAAGAAGCACGTACCTTTAAAAAAATTCTCAATATTTATATGAAAGCTTCAGGTTAGCGCATTAATCCTAACAAGTCAGAGATTTTCTTCTTAAACACGATACCAAAACAGGAATCAAAGATTTGCAATATTTTGGGATATAACAAAGGCAACTTCCCATGCAAATATCTAGACGTAGACTTGGATAAAGGGACTTTACCTTCCAAACTGTGGCAACAAGTTACATCCAAAGTACAAAATAAAAGGAGTTCCTAGAAAGGAAGGTGGTTGATGAAAGCTGGAAGAACTACTATGATCAAATCGGTTCTTTCTGCCATCCCAACCTACCACATGTCTATCCTTCCCCTTCCAAATAATATCAAAAAGAATTTAGATCAAGTGCTAAGAGATTTTTACTGGCAAGGTTCATCAGAAGATAAGAAAGTAGCCCTCATAAAATGGGATAAGTTATGTCGACCAATCTCTAAAGGAGGTTTGGGAATTAAGAATTTACATTGGCAAAATCAAGCCTTAGGGGCAAAACTTATTTGGAGGATGTACAATGAATCCAGTAGCAAATGAGCATCAATTTTATTAAATAAATACATCCCTAAAGGTGACCCTATTAATATTTTTAGATCCTCATCTCTCGTCAAAGGCTCTCGCATATGGAATTTTAAGAGCGAATGTAGAGGCATTATCAGCAAATTTTTAACTTGGGATATTGGAGATGGAGATAAAACCCTCTTTTGGGATGACTCTTGGGTGGGCCTTCCCCCTCTAAGCAAATTAGGATTTTCCTCAGATTTCATTGAAGAATGTAAAAGAATAAAAGGTCTTTACCTTAAAGAATATTTAAGTAAGGAAGAACCGTTTGAATGGAGTAAGCTAGAGGACATAGACCCTATATGGATAGAAAAATAGAATTTAATGATAATTCTGAATTCTAGACCTATTACCCTTAAACATAGACCAGATCGCTTAATTTGGGCAGGATCCAAGAATGGAAAATACTCGGTCAAAGAAGGATACAACACAATTATTAGAGAACAGAAAATGGACAACATTGATATACCGCTTAATCTATGCTTGAATAAAATATGTCTACCTAAAGCAGGCATGTTTTTATGGGCAGCAATTCAAGACAGGATTCTTACTGCGGACAGAATAACCAAATTAGGCTTTGAAGGACCATCCAGATGTCCCCTGTGTGAGAATGAAGCGGAAGATGTAAATCATTTACTCCTTAATTGTTCTTTTACGCAACACTACTGGAAATGGTTGCACTATTGTTTAGGATGGAAATCAGCCCTTCATCAAGATATTCTTTCTGAACTTAAAGCATGGTCTTCTCCGCTCAAAGGGAGCTTATACAAGGATATTTGGATTATAGCCCCATCAATTGTCATATGGGAAGTATGGAAAGAAAGAAATAGGAGGATTTTCCTGGATCAGAAGCTTCAATGGCCCTCAATAGAAAATAAAATAGAAACATCAATTGTAGAGATTATCAATAGTAAGCTAAGAGACAAATCTAGTTATGAGAACTCCTTCATGAGCTGGGACAGTAAAATTAGATCTAAGTGGCCTAAATTAGAAATACCTCCCTTATACGGCAAAGGTGGCCCTAAAGTTAAAGAGGAAAGAGCTGCCTGTATATGGACCCCACCGAAAAGGGGATGGGTAAAATTAAACTTTGATGGTGCCTCTAGAGGTAACCCTGGGACAGCTGGCATTGGAGGTATCATCCGCAATTGGAAAGCAGAAGTAATTGCAAAATACTCCAAACCCATCAACCCTACCACTAACAACATGGCAAAATGCAATGCGGCTTTAGAAGGATTAAAACTATGTAAAAAGCTAAACTTAAATAAGATTATTATAGAAGGTGATTCTCAAATAATTATAAATGCTATCAGAACCAAGAAAACCCCAAACTGGCTTCTTAACTCAAAAATAAAAGAAATCAACCAAATTTTAGAGAGTATAAATAAATACGAAATTAAACACATATATAGAGAAGGAAACAAAGAAGCAGATATGTTAGCAAATCTAGGAGCTAACGGTACAGCAATTACAATTCAGCAGGATAGGGATATTGCTTAGTAGCTTAGAATATACGTTTAGCAGAGTATCTATCAATAATGCATTATTAGGTTTCAATTATACCAAAGAGTAACCTTATTTAATAGATCTCATATCCGTAACTCCTTAATGAAGATATAGATTGGATATTATGAATAATGAAGTCTTAAAACCTAGTAGCAAGGTAATCAAAGAGTTAAATAAGGAAAGTTAGAACAGTAAGTAACCCCTATACCAAATTTTTTAGGCATCGCCCCTCAGCTTAGAATGGTAATTTATAGGAAATTAAGATTTATTAAGTAAACAGCTGCCATTCTATTTAGATAAGAAAATATTACAACAAAATCACATATTAGTAGACTCTTCAATAGAGTCTAAGCGCACACTTAGCTTATTTTCAGTAAAAGCAGAGTATTCTCACATGCAAATTCAGACTTACCGGATAATAATTGATTATTGATGAGTCACATACTATAGCCTTGTATCACAAGTTAGGAGTCTAAAATTAGCAACATCTGTTCCCTCTCATTATTAGGACCACTTCAATTGTAACTTGCCTTTTAGGTACGAACCGTCGTCCTCTTATCCTATCTTATCCCTTTACCTTCTTCCCCCTCTTTGTCATAATTATAAGCAGCAAGACACATTCTCCTTTATAAATGGATAGCTTCCAGACGTGTTCTGGTACCTGCTAGATACTTCTGGATCCTCCCACAATCAAGATTTTTCAACTATGATTATACTTACCAAACCAATGGTAACATAATTGGAACTTTCATAGCAGTCTCATATCTTGCAGGGAAGGAGAAAGAAGAGATAATAGAGGTAATAAGAATGATTTTTAAGAAAGAGTAGCTTTTAGGTCTAGAGAAGATGGTACATTCCATAGATGACAAACTAATTATTCCTTTCCCGGAGACCATTATGCTATCTTCCATAACAGACCTGCATAGGATCCCCTTAGAACAAAGGATTCCTCTGATAGTCTTCAAAGATGAATCTCTTTTCGATGTAGCCTGGCCAAGTATGGAGAGAAACATATTATTCTTGTATGATACAATGTAGCAAAAAGCAATGGGCAACAAAGAACTTTTAGAATATTGAAGAGATGAAGGCTTCCCAATCCTTGAGTTTCTAAACAATTACGGAGAAGGTAATCTCAAACTTCTCCCACCGGATGTTAAGAAAAGCACCAAAAGGAATAAACTAGAGAAAGAGGGAGAAGAAAACTTCATTGTCATGAGGAGGGATAACCACGAATGGATCTGCACCACGGTAGATAGGGAGAATAATGAAGAATAGTCTTAGAAAGTCCAGCAGATTATAATAGGTCTCCAGGACAATCGCATGTGAGCATGCCTATGTACAGTGGACTCTAAAATTTAGATAAGTTTTATATGTATTTGTGTTTACTTATAGGATAGAACATGTATAAAATTCTAGATAGGCTATCCATATTCAATTATGACTCCCAGAGATAAGGTAAAAGGATAAAATGTTCAGGGCTGTTGAAAAATGTTGTATATTTAGCAGGGACTCTATATGTAAAAATATAAGATGTACATTAATCATTATAAAATTACTATTAGAATTAATTGATGTAAATTCTGGTTCAAAATCTTCCCTATAAGTTCACTGACTGAATTCTCATATACAAATCTAGAAAAGTGGTGAGATACAGATGTGAAGATTCCCTGAAACAGACTATTCATGTATAGGCTCAGTATAAATATAGGGGAGCTAATTTTACAACAGATGATTTTAAAGCTCAAAGGATAAAGCAGGGAATTTTGAAAGAACAGGAATAATATCCTTGGTATATGAAGCTAAGGAAACATAGATAATTATGAAGTTTCTTTACAGAGTATTCAAAATGCTCAATTGTAGGAAGTGCATATAAAATCTAGAAAGTAGAATAAAAACATCTTGCTATATTACAAGGTAAGGACAGTTCAAATTATATACTGATATAGGAAGGAAATGGAGAATAGTAATATTAATCAGCACTCTGTGCAGAAATTCATCCTAAGCTATTATAAAAGAGGATAAAAAGATCTTTAACCAGGAAGCTACAAACTGTGATCTTTAGAAAAATAGCATGGCATCCTATAAATAGATAAGTATAGATATATATATTTATATATATATAATAAGAATATATTCATGCATACATATACCTGTGATCTCCTTACATGGATGCATACATATAGATCAAGGTATATATATACATGAATATAGAAGGTATATATATATATATATGAATATATATAGCTACATAGCCCAATGGTGCTATCATGTTCTCAGCTTTTCATATTGTGATCTGGCTACCTTTTGAATGTATTACTGTCTTGGCCCAGTAGCTTCTGGACATGGAAATTACATATATATGCACATATCATTTACTTACCTGGTTAATATATGCACCTCTTTCATTTTCATTAAGAAAATTAAAAAGAGTTAAAGACAAAATTTCACAGGTTCCATCGGCCCACGTCGAATCCTTACACAAATTTTCCTGCACACTCAATATGTTAGGTAAGGTAATCTACAAATAGGTAAACAATAAGAAATTCAGAATAGGGTTTTCAATAGCTTTTTTCACTGATTTAAGAATTTAATCTTATGGGCAAATGCAGCTTTTAAATTTTTATGAGAATAGATGTTATCTCCACATGTTGTTAAGGAGAAATTAGAATAGATACACCTGTTTAATCTTCTGGGAAGGAACCCCAAATGCATGTTGATATACTTAACAAGGTATTACAGAGTCTTGAGTAAACCACAAACTGAGTTTTCGATGTAGCATCAATTAGTCCTCAACATGCAAAGGACATAATATTGTTTAATAAGGATATATATATATATATATATATATATATATATATATATATATATATATATATATATATATATATATATATATATATATATATATATATATATATATATATATATATATCAGTTTTCAGATTATTTGTATTCTTTAACTCTGAGGTACATGGTGAATAGGTAATTGGTGGTTAAAGTCTCAGTTAAGGTATCGTGAACCTCTCTGTTTAAAATATACAGTACAGAACTAGAGAGGGTCTTGGAACAAGATCTTTATTTATAAAACTAGACCATTTGTGAATATAGACAACCTAGTAAGATCAATGGGTAACATAGAGTAAAAATCAAGCATTCGGGCAGCAGTAAGCATCTACGATCAAAACACTAGGAGAAGTGCAATTGAAAGTCTATTTTATGCATTAGCAAAAACAAACATGATATGAAATAGAACATTACTAGAATTAGGAAGAACAGGCTTGGGCCAAAGGCAAATTTAATGCTTCTAGTTTGTTCTATCTGACTTCTTTTATTGTAATTTCTCATATATATATATATATATATATATATATATATATATAGCCATGCTCTAGTATATGCTATATGAAACCACTCAAACTAACTCATTTTATCTTTGGTATCTTCTTAATTTGGGATAAGTTTGGTTCATGATCATGGTAATAGGCATTCATATATTCTAATATGATATTAAAAGACTAAGGTAAATCAGGACACTAGGTTAAGTTTTTTGCTGAGTTTTTAAAGGGAATTTTTCATTCCAAATAAACTGTGCTTTCTGATTGGTCCATATTATTGTTTAGAAATATACACTGTCTTAATTGGATTCTTTGATTCTATTGGTGGAAAACTCATATTGAGTGAATGTAGGTTAACCAGTGTAGAAGGTAGTGTTCTTTTTTGTTTCTTACAGGTGTCAGGAATCAAATGAAGAAAGGTTTTTTAGCATCCTAAAGTTTCCAAAAACAAAGTAAAGAAAATAAGAAGGTGTAATATCCGTATAATAGATGACGCATTCAGACAAAGAAGGACCCAGAGTATGTTTGCATCAAAGTATAAAACTAAAGAAAAAAAGAGGAATCAGTAATAGCAACATTTATGTTTCAACAGAAATGTGGGTATGCCCACAAAAATGTAATTGGTAAAATTCTCTGAGTAGTGGGATTACCCACAGAAAAATTACTAAGTAGGATAAAAATTTTGACAATGGATGGATCGTGGGTATGCCCACGTAAATTTTAATTCAACAAATCTCGGCTTGTGTCGAGTCATGGGTATGCCCACGTAATTTTGTATTAGTACAAGACCAATGGTCCTGGGCAATGCTGGAGGTTTTCTCAACCCCGCTCTTTCCTATCAGCGCCTGCCGTGAGCGGGGTATCAATGTAAAATTTTATATATATTAATAAAATAATTACAGGGCTTAGGCCTTTTACCGATCAAAAAAAACAAAAAACTAATTTTATGTATGAGATATTTTTACACAATTGAAATAATAATATCAATATTATTATATTATTATACTAAATCTAAATTCATATAATATATATTAAAAATAAATTCAATACTTTATAATATAACAAAAATAGCCAATATTATCTTAATATAATATGACTCAAATTACACATTAGAAAATCAGTTAAAATTCAAAAAACTTTATAATATTCAATAATTAACTAAAATTGATAGGTCTATAAGACCTCAAATATATTAGCCAATTATATCATTAAAAAATGATTTTTATAATTTATAAATTTAAAAAATTCACATTTAGACTATAGAAAATGTGTTAGTTTTTACAAAATAAAAAATACTCTAAATTGTAATTGGTGGAAAGAATTAATTTTAATTTGATTGTGTATTTGTTTTTAGCATCAAAAATAAAAAATCTATTCATGCATACTCTTCAAATATCTGTCTAAGTAATTACCAATATATTAACTCATAGGATAGTGACAATAACATTTGTCTATGATGAAAAAGAGAAGATAATATAAATTACAAAATATATTTTTTAAATATGATATTATATAATTATATATTTAATGTTTGTAAAAATTACTTTTTGTTTATCCTTTTATATTGCATGAATAGATTTCTGATTTTTAATTGTGTATTTTTTTTTAGCATCAAAATAAAAAATCTATTCATGCAATACTCAAATGGATTATGGAAATCTGATTAATTATCTTTGTATGTTAAGAACTTATGTGATAATGATTTTATTTATTGTATTATTGTTAAAATTGTTGGATATTAACTAGATACTTTTATGTTGTTATTTTTCTAAAGTTATTTCTTAACTAAAATAGAATTATTTTACCAAGGTCATATTTAAATATTACTAATTTTCTCTATTTTAAATTATTATTATTAATTTTTTATTTTTATTTTTATTTTTTTTAGTTTTGTTTATTCTATTTTTAAAAAATTGACAAATAAGGGGCCTTTAGACACTCAAAACTAGGTAGGTGTCTTAGAATCATTCAAATTTGCAAAATCTCATCCAAATGCTCTAATTTTCATCAAAATGGATTATATCAATTTTAAATGGACATTTATTAATCAAAGTTGGAAAAAATCATGTAAATCAAAGGAAAAATCAAATCGTGACATCAATTAATTAAATACAAGCTTAAAGCGGTTAATCACACTATATAATTGATTTTAATCAATTAATTGTATAGTTATAAATCAAAAGTCAAATTGAACCTATTCCCTTACATGGCTAATTTAATTAATTGATAGAATTTAATTAATTCTAATATCTTTCAACATAATTTGAGCAACCAATAAAAATTGAGAACACAATGCACATGGATCACTCCAAATAGTTGTATCTTAATCACTCAGTTTCAACTTTGAATCTCAACCACTCAAATTTTTCTACTTGTCCAAACCTTTGAGACAACCATTTAAATTGTCCCCCCATTTAAAAACATTTCAAAGGTTTTGACTCAACCAAAGTTAAATCATGATCAAGTAACTCTACCCCCTACCCTTGGGATTTTACTACAAATAGAAGTCATTTTGAGAGCATAATAGATCTTAGAAAATTCAAGTGCATAGCATCATCACTATAGGCAATTTGAGAGAAATTGAGTAATATCTTGAGCATTTTGAGAGCAAATAGTGAGATTAAGAGCAATATCATGAGCA
Source organism: Chamaecyparis obtusa (assembly GCA_027943335.1). Lineage (NCBI taxonomy): Eukaryota > Viridiplantae > Streptophyta > Pinopsida > Cupressales > Cupressaceae > Chamaecyparis > Chamaecyparis obtusa. The sequence goes on from BSBK01000882.1 coordinate 1,320,461, forward strand.
TTTGAGTTAATCTTTGTATCAATTTGAGAATTAAGAGCTAGATTAGGCATTTTATCATAATTTCTCATTCTAGGATTGTCACTAGTAGAGAATAAGGTTGAGAGCTCTAGTTACCAAGCTTAGATAGAGAACCATGAGATGTTATGGATTGTTAAATGCAATTTTTTAGATTAAATTTCTATTGTATTTTCATAGAATTGTAGCTAATTGTCCTAATTTCATGAAGGTGTAAACACTCACACACAAATGGCGCCCACCATGGGGCCTTGAGCCTCATTTCTATCATTTTTATCAAGTTTTGTGTGTTTTTGGCTTCACTTTTACATCAATTTTGTAGAAAATAGGAGAAGTGTCACCTACGAAGGATCTAATGATGCTTATGAGCATTCTGATGATGCCTAGAAGAAGTTAACTGATGCCTACGAGATTCTTTCTATTCTATTTTTTCTTCTTCTGATGCCTGTGAAATAAAGTATTACATTTGAGAGCGTAAAGCATCACCTAAGATCTGAGAAACAATGCCTATTAGTTGTTCTTTGCCACCTATGATATTTTATCTTACACAATTTATAGTTATTTGTCACATTTGCTAGCTTTTAAATGATGCCTACTAGCTTTTAAATGATGCCTAATAGCTTTTAAATGATGCCTGCTAGCTTTTAAATGATGCCTAATAGCTTTTAAATGATGCCTACTAGCTTTTAAATGACGCTTAATAGCTTTTAAATGATGCCTACTAGCTTTTAAATGACACCTACTAGCTTTTAACTAACGCTTATTAGCTGATAAATGTCACTTAGTGTTTTCAGTTTAATTTTGATGTCAGACTACTAAATTCTATTTTCTAACTCTCTGTTTGTGTTTTTCCCGCAGATGAGCAGACATGAGAAAGTACAGAAACCAGAGAGCAAAGTTACTCAAGTGAGAAAAGAGGTAAGAATTCAAATCAAACGTAAAAAAAAAATCCATAGTGCTTCAATTCTAGATAGTTTGGGATTAGAAGAAAAGCTTTATAAACATTACATTAAGGTGTTGGATGCTTACAAAAAGAAATTTCCTACTTTGAACTAATTTGTTTGCATTAAGTTGTTAAACTTTTCTTTGCAAAATCTTGTCAAGAACACTTAATTGCATTTCAATTTGTTCCTTTTGGTTTCCTTCACTTTGTATTTTTGTGTTGACTAATTTTTTGGAGGAGCCAGAATGGGAACGATAGCCACTACATAAGTAAGCAAATAAACATCAAAAACTTCAAAAAAGTGCCTAGCCTTTGCTAGCTACAAAAGAGATATTTTTCATATCAAGCTTGCATTGCTTAAATTGTGGCTTTTCTTTGGATCTAGTTTAATAGGAAAAACCTTACTATTGTCCAAATTGAACAAACATTAGGCACATGCTCTCCATTTTGCGAAGTGGATCAAAAAGCCAAACATGTGAGTTCAACTTGGTAGAAAGAAAGGGATGAGGAATTAACCAAACATTTCATTTATAAGAACCTCCTTGTCAAGAGGTTGAAAAAGAAAAAAAATTTCTTGAAGTGTTTGGAACAAGGAACAACAATAGGGATATGCTCTTCACTTTCTAAGTGAATCAAACTCCCAAACTTGTTGAACTAAGTTTGATTTATTATTTTTTTATATATGCTAGATAAAATAGATCTTTAGAGGGCCTACCTCCTGAGATTTTCCTTACGAGGATGGTGAGAGGGAACAACCTAAAGTGGGAGACAATCACTTTAGCTGCGATACTATCCGACCCACTATAAATAAATACATTCTTCCTTAATAGGAGAGTGACTAGGTTGTGTGCAAGTATTCTTCACTTCCTCTAGTAGTTCTTCGGGATTGCACCAAATCATGCTTTTCGTGTGTGTGGGAAGCCCACAAGAGGGTAAAAGAACTTGACATGATCTAGAACGGAGGTGTTCATTAAAAATCCTGCTAAGTAGTAATCTACTTTTTAGAGCCAAAAATGTTTAAAAGCCAAATCTGACTCTAGGTAGATTGCTTGGAAGACATTCTTGTTTATACTTGTGAAAACGATCGAGAACATACACTTTTAGTGTGGTTTTAGGTATATGGTACAAATTTGACGTGTGTATTGGGTTTGTATTTTATTCTCAAGCAAGAATATTCTGTAGATCTGATCTTAAAACTTTTAAAAATTCTAGAATTTACAACCTGGTCTGCAAAGTGTCAGCTGCACACAGAGGAAAAATGCTTATACATAGTGAAGTTACGCCTGTGACTATTCAAGAAACACATGTCAATGGTGAAGTCACGCATGTGACGCTTTAAGAAATGCCTAGAAAAAGATAAGAAACACCTATTAACAAAGAAAAGTTGCATGTTGACTTGCAGAGCGCTGCCTAGGAAAATTCTAGTTTCTGCATACTAAGTTTTAAGTCACGCCTACACATAGATAGGTGATGCCCAAAAACAAAGAAGGGCAAACAGCGGACATTTCCCGAGGGTTTGGAAAGATTTTAAAATCATTTTTGGATACCCTTTTCAGAGATATTCCTTATCAGTGCAACAAATAGATCATATTCCTGAAAAACATTTATAATGATGAATCTATTTGAGAAACAAATCAATCCTATTATGGAACATAATTATCAAAATCAAGACCAAAATTTCCATAGGAATCAAAATGATGAAGTGTCTGAAGATGAAATTTTGGAAGCATCCCAAGATCCCATATTTATGGAAACAATGTGATTAATTATGGAGAGGGATAAAGAAGCATATTTCCTAATTTATCTCAATCAGAAGCTAAGCTTCCTCATAATTATGACACATCAACCTTGAGTAAGAATGAGGAAAAACAAAAAGATAGATCATCTAAAAAGCCATCATCAATATCAATTTGTCATTTTCTTTATGATGAAGTGTCTGAAGATGAAATTTTGGAAGCATCCCAAGATCCCACATTTATGGAAATAATGGAATTAATTTTGAAGAGGGATAAAGAAGCATACTTCCTAAATTTAGCTCAATTAGGAGCTAAGCTTCCTCATAACTATGACACATCAACCTTGAGGAAGAATGAGGAAAAACAAAAAGATACATCATCTAAAAATCCATCATTAAGATCAATTTGGCCTTTTCTTTATGATGATGGGCCATCAGTATCTTCATCTTCCTCACAAAAAGAAACATTTAAGAGCAACAAACCTATCTTGGATCAAGGGAAATTTCATGATCATCCTATTTGTGATCAAGATAATAAAGAGTATGAAGAGAAAGGTACCACTCTCAAGCAAGATCTAATGCACAAACCTCTATCTAGCAAGGTTTCTCCCATAGCTTGTACTCCTTTCATCCTTTGTCCATCTCACAAAGCTTCACCACTATCCAAAATTCCTCCATCAAAGAGTGAACCTAATGATGACACTTTTCATGTTGACTATATCTACCCTCACGGGCTACCTCTAAAAGAAATCCAAGCTAATTTACATCTTGTTGCAGATTGTTTCCATGCTTCAAAGATCTTGGACCCCAAAGCTTCATGTGCTTCAATACCTATTATACCCATTCAAAAGGATCCTACATCATTCCTCCAAATATCCCCCACACATATCCAAACATCTACCTTGTCCTTAGAAGTGGCTCCATGTCAAAAGGATAATCCAAAGAGAAAAGAAACAAATATCGGTAAAGATCAAGATCAAGATTCTATACAATCCCCTCCCATAGTTGATGAAGGTCCCATATCCATAGAACCATGTTATGATCCTCTTGCATCCTTTCATGTCTTCCAAGATGATATCCTTCCATTCCAAAAACAAAGCACCCTTCCAAGTTCCATATTTTCTCCACTTCTCAAGCAAGATCAAGATATTCCTTCCACAATTTCCAATGAGCATATTGAAAATCAAGAGAAAAATACCCTCTCTACACCATTCGAAGATCCTTGTCAAGATCAAAGTATCTCATCATTTCCTTATCATATTCCTCCATGTTCACCTCAAGAAACCATCATTCTTCCAAATCCCTTGCATGATAATAAATCACTTCAAGCTTCAGTTGATCCTATCAAATGTGTTCCTATCAAAGCTACTCATGAGCCTATTAGTATAAAGCTAAATCTTAAAGATGAGAACCTTGGCAATGCAACTCCTTCCAAAGATGTTGATATCCTTTTCACACCTTATATCCCTCCATTCAAACACAACCATATGCCTTCACTATCCTCCAAATCCATTTTGGGTTCCTATGTCCCAAAACAAAATTCTTCATCCCTTCCATCCATATTAGGTCCATATATTCCTCCATCAACCATTCCTATCATCCCTAGCTCTCCATTCACTTACCCTACCATGTATCAAGATCAACAAAGGCACACAGACGTGAAGAATGTCCAAACACCAATCCATATGAACCCTCCATATTATTCCTATTCATACACAATTCCTAAGTCTTTTGGAAGCAATTTTGAGGTGCAACATAAAAATCATAAATCCAAGAATCCATATGTGTATAAAAATCACAATGTCCCATCTAATCAACATGTGAATGAAAAGAGAAATGAAATATCCAAAAGACCACAAAGGTCCATAAAGAAAAATGAAATATCCAAAAGGTGGCAAAGGTCCACCAAGAAAAAAGAAAAATCAAATAAAATGTGGGTTCATAATCCCTCATTGACGAAATGCATTCAAAAGCATCAAAAAAGAACGAAAAATCAAAGACTATGTGGATTCCCAAGTCACTTTTGAAAGACTTGCACACAAAAGAAAAATCAAAATTGACATTCAAGCTTCCAAAGGCTTCCATTTCATCTCCTTCCAAACATCTTCCACTTTCCAAGTCTAATTTGGGTTCCTACACCCCAAAATCCACTACCTCAAAAAGATCCTTACCTCCTTCATCTATTGTTCCTCCATAATTCCACCACTCTTCAAAGTGTGTGTCAAAGTTGATCTTGCCAACATTTCCATCTACAACATACCTTCTTCTTATCCTCACATTCATTTTCCAACACCTACTTTCCATATTTCCATCCCTCTTATCCAATCTATGGCATAAAACCTTTACCACCACCTACCTTTATCCTCCATATCTATCTGTTGTCATCACCTTATCAATATCTTTGAGAATCCTAGCCATACCCATGGTTTACTACAACATATCTTTCAGAAGAGCATTGTCCAAAGATCTCGATGTTGGGAAAATATTGAAAAAAAAAAAAAAAAAAAAGGTGCCTTGGTGAAAACCTACCAATAGGCACCTTGGTGGAAAAAGTAAAGAGAAATAAATCTTTCCTATGGTGAAAACCACTTCTTGTGACGCCTTGGACAAGTACCATGATGAAAACCTGGCAAATAGGTGTCATGTGTAATTCCTCCTTCTTGCACTCTACACTTGGGGGCAAGTTTCATCCATGCTATCCTCCATCTTCGTATCATAATCTCACTTGCATCCATATTCCCTCTCTCACCTTTAATCTTGACAAGGTTGAACACATCCATGAGCATTAATTATCTTGACATTTGTTATCCTTTCCATTAGCTTATTTACTTGTTGCATCCATGTTACCCTATCATGATCTTGCTTATCCCAAATTCACCTTCATTATTCCTTGACAGTCTTTCCATAATCCCAAACATCCCTTCATAGACTCCATCACCCCTTTATCCTGATTGTGTTATCTTATCCACATCTCACCCAAATTGACCCCTTGATCTTGATCAAAATGAAGAACTTAAAGTACAAAATTTGTTATCAAAAAACTTCTTGACATGTCCACTCTTTTGGATCCCTCATTTTCATGACAGTAGATCGTTATCCTATAGGCTATCTAGCACTGCATCATTGGCTTCCATGGCTTATCCAAAAATATGCTTCACATTGTTATATCATTTCTCCTTAGCTTGGGTAATCCTGAGGAGATGGTCCTACGGGTCACATTTGCATACTTCATTCATCATGGCCTTTCCATCTCTAATCCATCAGCTTGCAAATCCATCCTTCATGTCCTATATCTTGCTATACATTAGGGGCAAACCAATGTGATCTTGTTTGAGAGCTGGTAATTTCTAAAAAATATAAAAAATCCAAAAATCCAAAAAAAAAAAATGTTTACATAAAGTGCTTTGAGCTGCATCTTGCATAAACTGAGCTTTTGTAATATTTTGGAAGTTTGTCCAAGTCCAACATTTTTCCTATCCAACTAGGGGCATTTGATCTTAATCAACGGATTTCAACAAACAAGCATCAATTCACATGAATCAATGCATTAAACTCAAACAGATTCAATAGTGCTACTTTCGGTCACACATCAAAGGGAATTATCAGAGCTTCAGAAGAGAGAGATTTTATTGAACCTTTGATGGCTATCATTGTTCACAACCAAGTATTTTGATCCTACAACGTGATCCATGAGCCTTCATTGACATTATTATTCAAGATTAAAAAATTGACATCACTTAAATGATCAGAATGTCTGGAAATTCTTTTTTTGAAAATCTTGATACATTGCAAAACACTTGAAGCTTTTTGATGATCTTTATTGAATTTTATTTTTATCGTGTCTTTTTAGCTAATTGATGATGTTTCGACTAGATTGGTAATGATGAAGACATGATATTTTTCTTGTCTTTGAGTGACTGTCTTGAGGGAGATCCAACAACTTATGTGAATTCATCTAACGACATGGTCATCAAAGAACCATCGAGGACTTTCATATAGGATGGAGGGTTGATCTTTGTTTGTTTACATAAACAAATACCTTGGCTCTTTAGATCTTCCATATCTTAATACCAAAATCCAATTGCAACATTGAATCAGTTGAAACCGGTATTCATATTCCCATAGTTGGTTATTCAACTAGTGAGGGTTGTAATAGTTTCCCAAAAGGTTACCAAATGTGATATAAAGCGGTATTCATATCATCATGATGTGGCTAGTGATGGTTGTACTTGCTTTCCGGTCCCACAATGCTCAATGATGAAAATATATCTCTATGGCATTTCTTTGCTAAAAGCTAGTGACAATTAGTTGCATTGCATTGCATTTTCATGTTAGATAACTTGCATGTTTATGGGATTTTCCTTAATCAAGGGGTGGAAGTTAATCATGATTACATCATCAATGTCCTAATCAATGTCTTCAAATATTTGATCATCAAATTGATCAATGCTACATCCAAGATTATCATTAATATGCATCTGCTCACCTAGGGGAAACCTCATCATCTGATCAATTAGGGGCAACCTAATTCTCTTCATTACCTATATCTACATCTGTACCTAATTCATATCAAATGACCCTATCTATCAACATTCCACCATTAATCTTCTCATCAAATCCAATCCAATCGAATATCAATTAGTCAAATCATCCAATTGATCATCTTACGTCAATCATTTATCATATCCTCCATTTTCTCATCTTGAGTACATTAAATTTCCTAACTCTAGATCTTGAGGAAGGAAAATCAATCCATTTGTTCGTATCTCTAGATCTTGAGAGTGAATTATCAGTTTATCCAATCAGTCCATTAGCATATCTATCCTATCCGATTGACATCAATACAACATCAACCAAGTGATTCTGACTGACATCAAGTGATATCCAAACATCATCAACTTATCTCAAACATCAACAACATTTTCTCAATCATAGTTTTTCTCATCAAATTCTTTCATCACTGGGGCATGTTTTGTTGAGGCCTTGATTATCATCAATGTTTTTTAGAAATGAAAAGATATTGGATCTATTTTCAATCAATTTAATCAATTTTTTTCTATCCGGTGATCAATCTATTTCATTTCTAAGGGGGCATCATCAGAGTATCAAATCTGCATCAACATTGAATCAGGGGCATTAAAATTTTGAACTATTATCAGTGGGGCATATCAAATCAATTTTCAAATCAGGTTTCAAATCAGTTTTGTATCAATCAAACAAGTATCGAATCAGTGATTAGGATATACAATTTTCTTTGAATCAATGTGCTACGCACATCAATTCAAAGAGGGGCATTTGTAGACACCCAAAACTGGGCAGGTATCTTAGAATCATTCAAATTTGCAAAATCTCATCCAAATGCTCTAATTTTCATCAAAATGGATTATATCAATTTTAAATGTACATTTATTAATCAAAGTTGGAAAAAATCATGTAAATCAAAGGAAAAATCAAATCATGACATCAAATAATTAACTACAAGCTTAAAGGGGTTAATCACACTATATAATTGATTTTAATCAATTAATTGTATAGTTTTAAATCAAAAATCAAATTGAACCTATTCCCTTACATGGCTAATTTAATTAATTGATGGAATTTAATTAATCCTAATATCTTTCAACATAATTTGAGCAACCAATAAAAATTGAGAACACAATGCACATAGATCACTCCAAATAGTTGAATCTCAATCACTCATTTTCAACTTTGAATCTCAACCACTCAAATTTGTCTACTTGTCCAAACCTTTGAGACAATCATTTAAATTGTCCCCCCATTTAAAAATATTTCAAAGTTTTCAACTCAACCAAAGTTAAATTGTGATTAAGTAACTCTACCCCCTACCCTTGGGATTTTACTACAAATAGAAGTCATTTTGAGAGCATAATAGATCTTAGAAAATTCAAGTGCATAGCATCATCACTATAGGCAATTTGAGAGCAATTGAGCAATATCTTGAGCATTTTGAGAGAAAATAGTGAGATTAAGAGCAATATCATGAGCATTTGAGTTAATCTTTGTATCAATTTGAGAATTAAGAGCTAGATTAGGCATTTTGTCATAATTTCTCATTCTAGGATTGTCACTAGTAGAGAATAAGGCTGAGAGCTCTAGTTACCAAGCTTAGATAGAGAACCATGAGATGTTATGGATTGTTAAATGAAATTCTTTAGATTAAATTTCCATTGTATTTTCATAGAATTGTAGCTAATTGTCCTAATTTCATGAAGGTGTAAACACTCACACACAGGGCCAAGGCTGGAAATATCTATTAATGATCAAGCAAAATATAAACAATGAGAATCAAAGTTGTCTATAACTAGAAAGACTACAAAGAAATTGACCAAAACAAAGATAATCCATGAGGACCAAAACCATCATCTAAAACAAAAATTGGATCATCTAAAGTAGAAAACCATCAAAAGCTAAGAGTTTGAGAGCCTGAAAAACAAAACCACATACTAAGCAACCAAACCATTGCTGCAAAAATCTAAAACTACTAATAAGGTTTATACGAATACAAAATTATGATCAAAATAGCTAAATTCTTATCTATCTAGGTCCCAAAATATACTTTCAAGCATGTGGAAATGATTGCCTCTAAGATCCCTTGTGGGCTTCAAATTGGCCAATTTTCTCTACCCCCATCATCGCAGACATCTGGTCTTCAAACTTAGAATGGTTGACCAGACAAGGCAATTGATTTCATCATGTAATCTTGCCCCACCTCCATTCTTTCTAGTTCTTCATTAGCATGTTCCACTTGAGGCTCTTCTTCTTCCTCCGCTTCATCTAAAAATCTTCACTCCCAAGACCATCCATATTTTGATCATACTTATACTTGAAAACCCATTCTTCATCTTCATTTATTTTGTTAGCAATTGGCTCTACTAAAACATCATAAATTCCAAGAACTTTTAACATAAAATTTAAACTCATTTGCATGGTACTCAATCTTAGCTCCTTAAATTCCCACTCCCACCCAGTCAACACAAAAAACCTTCTAATAGGACCACCATAGGTGCTTCTATGTATTCAGCCTCTGGTGAATGAAAAAGTGTGATCACTTCTATAAACCCTTACACTTGAAGGAATCCATGAAGAAGATCTCAAGAAGCGGCTTATAGCTTCCTATCCATAGCATGCAAGAATTATGTAGATATTATGAATGGTAGCTCTCAAATGAACCTTAAAGAAAGACCCTTGCAAGGTGCACCATAGAATGGAAGATTCAAATGATAATGCAAAGTAATCTAAGATGAGATGTAAGATCTATTCTAAAATGATATGCAAGAAATGCATGGAAAGTAGATCTTCTAGATGGATTAAGCTAGATGCAAGAAAGCAAATGACAAAGTTAAGATAAATGATGATGTAGTGCTTCAATATGAAAGATGCAAGAATGCAATAGCTCCAAGATTGCAAGATTGCAAGACTCCAAGATTCCAAGATGCCAAGACTCCAAGAACCTCCAATAAGATTTCAATAACTCAAGAAGCTAAGAATGCTATGAGGGTGGGATCTCTAAAAGTGAGGAGAGAGTCTACTTTTAAAGGATTTAGAAATGAGTGGACAGTCAAGATTAAGAGACAAAAAAAATGAGCAAAGGTGGAGATTAAATCTCGGTTGATCCATGTGGTCAAGATTCTCAAGAGGAAAAATCAATGGACATGATTAAGAGGCAAAATAATGAGTGGTTGAGATAAAGAGGCAAAAGACTTTTTCAAAAGTCGAAAGATTCCATCTCATTGGAAAGTGCAATTTTCTTTTTATTTTTAATTTACTATTTATTATTTTTAGCAAAGTGGTTTCCATTATTTTATTAAAAAGGGTCTTTATTTAATTAAAAAGGGACATGTTCTTTAAATTAATTGTGGCTTAGGATAAAGTAAATTTATTATTTAATTAAAAAAAATTGTTAATTAATTAAAAGGGAGCATGTTCTCTTAATTAAATAAAGCTTAGGATAAAGTGTTCATACTTTAGGATATAATCAAATAAATGATAAAATGATGATTTGATGAAGAAATAAGAGATTAAATAAATATGCAAAATTTATTAAGCACAAGATCTAGTCTAGTATTTAAATTTTAATATTTAGAAAGGGGATCATAGTTTACTAGACCATTTTTGGGTGATTACATTTTCTCGTCTTTGACTAATATGTGAGCAATCTGGGAGCATATTGAGTCAAAGAATGATGATGGCAAGGTAACTGATAGAGATCTGACTCCAAAATTGATCAAGCGAAGCACAAAAATGTAACAAGAGTTCCAATGCACAGTTTGATGTGAAGCGATGAAACTGAACATTGAGACTAAGGTTGAAAGATAAGACAACACCGGAACTGATATGTTGTGATGAGAACTGATATGTCTAGAGAGATAGGATAGAAAAATCAATTGGCAGCTTTGAAAGATAGGTTATTCTTGCTCCCTCAGGATCGAAATCAAAATGGGGTAGAGGAGATGCAAAAATGAAATAGATTTGATCAAATTAGGATAAGATAAGGTTCAAGATGAAGTATTAAGCACACAAGACCAAGTTTGACCACCAAGTGATGAAAATTTTGCCCTAGTTTGAATAAGGTTGACTAGAAAAGTATAGCATTAGCATCAAGTCAAGCGATTATGAATAAAATATGATCATTTTTTTGCCTCAAATGATGAAAAGATAAGCCTCAAAAGAACAAAAAAATAAACTTGGATTTTGGTTTTGATCTCGAAAATGAATCGAGGATGACGAGAAAGGATGACCAAATTTGTCTGATAATGATCAGACAAAGACTCTCTCCTCACTCAATGCAAGATGCAAAGACTAAGACTAAGATGTAATGCAAATACTAAGATGCAACCTAGTATGAAAAATGTAAGTGCAAAGTGCAAGGATCTTACTTAGTCCTTATTTTCATCATCGAGCCTTATTAAGAGACATCGCAAGATCATACAATCGTCACTAGTGCAAGCATAGCTATGAAGATATGAGTATGATCTATATCAGATATAATGTAGGAAACATATGTAAGCATCGAGGCATAAGAACCAAGATGACCTGAACATGGTTTCCAAATTAATGTTTCAAGTAACCATAAGCATCAAGGCATAAGAGTCCAAGATGACCTAGATGGTTCTTGCGTAAGAAAAAATAATGTAATGGTCAAGGCGATAATTCCAACCTCACCTAAGTGTCCAAATACAGAAGGTTGAGGTATGTGTGACATTCTAATCATGATGGAGGCTCTTACCATAGACATGCAATTTATTAGACAACTTAAGATCATTGGAATCACACCACAAGCATAAATAAAAGAAAATATGCCCCATGCCCCTAGTCCTCTAGTCATAACATCATGGAGAAACCAAGGAGGGAACATTAGTGAAAATCATTAATAACAGACAACATACAAAGAAAATATCATTTAAGGATACCTCTATCATTTTAATTTAAGTGCAGTGTAAAAAAAAATAAAGATAATTCCTGACTCGCTAGGACTCATGCATGTAGGTGAGAAATATCGCACAATCCTAGACTGCAGACAAAGCATCGACTCAAGGTAGCATATTTGATGAGTGTTGAGAAACACTCGATGTCAAAGGAAGTGTTGAGAAATACTATTTTGGGTGAGTGTTGAGAAATACAGGTGTGTCCTAGAGATTGTGATGACATGGAATTGCCCCCTAGTGAGACTTAGACGGAGACCGATTCCAAACCATAGAGACAAGTGTTGTAAAAGTCAATAGATTCATGGCCAAATCCACAAGATGATAGATATAAGTGCATGGGTTTCAAGTAGCACCTATTTCTAGGTTTTATCAAGATAATGATTTTTTTAGGTTATTATATGCTTTTTATGATTTTTTAGAGATTTATATGATTTTTAGAATTTTTAGAGATTTTATATGATCTTTAAAAGAAAAATTCAGGAACATTTTTAAATTTTTAATATTTTAGAGATTACCAGTTCTCAAGCAAGATCACATTGGTTTGTCCCCAATGTCTAGCAAGGTATAGGAGATGATGGATGAATTATCAAGTTGATGGAGGAAGTGGAAAGATAATGAGGGAGCAGAAAGATAATGCGACCCTCGGGGATAGTCTCATCAAGACACTAGTAAATTTTAGATTTTTTTTTGATGAGGATTGGTCAATTTTTTGATGCAAATTGGTCGACCAGACGACCATCACTGGTGTCAAACTTTCTTCATCGATTATTCAACACAAAATATGTTTGTCGTAAATACAACCTTTATAATCGTCGAATTATTGACTGAACCAACATCAAAATAATCACTTCAATCTAGAAGAATTATCGACATATGTTTCATCTTCTTCGACCAATGCTGGTCAAAATAGTGACGATAAATGGTCAAAACATTTGTCGAGAGTATATCATTCTTGTTGAAAACATTCATCAAGAGTATAGCATTCTCGTCGAAACTACATGATATGATGGTCGAAAAAATGACAACAAATTCAATTTTTTAAAAAAAAATAAAATATATTATCAAATCTATTAATATATTATAGTGATTGGAATTCAAAATTCAATGGATGTCCTAGCCTACATTATTCTTAGTAGACACCTACAACATGGGTGCTTCTATTTTAAGACCACACACACACACATGTGTGTGTGTGTGTGTGTGATCAAATATATTTGACAATAAAAAATTATAAAATCTATCTCAAGAAATGATGGGAAAATTATATATTATTTCTAGAAAGTTTCAACTTCTATTTTGTGTGCTCCCATGAATATTTATGTCGATATTCAATTTGTCATTTTCATGTTTATTGCAAATCAAAAGAACATAAAAGAGTTTTGAATTTGATCATATTAGTACAATACACATTACACTAACTTTATAAGAATATATTTTTATTTTATGTGGGCCACTCCAAAGGAAGAGAAGAACAATCCACTATTAACAATCTAACTAGTGCCAAAACTGCCATATGTACATCTTCAAATTACAAATATCATAATCAATATATTATTAAAGATTTTGGTTAGATATGTAATATAATGTTAGAATAGTGAAAAATACATACACGTGGACACTAAATAAATTATCTAGGTCTCAAATTAAATTTAAATTAACAAATACTCTTACCTTCCAAGTGAAAATATTTACTATTTAATCTAGTTGGTATAGGAGTGGAAAATGGTGAAATAAAATGCAAAAGTAGAGCCTAGTGAACTAGAATAGAACCGTTGGCCCAATGCCTTGTACTTTTGTTGGCAAATGTTAATATAGTTTCTCTATATGTGTTGATGGTTTAGGCGGTGCCAATTGTCCATGCTTTCATATAAAATGACGCCCTCTTCATATAATGGATCTATCAAATTTTTACCATTTACCAGTATATGTATTAGAACATGTAAAATTCTCTATGAAAGTGCAAGTTTTGCAATGGGTACAATATATACTATGTCCATATGAAGTTGATTGTTCTAGAAAAAATTTGTGTTCAATTTCTATTGTTGTGAATGATGAAAATGGCTTTAATATTGGGATCATGATGGTCTGATATGGTGATATCCACTTTGTCGATATCTCTACCTAGCTTCAATGTACAAGCACTTAGTGGAATGGAAATGCTGGCACACTTCAATTAGTAATTGCATCCTCAATGCCACCATTGTTGTCATCACCATATTATTATAACGCTAAGCTCTTTTTCTTGTTTCTAGGGCTCCACTGGTATTATTAGTGGAGGATCTAGATGGTTGTAAGAAGCATTTTCCTTCTCTAAGAGAGTTAACTAGAAGATAGAGAACCTTGATAACGATGGCTTGGGGATTCGATTGCTTCGGTTGAAACCTACCAAATGTGCAAAAAAAAAGAAAGAAGAAATCTTCTTACCTTTTCCATTATTGTTGGCCATTGAAACCTCAGTGATAGAGGCAATATACAAGATTTAGAGCAATATATTTGTGGCACAATCCTAGATATACTTTAGATGTGGTTTTCTCTTTCCTGTGTAGTGATGTAATGCATAACCTTTAAACACGTTGTAATAAATAAAAAGAGAAGGCATAGTATAATATTGTATTGTTAAGTTTTCTTTTTGCATATACATTTCATTGGTAGTTTTTAATATATTATAGAGGGCATTTGGAACATATGTGTAGTCGTTCATTCAAAACAAAGAAAGATGACAACGGATTGTCAGAGGAACATTAAGAAGAAGTATGTTGTATGTATTTTAATCTAAAAGGTTCAAGGCAATGTTATAAATTCCTAAGAGGTGGAATGTTGTCCAAGTTGACAACTTGTTGTCAACTAGACAACCAACATAAGAAAATAACTAACTGTCAATAGTCCTATAACTGATTGTTATGGTTACAGAGGTTATACTGGCCTTGAGAGGTTTATTTAATAGAGATAAGGGTCTGTTTTGAAGGGGAGAGAGTGAAGACAGGGTAGATAATCGATCTCAAATCATGAAGATCAATGTAATCCACTTTGAAGCAATAAAAATGTAAAGTTAGTGTATTCTGCCAGGCATAACCCATGAGGGAACAGTCAGAGGATTTGATGGTAAAAATGCTTCTCTACGGTTCTTGTGAATGGATATGAGTTTTTCTGATATATTTTGTTTTTTCCCTCATTATTTTAAACTATACTATGGACCATAGAAGATGTCAACCATCCGTTTTTGTGTTAACTATCCCTGAACAGTGAGCAGGGGTCACAATCACTTGGATTATTGCAATATTGGATTGGTATGATCCTCCACTCCAGGTATAAATGATTAGGATGGATGGTAAATGATAGGTTATATCCCTTAATGAATTTTAAAGGGTCTTGAGGATTTTTTGGTGTGTTGAAACACTTCTAAGGGTGACTGTTCCTAAACAGTGTAAAGGATGACAATGAATTGTTTCAGATAAATTGGTGGACTTTGGTGACCCAAACCTCCAAGAATGGTAGGATGTATGGAAGATGAATTATATGACAATGAGGAATTTTTTCAATGTGTTTGGATGTAGGGCAAGCCAGGAAAGTGAAAGAACATTCGTTGATTTCTTGGGAATTGCTATCTCAGGGGTCACTTAAATTGGACTAGTCATGGCCTAGATGATTTACCCATTGGAGATGAATTTTATTTATTTGGATAGTCATGATATGGTTAGGGGATGATGTTAGATCCCTTTAAGGGGTCCAGAAAGGTGTGGAAGTGGTTTTTTGAACAAGCCCTAGGGTATTTGGCCTCAAAGAGAGGGTTTGGTAAATGAAACATTAGAACTTGTTGGCCAACCTTGAAAATGTGAAAATCCTTAGCTTTGGAGGGTATCTAGACTTTGTGCATAGGTAAGGAAGTCTGGTTAGTGGAGGAGATAGTAGTTTCTTTGCAAAAGGAGGCTTAATGGAGGGGTAACCACGGTGCACCAGTCTTTGTTTGGGCAATTGGTCCATAGGAGTCATATCTAGTTTTTAGATATATTGAACAAACCTAAAAAGGGTACTCAAATATGTGATTTTTTTTCTGAGTCCTTTGGGAAAGTTTTGCAGAATCATTGGAAAATGGGTCTGGTAGGCTACTAGGAGATTAGGTCTAGTGAACACCCGATTATGGGATTGTGAGTTGTTGGGGTTGCTTGGCTGGATCAACCATTGATTGGATTAAGGGACAATGAGTTGTTTTCAATGATGTGGAGTGGTTTGTGCACTTTGATAGGTCAAGGCGTGTATTGGATCAAGAGCAATGATCCTTGGAGCCATCCTTGCTATGTGTGGAGATAAGTTGTATAACAATAGAAAATTATACAATTATTTGCATTAAAACTTATTTTATTCATCAAAGAAAAGTGCATATCCCACACAAGCTGTGAGAATAACTCAAAAAACATGCATTTACAAAAGTAAACATATGCACGAAAAGATGAAATGGAAATAAAGAAATGGAACCTGTCATTGCCTAAAATGACGAATCCCATAGTTGTTGGCAGTGTCCCTAGTTTTCTCTTTAGCTTCAGCTCCAGTTACTTCACCATCCAAAAGGCCTATAGGGAGAGTTAAAAAATGATGTTAGAGCTTAGGGTCACATTTATTTATCTACATGTTTTTTTACATGGATAGCTTACTCATACAATACATCGAATTAGAAAGAAAAATAGAAAATCGGATCACAACTCCATCTTATTATCTAATAAGTTTTCTTAATGTAAAAGCACTGGTATCATGATCATCATTTAATATTCTACATTGATATCATTCATATTTCAGCATGTGGTATAAAATGGGCTCTCATAAGGGTTGATCCCATCATGTTGTTGGCTTGAAAAAATGTCACATGATGTCAAATTGGAAGCATAGTCTAAATTCAATGAAAAGCTAGTAAGAGCAACAACCTATTCAGAGAGAACATTATGCTATGAAGGGGCATACATCATTACTAAAATAGCATTCATATGATCAGAAATGAACATCATACAAATAGGTGTATATATCAACCTAAATAGTACAATGAAAGAGGGTTTCCTCAATTCTTTAGCTAGTAACAAATGAAGTTATCAAAACCAATGAGAATGTTGATCAAATATTAGTAAAATGTATTAGATCATGGTTTTTAAAAGAATGCTATATCAATGAAAAATAGAGAATATATTGCTTGTACCAAAAAGAGACATAGTGATTCCAAATGTCAAATTTTAAATCAATGATATAAAGGTTAGTGGTCATAAAAAGACAAGAAAAGATCATCAATTAAATATGTACAAGAAGTATAATAATGATTTTCCAAACAAAAGCATGAATGAGACATAACATTGATCTTTCAAAATGATTTTCAATAGGTGAATAGAAGATTGATATGGAAACAGTTCTACCATGTTGCCATAGAAAATAGATCAAAATGGTATAGGAATTTTTAGTCAAAGTGAAGACAATAACTCTTATTTGAGAAAGGAAGCAATAAAAGTCACAGTATTTGATCATGTTCATTATATGCTAATCAAAATAAGATATATAGCATTCATAGGCATGGAGGTATAGAATATCAAGTTGCAAATCACCAACATGAGTACTAGCTAGTGATAAGAGCATAAATTTATAATACTCAAAGACATGGTATGGTTAGTGTCAAAAAGATAAAATTCATAATACAGTCATGGCATGGTTAGAAGATGTATTTGTCTCAAGTTCAAAGGAAAAAAGGCTACTATAAGAAGAGGAAGATACAATCATGATTGTCAAAGCAATCTAAAAGAAAAACCATATCCATGCAGTCATATAGAACAACATTGAAAGAACAATGATGCACCATCACAATGATACACATTAAAGTAATAAGGACACTATATTCCACAATCACAAGGACAATCCATACAAGGTACAGAAGAGTGGTAAAATTATTGTAATCAATCATGTACAATGCAATGTTAATAGTGGATTAGAAAGAATGCTCAACACAAAAATAGAAAAAGTAGTGGATCTACAACATGGAAGAAGAGAAAAGAAGTGTGACAATGAAAAATACCTAGCACCTATTGAGTTTCTTTCACAATGGGTCTGGAGTACATATGAAAAGAAGTGAAAGTATTAGACTTTATCTAGGAACTCTGTATCCTAAATAGTAGACATAGATTTCAATGGTAGTACATATTACCTTTATTTTCTTTCAAGCAAGCAATCATTTTAAAGGAAGTCATTATTGGAAATACTTGATTACATAAAGTATAAATTCTATATGTCCTTAGTTATAACTTAAAACTTAAAACTTCTTTTTGAAGACCACATAATGGTGGAATTTCTTGAGTGAAGGAGAGCCAGTTTGACACCAGTCAGTTGGGAAGCATTTTCCATTAAGAATAGTTGCATTGGATGATGGAATATGGATGTTTGTATCCATAATGATGTGTTAGAACCAGTGAATTAATCTGGAGATGATTATGAAGTTGATTTTGCATAGGCCCTAGATAAATGACCCTATGAACAAGGGTTTGATGATTAGATGGATAGGTGGAGAGTAGTTGTCATTTAGCAACTTTTGCAACAAATGTTGCTAACAATATTTTGTAATGTTGTGCAAAACTTGACAGAATTACTCCTAGGGTCTACCCAAGGTGGATCTAACATATTTTAATGTTAATAACATCAATTCCACCATCCCTAATACAATTCTACCCATCCACTATCCTATCAACCTTAGTGAGCCATAGAATTTATAAAATGTAATTCTTTGTTAGACGTATATTTGAGATTTTCTATCGAGATTTACTTTGTAGTTTTCACTCTCTTATCTATAAATCTAATTTGATGAACATGGTGATGCAAATTGGTTGATGAACATGTTTAAGAAGTAAAATATTTCTTAAAGTGAATGAGAAATAATATGGAATAAGAAGTAGGTTTTTTTTACCATTGAATCTACGTCATTAGTTTAGTTTGAGATTCACTTGGTTTCGACAATAGTTTAATATTCTCTACTTAACAAGGAAAACCACGTGAAGGTGGAAGCTAATTTGGACCCTCCCCCCCTAACATCACTCTAAATTCCCCATTAACATCTAATAACATTCATTCATTCATTCATCCATTTTTGAAATATAACATTCAATTATTATAATCACATAACATTCATTAACACACAACATTCATGAATAATTGATTAACATATCATTCATCAACATTTACTAGTACAAAATTACATCCATTAAGACAACATTTTTTACTTAGCAAAAAATGTTAATTACAATCATTTCTTTTTTGGTTTCTTGCTCCTTTTTCTAAGGTAATGGCTAAGCGGAGCATTAATATCCTTGTCATTCCCCTCCTCAACTGATTCTAATCCTAACACATGTCTCCTCCTTATTTATTCAGGAACAGGAGGTTGCTGCGCCAAAGGGGGGTCTGCTGCAATAACAACTACGTCATGGGTTAAATTCACACCATTTTATATTAGTGTTACAAGTATTTCATTAATTAAAAGAACTATAAATCAAAAAAGAAATTTAAAAGAATAAAAAATAGATTTTCTTTACTTGAATGTGCCACATCATCTACATGGTGATCACTCTAAACATCCTCCACTTATTCAACATGACGTTCTATATGGTCTAAAATATACACAAAAAAGGTTACACCAATTTCAATTTAAGATGTTAAATTGTATAAATAATTACATAATTAATTTTCAATAGCAAATGAACACCTCCATTGACACTACGATGCACATCAAGGCCTTCATCATGTGGCGTAGGTTTTGTGTTAGGATTACAAGGCTGCATTGCAATGTCATGCGCATTATTATCATTGTTTGCTTTTTAAAAACAAAAATAGTCAATTTATGTTTGAAATTAACATCAAATAGATTGTTGCTCAAGTATTCAATTTCAAATATATATTTTTTGGCATATTTACATGTTCAACCGGTGCAAGAGACTCTTGGGTTGGGCTAGTGGAAGCTTGGCATAGGTGTTCAGCCACAACTTGATAGCCTTCCTTGAAGGCAATTTTTTTGTGTTCTGTCGTGGCCTCTAAATTAAAATTTGAGCCCTGCATTTTTTGATTAAACAAAATTATTTGCATTTTATAAATAATTTTGATATGGAATTCATTTACTACTTACAATTCGTGCTTTAGTTTTTTAATATCCACCAGAGCCAAGTTTGTGCTGCCCAATCTTTTGCAGTCTGGCCTTTGTTTCCTTTGATGTGTCCTGCAACCTATGAAAAGTTTAAAATATGTTAGATGATATAGATATAAAGATCACTAATTAGTGCATTAATACATTCTACTAGTAGTTAATACTATCGCATACCTTCTTCTCTCATTTGCTGGTGTAATTCCTCTTTGAGCATCCCCTTTCTCCTTTGCATCCAAAATGAACTCATTCCAATCCCTCACTAAAATAAAGGGAGGATGCTCGTACTTTGGGTTCTGGATGAGACTCATTCTATATGAGTCCCTCACAGTCTTAAGATGTTTGGCAACTTTTTCTAAAATTTTCTTCTCCTCAAAAATATTACTACCTGAATAGTTGTAATTTGGAATCACCTCTATTCGTGTATGTATGGGGGAAAATGTAAAATTCACTCCTAAATCCAAATTTCCAAAAGAGAGATCCAATTTGATCAACCAAGAGGTTAATACACAATCGAATCAATCTATGAAGACTATGAAAAAGAGAGAGAAACCCTATACTTCCCTATAGTTGGATCAAGCTTGAAATCTGAAATAATTGAAGTGCAAATACTAACCTTGAATTAGGGCAGATCTGGAAAATGCTAAATTCTAGCTTCTGTATGAACTTTCTAAAGATTTTGTCACCTGTTCTAGACTGGAAATGCTGAGGCAGAAAAAACCCAGAAATCTTTTCTGCAAATTCACACAGGTCGACTTTGACCTTTTAAAAGGTCAAAGACCACATTATTTATTTGAAGTCTGATTCCGATTCTATTCACAGATCCTAAAAGATTTCCAAAAAGGGTATCCAAATTTTCTCTCAGATCTAAGATTTCGCACCTCTACCTGCAAGAAAATGGGGGTTTTTGGTTCTATGGGGGGTTTGCCTTGGTCAAACCCCAATTTAAGAATTAACCTTGAAATTGAATTGAAACATATTGTGCATAAACAAAGTAATTGAAACAAATCACCTCGCTTATGTTGAAATCCTTGTAGAGGATTCGAATCCTCAAATCCACAAGTAAGAATGTTTCAATGAATGTAGGATGTCTCCAATCAATGGTATTTTGATCTTCAACACCAATCTTGATTTGATCTTTGCATATGAGAAGGTTTGAATGAATGGAGAAGGATGGATCTTCAAGGGGGCTCCAAGGAGATTGAATCCTTCAATAGCTAACAATGGAACTCCTTGATGGATGAATGCTTAAACACTTGAATGCTTGAAGACTTGCTTGCACTTGAGAGCTTGCTCATGAAATTGCTTGAGTGTGGATGTGAAAATGAGAGAGGAAGGCATCCTTTTATAGTGACCTATGGCACACTCCTCTAGATGGACCACCTTGGAGAATTAAATCCCAATTAGGTCCTCACCTTTAGAAAATATACCTTGATTAAATACAATTAAAGGATTTACCATTTCGGAGCCCGAAACAGCCGACCCAGAAGCAAGAAATAATTATCCCAAAAGATAAATTACCGGCAAATGAAACTTTAAAATCCTGGCAGGAAGAGGTCAAGGTTGAGGTCAACCCTGACCTAGCCATGGTTGAGGTCAACTTTGACCTCAAACCCTAACTTTGCTAGATTCTACAACAGGAGTTCCAGGGGTGCCAGAAACTTAGAAATTGATATCTGAACAAGACCCAGTGTCAGGAATAGACAAAAAATCCTTTGTTTGATGTGATGATGGACTAGGAGGTCTCATTTCTGAATCCTACCTAGAAAATAGAACCATAGAAGAAGGAAAATCAGGAAAGTCCTTAAGACCTTAACCCTAATTTCACCTAGAATGAAGAAATCAAGTGCGGAGAAGAAGTGGAAAATGAGGAGAAAGCCAAATACATGCAAAGACCCAATCAAGGCACTTAACATGACCCCAAACCACTTACTCAGAGGGCTAAATGCTCTTATCATGGAAGTGCTTCCATTTTAAGATGATACACTACCAAACTCATGCTCTAAATCTTTCATGAGCTGATCTTTTAATTTTTTGTCTTGCAAGTTCCACCTTTTAAGAAAAAACACAAAATTGTTAGATAGAAAAATTAACTAAAGTTGTGTACCTTGAATATAGTAAAATAAAAGGCCTGAATGAAAGGAAAAATATTGAACCAATTAATGATATGAAATAAAAACAATGGGATAGGATTAGTTCACTTATGATGTTCCACCTTGTACATATGGTGGGCCTGAATATCTTCAATGTGAAGTCATAAGCGTCTTATAAAAAGAATCATTTCCTGCAAAATTGTCATGGGCTCATCAATCCAAAACTTGTTATGAATAGGTAAATGCATATTACAATATAAATAATAATAATTTTAAAGTACTTGGAAGCTTAGGACATTTTAAAGGCATCAATTCTTTATCATCAATCAACAATGATGTCTGCATAACTCTCATGCTAAAAACACGGGTAGATCCAGGAAATGATGGTGAATTATCACTAATATAGGTACGTTGATCTATATCTAGCGTAGTAGATGGTGCCGGTGTATCTCCTACTCCACAAAATTAATCCACTATGAGATGCACCCAAGATTAAAGTACAAATTATCAAATCATAATCAACAAAAAACCAAATATAGCAAAACAAGGATTTACCAGGCATAGACCGTGAAGGCGTCGATGTTTGCATGCCCCTTGTTGCTAACATTGCACTCGGCAATATCAGATGGATGTCATTCGACCTTCTAGGAGGAGTTACCTACACTTGATGACCTGAACAATACATTGTTAGCAAAGACATTCTGAAATAATAAAATTAAGAGTAGCTTTCAATAAAGTTTGAGTGAAAATTTTCTTAGAAATTTTGAATTAGTTGCAACTGTACCTTTTCCTACAGTTGTATCCACGGTATCAGCAAGTCCAATAAAAAATTCCTTGTAACTTGTTAACTTAAGGATTATTTTACCTAAGGTGGTCAGAGCTCTGCTAGTACCAACCTCATCATGATATCCATGACCAGGTATTTGAGAAAACAAAAAATCATGTAACAAGAACACATACATATTTTAGTTCACAACATAAAAGAGTATAAAATATAAACCTTTATTGAACTTTTGTTATAATTAAAGGTTAATTACTGCTTACTTCAAAATGATGTGCTTTCACCATCAATTCATATGTCCTCTTTAGCATCTCCTCGGTTGGATTTGCATCTTCCAAAATGCTAATAATTTTTGCATTGGCTTTTTTTAGTTTTTTCTTCACCGTATTTATTATATTAGGGATTTCTGTGATATCCTCATATGTATCTACAACTATTGCCTCTGTTGTTGCGGGTTCTTTTCCCCTATCCTAAACATCAATTTGTGACAGGAATATCAGTAAAACTATCAGAATAACTCCAAAACCCTAAATAAAATAACATAATAATATAACATTTTTCAACTATCTAATTTGTACAATTACAATAAGGTTTACCATTACTAAATAATGGGTAGGAGGAGCATCCCCACAACCTCTATCATTTGGGGGATCCATGTCGTCCTGTGACAAAGATTAAATATAAAAACTTCAGCAAACTGAAAGCAACAGACTTAGCAAAAAAAACTTATTAATAAAATGGTATATTAGAGTCATAAACTCGAGGCTAGTTTAAATGGTATATAGTACTTACCACCCTCATGATAGTAATTTTTTTTGTATCTATGTGATTTAAATGGTAATCTATTAGCAGTTCTTCCCCTGCACTTATTGATTTTATCACACATACAAAAACACGATTCCCCTCACACGCCTCAAATATGCAATTGGGTTTCTTATTAGTTGAGGAAGGTCACATACTATTTATAAAATCCACAATATTCCCTGTTTCTTTTGGTCTCCCATCAATTACATAAAAAATCTTTTACTTTGATCATTTTCTTTCCATTGTATATAATTTGTTGATAGTGCATACCTACGCATACTTTTTTTATATTGAACAATCCGCACCCAATCATTGTAATTGTAACAAGGTCCGACATACTCCATCAATTCAACAACTTTGTTCTAACATACTTTTATCCCATCCATGGAAAATAGGCCCAAACCATGTAATGAGGATGGAGCTATGTGATATATCCTCTCGTTAACACAAAAATTAGTGTTAATTGGAGGTAGCTCATTGGGTACCCATTCTTTCTCAAGATGTGTGTACCGAAATGGCACCTTGATGTCGACGTTGGTCTCATCATCGTAAGAACATGACCCCCCTTAGGCAAGGAAAAATGGCATGTGTTTATTGAATTTTTTTCTAATCTTTTGACCTCTAGTTGATCTCCCTATTTTAGTCATACTACATGTCAAATGTTCATCTACCATTCCCGCATTTCCCTCATTCGAGGAAGATAGATCTGACAAGTACCTATTTGGTGGGTCCTGCAATCCATCAAATGAGATATTGTCATGTCCCCGCTTCAAATAGAATTTTGATAATAATTAAATAATATATATAGAATAATAAAGTCTTAATAATTATATAATATATATAGAGTCATGACCCATATGGTTCTTCTTGTCTATACGTGGGAGATATAAAAGGATAAACAAGAAGAATATAAGAAAATTATGTCTATTTATAACATACGTGCTCAGTGATAAACAAGAAGAATATAAGAAAATTATGTCTATTTATTGACTTATACCTGCTGATCCATGTCACTATGCAGGATCCTCGTCAAAGGGGTTAAATTTCCTACATATGTTAATCATTTATCTTAAGTTAGCTAAAAATTACATGATATGTATGCTACAAATTACATAGAAGACAACATGAACAATATGCAAGATCGTAAACATGAACAAATTACCTTTGCCTTATATATGGAATGCAAGATCGTCAACAAAAGGGGTGACGATGTGTGTAGTCAATTTCCTATTTTCAGAAAGGGTGACAATCAAACAAAATATATACAAGTATCAACAGCAATTAATTAAGCATCATAAGCAATACATTGGTAATTGTACATCACATATGTTGTAACTAAACTAAGGGAGTTTCACTAATGCATGTGTGAATCATTTATCTTGATTTAGCTAAAAATTACATGATACGTATACTACAAATTACATAGAAGACAACATGAACAATATGCAAAATTATAAACATGAACAAATTACCTTTACCTTATATATGGAATGCAAGATCATCAACAGAAGGGGTGACGATGTGTATAGTCAATTGCATGTTTCCAAAAAGGGTGACAATCAAACAAAATATATACATGTATCAGTAGCAATTAATTGAGCATCATAAGTAATACATTGGTAATTATAAATCACATATGTTGTAATCATTAGAATTGAACACAATAAATATGTAATCACTAGAATTGAAATCAATAAATCAATATAAATACATATAGTAATCAACATAAATACATATAAATAATTAAATCACATACATACCTTGTACATTTCAATCATGTCATTGATCATCTTCTTCATCCATCATCATCATCATCATCATCATCATCATCACCACCACCACTACCACCACCACCATCATCTTCTTCTTCTTCATCTTTTTCTTCTTCTTCATCTTCTTCCATCACATTATACTTTATTGGCATTCTTATTGGATCATGTCTAACAACAAATGACCAACTCAGTTTATGTGGAACCTCTAAGTAAAACACTTTCTCACATTGGCTTGGAAGAATATAGGGCTCCTCTCCAATTGGCTCAAATGACATTGTATTAATCATTGTAAATCCATTATCATGTTGAATAATAGTTCTATCAGGATCATTTTGATTCAGTCGTAGCCTGTACTATTTGACGACGAATAGAATTAATTTGAAGGAGTTAAAGTCACACTCAAATATATCATCCAAGATGCCATAGTATCAATTTTGAGATTGTTAAGGATGTATGCCATTTCTAAATGATATATTAGTGACCTCAAAGACTGCATTTATCCCAGAATCACAAGTTTTCTTTGTGTCATCCAACTTTTTTATGCAAAATTTATGGCCATGATAGTACATAGCTTTGTGGTGCTTAACCTTCAATTTTTCAAGTGTGTGAAAATTATTTGCATCGTGAGTTGATATGAAACATATGGGTCATGATCATTAATAAATTTTTACGTACCTCTCTACCTCTTAAACCATATGCTAGATCAATTACCATTGCCGCAACATTAGAATCTCCATTACGATGAGCTTCTCTAACCATTAATGAAGGAATACCTTCACATGTTAATGAGAAACCATTTTGTTGACATCGTTCAATCTATATCATCATCCAATCAAGATTATTTGCAATATACAAATATATTGCATCCCACTCTCGACCAACTATATAAAAAAATAGACCAATTACAAATAAATTATAGTGAAGATTTATAAGACTTAATTACTTACAATAACATCTTATAATTACCTCTCACTTTCATCAATCTACCTTTCCCCATCAAATACTCCCCTTTGATTTGTTAATAAAGTTAGGATCCCAAATACGATCTACATGGATCTTTGCTACAAACTTAGGAAGATATTCACTAATGTACACCATGGTCTGGTACACCATATATCCCTCCACCATAGAACCCTCATGATGTGCTTTCTATCAAACCAAACCCTTCAAAAATTTCAAGTTCCTCTCACATATCCACATTGATCTAGTTTGTACAGGTCTACACAATTCAATCTCTTCAACTTGATATATGAGGTAGTGTTCTTATGCATTGAAAAAAGTTGAAGGTAGACACTTTTGTATTTTACACATAAGATGAGGAATTTTTCTCTTCCAATATTTTATATCTTCTTTATTGATTTCTTTTGATAACAATCACCTCATGTATTTTCTAAGATCATATATAACTTGTTTGACACTGCTGTCTAAGTGGTGTGGGAGAGATAGAGGTAGAATGTACTGCAAGAATTGTAAAATGATCTTATCGATATTTTATAAAATAATGCAATGAAAACTACATGCAATATATAAATATATAGTGAATACAAAATAACATGAATTACCTTAATAAATGTATGTCAATCGTATGTTTTCATCCCTGCCTCAAATTCACTTTTCTTTGATATGAGATTGTTTATGTTCGCAACAAATCCTGTGGGAAAACATTTTTTTTTTATGACTTCTTTTATAGCATTGCTCTGCTGCTCCGACAATAACCAAGTAAGGACACTTATATCAATCTGGCCTCCATTGTTATTTGATCAAATGACATTTTTCATTGCATGGTTGGATTCTTCAATGTCACTACAAATTTTGAAAATTTTGTCTTTGTCACGCCTTTCATCCAATATTTTCCATAATGTCTCTATTACATTCTTTCCTATATGCATAGCATCAAACGAATACACGATTGGGAGTTGCTTGTAGTATGAAAACTTACTAAATTGTGTAGGATAAATTTTTAGTCCTTTTGGAAGTTGGTCATTAATTCCTTGACAACCTTCATGAGCATCAATTGCATCATCAATAAATAAAACACAATATCAAAATATAAATTTCAAATAAAAACTATTAGATGGAATGACAATACCTCGACGATTTATTTTATTGTATTCCAACTTCCATAGGTGAGGTGTCATTCTTTGTGGCTTTGATGTAGTCTCTTCTTTCCCATTGAAAAGATGTTTTTCAGTAATTTGGTACTTATGATTTCTCTGGAGAAAGTGTCTATGCTCATCGAACACCTGCTTTCCTAAACTTTTTGGATGACGAGATATCATCTTTGGACCACAAAATGGACATGCAAATTTTCCCTTTGTCTAAAGACCTACAAGATCATGTATAATTAGATTAAATATGTTAATTTTGTGTTAGCACTTTAACATACCAAAAAAGAGGTGTTAAGAAGAGAGCATACCACAAAAATGTGTTAGCCTAGGGGCATCATGTATTGTCCATACAAGCATTTCATGGAATTAAAATTGTCTTTATCCTATTGGTCTAGAGATGTCATACATAGTGACCCCATTCCATAACACCATCAACTCATCGATAAGGGACTCAATATATACATTCATATCTTTAACTTGATACTTACCTAGTTGAATGAACAAAAATATTACATAATTATTATGACCATTTTGATGGATTATTTATAATAAATTAATTTAGATGACTATTAAATGAAAAAATACCTGAAACAATAATTGCCAACATTATGTGCTCCCTCTTTATGGACATCCAAGGAGGAACCTTATTGTTGATACCAAAAATAGGCCACACTGAGTAAACAGATCTCATCTCTCCAAATGGATTGACATCGTTTGCTGCCAATAAAAGCTTGAGATTATGAGGTTCTTCTTTAAAATGTGTCCAAGTTTCCTCTATTTCTTTAAATGTTGAACCATTTGCAAGCATTTGCATAATGTCATCTTGACTTCTATTGTGTGCATGGTAATCCATAAATTGTGCAAATCTATTGCACCTGAATAATCGTTGCAGACGTGGAATAATGAGAATATACCGAAGAACCTTGTGAGGCACTTTTTTTATTATTTGATCTGATCGATATCTAGTAATATGACAATTAGGGCATTCTGTTGCAAATTCATGTTGTTTATGATATATAATATGATCATTCAGACATGCATGTATTGTTTGATACTCCATTCCAATATATTTCATAATGGAAGATAATTCTCAGTACGAGCGAGGTAGAATGTTTGATGGTGGTAACAAACACTCACCTATCAACCTACAACCAAAACTGTAATTTGATAATATAAAGAATATTAATTGCTACATGATTCACCGTTTGTTAATTGTAAGAAAATTACGACTATAAAAATGAAAAAAGATGGCATACCTTAACATACGTGTCATTGCTACATTGGATAAATCATTCATAACCTTGAAGTTCACCAACAACAATACCGCGGCAAGAAGAGTTGTTTGGGAGCCTTCGTATAGGGGCTCATATGCCTTCTCAAGTATAGGTACATCAAGGTAATTTGCATCATCATGATCATCATCATCATAATCTTGATCTTGATCATCGTGATCATCGTGATCATCTTGATCATCGTGATCTTCAATGGGATCATTACCTTCTACTTTGGTATTCAAACCTCCATGTTCTGGCCTCATTTGGAAATTACCTTCTACTTTGATATTCACACCTCCATGTTCCAACCTCATTTGGAAATCTACATTCTCCGGATTGTAATGGTCCATAACATGAAACTCAGGGTGGTTAACCTATATCAAAATGATGACCTTAAATTAACCATGACCATGATGTCATCATCAAATCATGTCTTATGTATTTTATAAATTATTAAAATACATACCAATGGATGAAATACGTTTCCCCCTTCAATGTGACCAGGTTGCCTACAATGTTCCTCAGTTGCTTTGATTAGATATGTTCGAGGCTTTAAGCCCTTACAAATTTTGCAGGGACAATAACATTTTCCATCACCTTTTCTTTTAAATTTAGACCACAATCTAGCAATTGTCTCCCTATTTTGTTGTGGATTGATATTGTCATACACGGTCTTTCTTGAATCGAATGACTCGTTGGTGGAAGAAGGATGATTTATTTGCAACCTGTAGATACAAATCGTCACTAAACAACTATTTTCTCAACTCTAATTTTCTCAACACAAAGGGACATTTATCATAGCCATAGAAACCTAATTATTTTTAAATGGAATACACCAAGGAGTACCATCATAAATATTAACCATTTACAATCATGAAAAGTAAACCTAAATCAAATAGCTCATTTTTTTATTAGCATGTGTAGTCTCTCACGTGTATATGAAAAATGAATGAAATATCAAGCTGAAATAAAATAGTGAACAAAATAGTATTCCACATAGAGTGAATGAAATATACCATTAAAAGAAGGTGAGAAAATCCTATCACCAAGTACAAACATAGGAAATCAAAAAGGGAGAAAAGACAAGAAATAAGAAAAATCATTATGACTATGGAAAAATCATTAAGACTATTGAAAAATTATTAAGACTATAATCACAAAAAGAAACACTCTTTGTCAACAATGTTCAAAATCATTAGGACTATAGAAAAATCATTAAGACTATAGAAAATTAAATTCTAGAAATGGACGGTTTTGATGCTTTTCCATTACAACAATTGAGCATTCATCATTTAGTATTGTGTATTCCATTTAAGTATGATAGGCACAAAGTATTCCATTTAGATTTGACAAACATGCAGATTTGACCAAGCATTACTAGGAGATTGACCCAACTGCAAATGGACTTGTGATATGGTTTTCACAATAGTACATGTGTTGCTGGGTAAGCTCCCAGTAGTGCTTAGGAAAATTTGCATGTTCACAATAGTACATGTGAATATAAGAGTCGACTGGAGAAGGTATATGCATAGGTGAAAAACATGCAAATTTCTTGACCAAGCATTACTGGGAGCTAGACCCTACAAAAAATGGACTTGTGATGATATTTCACAATAGTACATGTGTTGCAGGGTAAGCTCCCAGTAGTGCTTATGCAAATCTACATGTTCATCACCTGTGCATATGAATTGGCTCTAATGGTAGATATAGTCACTGAACAACCATTTTGTCAACTCTAATTTTCTCAACAAAGAGGGACATTTATCATAGCCATAGAAACATGATTATTTTTAAATAGAATACACCAAGGAGTACCATCAGAAATATTGACCATTTGCAATCATGAATAGTAAACCTAAATCAAATAGCTCATCTTTTTATCAGCATGTGTAGTCTCTATGTATATGAAAAGTGAATGAAATATGAAGCTGAAATAAAATAGTGAACAAAAATTCAAATTCAAGGCCTAATTTATCAAGAGAAACAAACAATGCGGAACCCCATGACAATCAAAAAAAGAAACATGCTTTGTTAACAATGTTCAAAATCCTGTCACCAAGCACAGACATAGGAAATAAAAAAGGGACAAAAGACAAAAAAAAATAAGAAGAATCATTAGGACTATAGAAAAATCATTAAGACTATAGAAAATCAAGTTCTAGAAATGGAAGGTTCTGATGCTTTTCCATTACAACAATTGAGCATTCACCATTTGGTACTTGTTGGTGTATTCCATTTAAGTATGTCAAGCACAAAGTATTCTATTTACATTTGACAAATATGCAGATTTGACCAAGCATTACTAGGAACTAGACCCTGTAACAAATGGACTTGTGATGATTTTCACAATAGTACATGTGTTTCTGGGTCAACTCCCAGTAGTGCTTAGGAAAATCTGAATATTCATCACCTATTTCTTTGAAAAGTTTCCAGATTCTGAGAAGAGGTATGAGTGGAGGTCAAAGAAGAGATATTTGTGAAGGTTTCATAGAGCTATGTTACTTTTGTCCCACCTCAAATCAGTAAAGTATATATTCTATAGAATTTTAGAGATCTATAAAATCTTCACAAATATCCCTTCTAGCCTCCACTGAATATACACGTTCTCAGAATCTAAAATTTTTTCTCATTGATCTATTTGGTTTTTATTTTTATTTATTGATTGGAATCATTACAAATTTGATCTCTTACACATCCCACCCTACTTCTCTCCTTCCACTTATGGTGTAGGAGCACCATGGTCAAGGATGGGACCTAAGGAGTGCACCAGGGTCACTAATAGATCATTGGGTAGAGGTGAAGATAATGTGGCCCTCAGGGGTCATTTGATGATGTAATAGACCAATAATGGTCATCCAATGATGTTTTGATCATATAATAATCATATTGTAATGAGATCAAGGATGTAAGCCTTTATGGTATTTAAAAGGATAAAGTGTACCTAGGGGTCACTAGGGGTCATTAGGTTAATCCTAGAGAATATGAATTGGTGAAATACCTATAAGGTCAATAATATTTGTATTATGGCCAATAGAGCCTTAAGAGTGATGTTATGTTGTCAAGTTGGCAACTTTTGTTGTCAACTTGACAACAATCTTTGGTTTATTTTGTTGACAATCAGTTTAGATTGTTTAGGAACAGTTTAAAAAAATAGTTAGTTGGTGTTTCATATTTCATTTGTACGGACTATGTCTATTTGGAAGCAATAAAAAACTGATTTCTGGAAATTTTTTGAAGTTTTCTTGATTTGATATCAGCCATAAGCTTGGTTATGGTTTCATGATAGGTTTTAAGACATATTAGATCAAGTTTGGACCTCTGTAGCTTTATTTTATTGATTTAGAGTTGACTGTCTTGTACAAGTTCACAAATTTGCTTTGGTTTCCACCATGGATTTGTAAGATCCATCCCCTTTTTGTACATACTATAAGTTGGGGATGGATCCACATTTGTAACATGTATTTCTAACATGAATAATGTAGAAACAAGAGGAAGTTTGCAATGATTAATGTTGGAGCTGAATGGACAGTATTGGAGGGTTACATGCATGGTGCATGGTTGATGTAGTAGGAGTTTGAGCCATTGGAGGGGGTTTTTTTATGGTTTAATCCACCTAGTTATGGCCTAAGGATGGTGAATCATCCCTTTATTTAAAAGTATAGCATTGGGAGGTCATACATTGACCAAGCCCTAGATTATAGGGGTTTTAGAGGAGAAAATTAGGGATTTTGCATATGGAGAGGTCTGAAGACCAAATTAGTTGTAAAATCCATGGTTTGGGAGCATTTGGTGACTCTGTTGAACATCTCAAGGCCTGGGGTGAAGAACTATGAAGGGTTGCTTTGTAAAATGAGTCAAATTAGCCCTCCTAGTTCAAGGACAATGTCAGATTTGAGAGGATTGGTCCAAAGCACCTATGGTTGATTTTTGGGTATGTGGTCAAGCTTCCAAAAGGGTATTGGAATATTTGATTGGTTTTCATAGTTTTTTGGGAAAGGTTTGACAAAATATTTGAAAACCCTCACTGTTGTATTGGTAGGACTATGCCAGAGTGGCAAATTTGGAGAAGAGGGACAAACTATTTGCAAGAAGAAGTTTAGATGTTTGTGTGAAGATGAATGAAGCATGTTGGGATCCTTAGGAAGTTAGGATCACCTTGTAAACAAGGTTCATGTGTTTGGTTGATGAACCCTATTGGTTGAGGGGTGCACTTGTATTGAGCATGAAGTAGGATTGACTAGTTTTGTTTTTAAATAAAATATATTATTAAATCTATTAATATATTATAGTGATTGGAATTAAAAATTCAATGGATGTCCTAGCCTACATTATGCTTAGTAGACACCTACAACATGGGTGCTTCTATTTTAAGACCACACACACACACGTGTGTGTGTGTGTGTGTGTGTGTGATACTATGGATATGAAGTTGATTATTCTAGAAAAAAA
Organism: Chamaecyparis obtusa; assembly: GCA_027943335.1. Taxonomy (NCBI): domain Eukaryota; kingdom Viridiplantae; phylum Streptophyta; class Pinopsida; order Cupressales; family Cupressaceae; genus Chamaecyparis; species Chamaecyparis obtusa. The sequence goes on from BSBK01000882.1 coordinate 1,354,030, forward strand.
TTGTGTTCAATTTCTATGGCTGTGAACGATGAAAATGGCTTAAATATTGGGGGCTCATGATGATCTGATATGGCGATATCCACCTTGTCGATATCTCTACCTAGCTTTAGTGTACAAGCACTTAGTGGAATGGAAATGCTGGCACACTTCAATTAGTAATTGCCTCCTCAATGCCACCATTGTTGTCATCGCCATGTTATTATAATGCTAAGCTCTTTTTCTTGTTTCTAGGGCTCCACTGGTATTATTAGTGGAGGATCTAGATGGTTGTAAGAAGCATTTTCCTTCTCTAAGAGAGTTAACTAGAAGATAGAGAACCTTGATAACGATGGCTTGGGGATTTGATTGCTTTGATTTAACCCTACCGAATGTGCAAAAACAAAAGAAAGAAGAAATCTTCTTAGCTGTTCCATTGTTGTTGGCCATTGAAACCTCAGTGATAGAGGCAATATAAAAGATGTAGAGCAATATATTTGTGGCACAATCCTAGATATACTTTAGATGTGGTTTTCTCTTTCTTGTGTAGTGATGTAATGCATAACCTTTAAACACATTGTAATAAATAAAAAGAGGAGGCATTGTATAATATTGTATCGTTAAGTTTTATTTTTGTATATACATTTCATTGGTAGTTTTTAATATATTGTAGATGGAATTTGGAACATATGTGTAGTCGTTCATTCAAAACAAAGAAAGATGACAATGGATTGTTAGAGGAACATTAAGAAGAGGTATGTTGTATGTATTTTAATCTAAAACAACTAACTGTTAGTGGAAAATAACTAACTATCAATAGTCCTATAACTGACTGTTGCGGTTAGAAGGGGTTATACTAGCCTTGAGAGGCTTATTTAATAGAGATAAGGGTGTGTTTCAAAGGGGAGAGAGTGAAGACAGGGTAGATAATCGATCCCAGATCATGAAGATCAATGTAATCCACTTTGAAGCAATAAAAATGTAAAATTAGTGTATTATGCTAGGCATAACTCGTGAGGGTACATTTAGAGGATTTGATGGTAAAAATGCATCTCTATGGTTCTTGTGAATGGATATGAGTTTGTTTGATACATTTTGTTCTTTCCCTCATTATTTTAAACTATACTATGGACCATAAAATATGTAAACCCTCTATTTTTGTGTTAATTGTCCTTGAACAGTGCGCAGGGGTCAGAGTCACTTGGATTGTTGCAATATTAGATTGGTATGATCCTCCACTCTAGGTATAAATGAGTAGGATGGATCAGAACAAAATGTATCAGACAAACTCATATCCATTCACAAGAACCATAGAGAAATGAGTTACTTTACATCTTCTATGGTCCATAGTATAGTTTAAAATAATGAGGGAAAGAACAAAATGTATCAGACAAACTCATATCCATTCACAAGAACCATAGAGAAGCAATTTTACCATCAAATCCTCTGAATGTACCCTCATGGGTTATGCTTGGCAGAATACACTAACTTTACATGCTTCTCTATGGTTCTTGTGAATGGATATGATTTTGTCTGACAAATTTTATTATTTCCCTCATTATTTTAACTCTAACTTGAAACAAGTCCAAACCTCCAATCTTAGCCTCTAACTCGAAGCCCATCAAAAGTTATGGGATCTACAACTTCTGGTTAGCCCACTATGCTAATCACATAGAGATGCTCGGCTAGGTTTTTAGTCATATCTCCTTGGAATCGCCACCATTCGGTCAGAAACCAACTGAAAAAGAAAATAGACCCTCATATCTCTCGTTTAAACCTAGAATTAGAATTTTCCCATGGTTGAATTAAGAGATATGATTCAACAAAGTCGACAACCCTAGTTTATGTACAAAAATGGCTTGTTATTGACTGTCACCCCATTTCTCTTCAATTTCTCAACCAAATAACCTCATATTTGTTGAAATAGGAAGCTAAGACATCTACCAAACTTCCTATGAAGTTATTTTTTTCATAGTAATCTGCACGGGTTCAGGAGAAATCAAACACCAGTCAAAAAATGTTTAAAAATATGGTTTTTTCCAATTTAGTTTTGTGGATTTGTTTACCAGAGAATTAAACTAAAAGAGCTCAAATAGAACATTTTGGGCACTGATGGTGATGCCCACAAAACTGATAATCTAGACTTCCTCTAAGTCTTCCAATGCCATTATCTACTAAATGTTCAAAGATAAATGTTAATAAACATTATTTTCCCAATGGTTTTAATAAGCATTTGTAAGGTTAGGGTTAAGAGATGAAACCAGTGAAGAGATGATCGAAAACGCGTGCTACTGATTGAATTTGACCTCCTTCCCTCCTTCACCTCTCCTTTGCGCACAAAGTAATTGCAAAATGAAATAAAATGAAATCGTGTCTTTTTTTTTAAGTTATATTCCCGTGTTGGTTGGAATTACGACCACCTGTCATGGTCGCAATTCGACCAACACAAAAATAGATTAAAAAAAATCAAAATTTTCCTTCTATAAACCGACCAAGGAAAATCATTTTAATGCTTGGTCGGAAATGTTGGTTTAAAAAGTGGGTCAAATGTACTAGTGAGTACCCAAGCTAGAGAAAGAGAAAATATAGCAATGTAAGCTCATGAAGCGATGTTGGGTAGCATATAGGATAATGACCTGGTGTCCCAGGTCATGAAAGCGTGTGGTCCAAAGAGTGGACATGTCAAGAGACTTGTTTAACATATATATATATATATATATATATATATATATATATATATATATATATATATATATATATATATATATATATAGTTCTTCATTTTGATCAAGACCAAGGGGTCAATTGGATATGATAGTGATAGGATAGCACACTAAAGGATAATGGAGATTATGTGTGAATGGTTTGGGATTAGGGAAAGAATTCTTAGGAATAACGATAGAAAATTATGGATAAGCAAGATCACGATGAGGGTAGCATGGATGGAAGCAAGTGAGTAATTGATGGAAAGGATATCATATGGCAGGATATATGATTCTCATGGATAGTTCAACCTTGTAAAGATCAAAGGTGAAAGATGAAGTATGGGTGCACATGAAATAGTTAGTGTGGATGCATCTTGCCCCAAGTATAGAGTGCAAGATAGAGGAACTATGCATGACACATGTTTGTCAAGTTTTCATCATGGTACTTGTGCAAGGCGCCACAAGTAGTGGTTTTCACCGTAGGATGAATTTATTTCTTTTTACTTTTTCTACCAAGGCGCCTGTTTCCAGGTTCTCACCAAGGCACTTTTTTTGCTTTTCAATTTTATTTTTTTATTTGTTTTTTTTTAATTTTTTAGTTTTTATTTTATTTTTAAATTTTTAGAGGAAGTCAAGCTTGATGCTCTTTGGATAATTAGACTCCATTACCAAAAAGGTTATGGTATTTTTGTAATAAGGAGAGACTGAAAGAAACTCAATTCACAATCTTGTATTTCAATAAACATGTTGTCAATTAAACCACATTTTATTGTTGGAAAAATCAAAATCAAAATCTTATCAAATCAAATCAATATTATCTCTTTGTAGAATTATGTTTTTTTTAATTTTCTAATAAATACTATTTTATTTTTTACTTTTTAAGTTTGGTTTACTTGTATTTTTAATATAAAATTTAAAATTTTAGCTTTAATGATCCTTCAAATATCTATCTAAGTAATTACCAATCTATAAACTCATAGGATAGTGACAAAAATATTTGTCTACCATGAAATAATTAAATAATATCCAGAGAGAGATAATATAAATTATTGAATATATTTTTTAAATATTAACATATATAACTATATATTTAATGTTTGTGAAAAATATTTTTTGTTTATCCTTTTTATGTTAAGAACTTATGTGATAATGATTTTATTTATTATATTATTGTTAAAATTATTGGATAATTAACTATACTTTTATGTTGCTATTTTTTTACAATTATTTATTAACTAAAATAGAATTATTTTACCAAGGTCACATTTAAATGTTATAAAATTTTCTATTTTAAATTATTATTAACATTTATATTTTATATATTTTATTTATTTGTAGTGCCCACCCTTTTACCGCAATTTATGTTTATAATGTCAACCCATTTCCCATTTAGACCACTTTTTTATGAATATTAGATCTTTGGTTATATTTAATGATTCAATGATATGATACTTTAAATCATTTGATGTATATCATGTAGTTAGATGATGATGATTAATTATATATGATGATGTTACTTATGTTATGATTTTTACTAACCCCATACTTGCATGTGTATGGTTTGCGTGTATGTTTTACTTTTTTGTTTGATGTGCCTAATGTGGTTGAGGGACAGAGTCGTAGTTACTCACTTGCGAGATCCACATGGTTGGTCAATCCCCGCCATTGTCTATTATATATATGCATGTTTATACATGCTCATCTTTTATGCAAAATTTCAAGTACTGGGCATCGACTTCCCTGAATTGTCAAGATGAGCATGTCCTATCACAATATCTCAATGGTAAGAGAGGGGAGATAGCATCCAAGTCTAAATCCCAACCTAAGCCAATTATTGTCCTCAAACAGTGGACAAGTATCTTTTATGTTACTCTATGAATTCATTAAGGTGATGTCATTCGTGAACCCTTTCTTTGAGCATGATTTTACTTTTGGGTTAAGTCAGGTTTTCCTTTGTGTTTGTTGGTCAGTTGTCTTGATGTGAATTTTGTGTTATTAGTGTATTAAAGATTTAATTAAGATTAATCATGGGATTAACATAATTATATCAAAGGGGTATAGAAACATTAAATATATGGATATTTAATTAATGGAAATTAATTAAATATCATTGATTATTTAAAAGACTTAATTAAAAGTCTAATTATGAAAATAAAAATTAATAGATTTTAATTGTGGGAGTATTTGATTAATAGAAATTAATTAGATACTTTTATTAAATTTAAAGATTTAATTAAAAAGTGTGTTGTAGAAATAAAGGTATTTAATTAATGAAGATTAATTAAATACATTCACTTTGATATTTAATTATTTATAAAATTCAACTTTGTGAACAAAAGATAATTTATTAATTAGAAATTTAAAATTAACATGTGCAAATTGTAGTAGACTAAATGCTATTTTTTAAAAATTATTTAGAATGCATTAAGTTGCACAATGAAAATTGAGTAAATTTAATTAAAAGTATTGGTCAATTTTAAGTTAAGTGTTTTCAACAAGAGTAATTAGAAACCAGACTTGAGTTCAGAACTTAGATTAGGAATTGATGTAAACAAGGCTATCTGTGGAGTTGAGTTCCAACCCTTGCATGTGGAATTGAATTTCCTATATGATGAGGGTTTGACCATTATTCTTGAGAGACGGGTTTGGAAAAATCTTGGGAAGGATTCAATTTGGTAAAACTTTGAAAGCTTGGATTTGTCTTTGTATCTGGTCTTCGTTCGAATTTATTCTTTTGGTGTTTGAGGTAGGATTTGAATACCTTTGTGAATGTATTTATGTGAATTTGGAAGGAGTGTATTTTTCGTGTCTGCCAAATCTGAATGTTTTGATTTTGATTTCTCTTCATATTGGAAATTTAGGAGATTTGATTATGTGTGTGATTCTTGTGTTTAGATTTTTGCTTGATTTTCAGTTAGGGTTTGAGTTCAAGATTATTGGTAAAAATTATTGCTTGTTGGGAGAATTTTGTGAAAGAATATTTGTTTGACAACCCTAGGATCAATTTTACGATAAATTTTAGGAGAATAATTTAGATCTAGCATTAGAATCAAGAATAGAGTCTCAATTAAATCTTAGGAAATGATTTAGGAAATACCCAGATTGATTATGCAATAAGGGTTTGTTTTTCAATTTGTCTTTTTTTATTTACAAATGTATTCTCTTCTAGTTTGGATTGAAAATTATCCATGGAAATGAAAATGTAGCTTAATTATTCTTTTACTTTCATTCTCATATTCGTAACTTTAAAAAAAAATGCATGTTGTTGTTTTGGAATAGAAATAATTACTGGTGTTAATTGTTTTTAAAACAAAATAATTAAATTAAAATATATATATTATATATAAAATAATTAATTAAAAAAAGATTAAATTAATATTTTTAAAAAAAATTATTAGGGAGGCAGGCTTATGCCCAGCCCCCTTGCTCGCCACATGGAAGCCCCCAAAGGGGTGTTGTGTGCAACCCTCAAGGGACTGTCGCACAGGTCCCTTGGGACTGCCGTGTGCAGCCCCCCAAAGGGGTCTGTCATGGAAAATCCCAGGGACTGTCGATGTCAATAGGGGGTGGGGCCAGTGGGTCCCCCTCAATACTTTTTTTGGTAATTGTTTTCTAAAAAAAATATATAAATAAAACAAAAATAATAAAAAGAGTTATTTTGTAATTAAATTAATTGACATTTATTTTTGAAGGTTTTTTTTTAAGGAAAATAAATGAGCAAATATATATATTTGATATTTAAATATAGAATATTAATTTAGGGATTGTCTATTTCTTTGTGAAAATAACAGTTAATTAATATATTTGGTTGTATATTTAAATTGGAAAATTTATTTATCTTGGAATATCCTAATTGGACATTTCATACTTTTACTTGATGCTGATTTAAATCAATTGGTTTAATTATTTAAGTATGGTTGACATGTTGTTTTGGGAATTATGGATTGTATTAAGAGAATTGCAAATTAATGTGGTAAATAATTGATTTACTTGTAAATAGAGTTTTGAAATGGAATAGTGTTTTTTATTAGGGTCTTGCTTTATTTATCCTTGTTGAAAAGTCATTTGGGGTAGATTGATGCCCTAGGTGGTTTTGTCTTTTGTGACTTGAAATGTTTTATGGATTATACTCTTATGCTTGTAGATTCATGTTGTGGAAAGTTGATAACCATTTTTATGTTATGATTATGTGCATGTTTCTTTAAGTGCATCCATGAGTGATGTCATGTGTTCTCTGAATCCTCGATCATTTTTTATTTAACCACGAAAAGGTGACGGTCATTATTTGTGTTGAGTCCTAATTAACTTGGTCACCTTGTTTCTTTTATTATAATGATTCTATGTTCTAAATTATCTCTGTGGATATATGTTTTACTCTATGTTTGGAGAGAGATGCTTTGATGTTCTTGGTGATTATTGAACTTGTGTTATGGGACCATGTGTATATGGTTTGCTGATTATTATGTCCAATATGGGATGGACAATTTGGATTCTTGCATAGGATGAGATTTTGTTAGGCTCCAACACTTGTCTTTGATGACACTTATGGTTAACTGATTTATGAAAATCTTTTATGGGTTTTGTTTTACTTTCTCTTTGGTTGTTTCACTAGGAGCATTAGGGTAGGTTATCTAGGAGCATACAAGGGAAGTGGCTTACTTTGGAGGCGTCAGAGCCCTAAATTGATTGCCTGGGTATCCTTTGTAAGTTGACTTAATAAGTGATAACTTAATAAATTTACTAGGGTAGAAACATTAAAAATATAATGGTTCCTCACCCATGCCTTGAGTGCTAGTACAAGCTAAAAATGGGAGTGGGAGATGATGCTTGCCACCCAGTGTGGTGTGTGTTCTGGCATAGTTAGTAGCCTTGTCTGTATGAAAGGACTATTGATACCGCATAGAGTCACTAGGGATCGGGGTCCAGAGAGGCTACCAGGTGACCTTAGAGTTGACTCATGTGATGACACTTCCCTATATGTGTCCTAGGTTCCTACGTTGCATTTGGTACACTTGATTTGTGTCATGATAATTTTTACTTGATAACCTTATAACCATTACTACTATTTTTACCCAGTGTACCATTGCATTAGTCTTGCTTGTTTGTTTCTTTGAGTGAGGCCTGGTGTTATCTCCTCAGCACAGTGGGAGTGGACTTCTTAGTTCCACGTGGTCAGGTGGTAGTGTTTTTATTACCATTGAGATCCGACGTTCATGACTTTGTGCTGGGATGATCCTTGATGTTTCTTCTATCTTCTTGTTCTTTTCTTGGAGACTTTCTCATGAGATATATATCTTGTATTTACATGTTATGTATTGGTTAGTGACATTGATTTAGATGTATATCTACTCATATTGTATTATTGTTATCCTTGCAACATGTGCAGAGGAAGATGTATTATCTTGAAGGCTATGATGTATCAGTTCGTATCTTGTTGTATGTACCTTTGATTACATTAATGTAATAGATATAGCTTACTATTATTAAGTTGAAATGAATATGTTAGTGTACCTTATGAATTGTGTTCTTACCATTATGATTAAGTAAAGGATTAGGAATACTTTATTTTGGGTTTTAAAATGAACTTAAGATATATCATGTGATTATGTTACGAATTGTTCTTAATAGATTTATTTATGTTTACATAATTCTACGCCATGGAACCCTTGAGACTTGTAATCTATTAATGAGTTACATTATGAATATGTATTGTCTTATATTAGATTGCTTTCGCATTGTTATTCATTATTGATTGTAAACTCTTGAAGAAATAAATTATTCTGCAAACTTAGTGCTTTGTTTTAGGTTAATATTTCTTGGGTTCCCTAGCGGGGCATTACATTATTCTATTTGAATTTTTTTGTTTTATAAATAAGGGCCCAAGGATGGAAATATATATTAATGCTCAAGGATAATATAAAAGACAAGTATCAAAGTTGTCTATAACCAAGAAGACAACAAAGAAATCGACTGAAACAGACACAATGCATGAGGAAAAAACTATCATCTAAAACAAAAACTAGATCACCTAAACTACAAAACCATCAAAAACTAAAAGACCCAAGAATCTAAAAAATGAAACCACATGCTAAGCAGCCAAACCATTGCTACACACATTTAGAACTACTTATAAAGTTTATATGAATACAAAATTATGATCAAAATAGTCAAATTCTTATCTATCCAAGTCCCAAAATACACTATCAACCATGTGGAAATGATTGCCTCTAAGATCCTTTGTGAGCTTCAACTTGGCCAATCTACTATGTCTCCATCATCTCAAACATACCTTCATCAAACTTGGAATGATTGACTAGAGAAGGCAATTGATTTCATCTTGCAATCTTATCCCACCTCCATTCTTTCTAGTTCTTCAATGTCATGTTCTGCTTGAGGCTCTTCTTCCTCTGCTTCATCTAAAAGTCTTCACTCCCAAGACCATCTAGATTTTCATCATACTTATAGGTTAGTGCAAGATCATGGGGGGAGGGGGGGGGAAATGGTGATGTGAAAAAAAAAGTGTTTTTCATCCGCCTAAAAATGTGGAAATTCATGTTGACTTTTCGCTAGGCATGGGTGTCAATACACCTAGGCAAAGCAAAATATCAAATACGAAGCGCAAAAAATATTGGTATCTAATATCAGATACCTATGCAATTATTTTATATATTATATAATACATTATAAAATAAATAATATTATATATTATATAATAAAATAAATAATATTATATATTATATAATATAATATATTATATTATATATATAATATATTTTATATTTTATATGATATAATATAATAATAGCTTTATATTATTCATTATAAAACCATAGATATATTATATTATATTATATAAATAGTTTATAATTATTTAAATATTATATTATATATTATATATTATATATTATATGATATAATATATTATATATAATAATAATTGTTACTCAAAAATACAACATACAATACAATAAGCATAAGTAGGAAAAGGTTGCATTTGTTTGTCTAATTAACACTACCTTGCAGGTTTTGTTAGGTTACATGTTGTTATTGCATTCATTATAGATGTCATTATTGTACTCTAAGTATTGATCAAGCATTACAAAATTCAAAATTATCAATGATCATTACATTGTGCATTCATATTGAATGTAGTATACAAATGTCCTTTCTTGTTTCATATTTCAATTCAATATTTATAGTACATTGCAGAATTGAAAAGAAAGATTGAAGTATGGAATAGGGGTCCCATGTATTGCCTTGTCTTGTCTTTGAGTCAGCTGGTTGTCTGCTAGGTCTCTGCATTTAGGTCTTCATTTGCATTCAAGTCTCCATCTGCATCTAAGTCTTCTAGGTTTTCATCTGCATTGAAAGGAAAAAATGATTAGATCCTGATGGATCTAAGCAATACATGTGATCAAATAACATACTGTAGCAATCAAGTTTTCAATACTGCATCAATCTAGAAAATTAAATGAAATAAGGAAATGTACACTGACACTCACTGTAAGGTAGTGTTAAAGGGACTTGTTTCATACATGAAACCTTTTCCTACTAATGATGATTGTGGTGTATGTTGTCATTTTTATTAAATAGGTATCTAAATTAAAGGGACTTAGTATGTTTCCAAACTGAGAAACCTTTTTCAGATAATGTATTTCATGCCATGATGTTATTTGAAAACTTAACAGATTATCTTGCAGATAATAGATAACTGGTGCTCATATTCAGTTATTTTCAAAAATGCAAATCAAGCTGGTTTCTCAAAGAAAGTTCAACAGAAAATGCCAATGATTGCCAACTTTCTAGTTTAAGTTACAAAAGATGCTGCATAAATATTGGTACAAATATGTCCTTACTGTCATTTTTTCAAATCATAAACATATTTGCTACTGAATACAGAAGAGTGCTTCAAGTTGTAAAATCATGAAATGTTTACAGTTTGTTTTTATTGAGTGTCACGAACCCGTGTTCGAACCTCATTAGTTAAACATTCTAATGTTTTTGGATGTCATGAGCTTGTGCTTGAACTTCATTAACAGTAAATAAATATTCTCATCTTGTTGTACTTATCATATTAAAGTGAATATTCAGTATCAATGTGAATTATTTACAGTGGACAAAGCTACAGAATGCAAAGCTGAACATAAATGAAAAGCATGTATAAACTGGAACAGAGTATGTGTAATAAGCAGAGAGTTCATCAATTCATCATGTTTATAGATGTTGATTACACAAATAATTATTCATATCAGCAAAGGATAGTCAAATAATCTGAGTGCTCTATGTTATCAACAGAATATGCTGAGGTAGATGCTTAAAGATGCAGTTGATAAGAATTCAAAGTTTCATCAATTGAGAAGTGTGTTGCTATGACAATTTCAGAAAATGACCACAAATTGCTTACTGGTATTTCAATTATTAAGATGTAAAGGGATTATTTTCCTTTTAAGTAACTTCTGAACTTGTTTCTAAATAGTAACAATCATGGTTTCAAAAGAAGAATGAAATGACAATAGTAAAACAATGACTGTTACTGTTTTAGCAAGTTTATATCTGTGCCAGTCATAAATATCATAAAGTGCTTCAAATGTATTTACAGCTGTCAGTGTAACTGTGGTGAACAAGTTTCGAGTTCACAAACTTTGGAACCCATATAGCAAAAAAGATCAACAATGTTTGACTGTTACTAATGATGTAATTGACATTATTAGTAATAGTCAAAATCAAGATTGTCATCATTGGTCACAGTGAAAGCCACGGCTTATATTAACAATGAGCTCAAAGAAAGAAACAATCAATGGCAATGAAATAACAGACAAACAACAAAGAGTGCCATGGAGAAAGCAAGCTTGCGGTGGGATCAAGATCAAGTTGACACCAGTCACCCGATACCAACAGTAACTGTTGGGTGAATGCTAGCCACGGCTTATATCGACAATGAGCTCAAAGAACAAACAAAGAATATCAATGAAGGTAATGATATATCAAACCCACAAATGATGGTAAGTTATAAACCCAGCTCGCAGCATAGTAACAGTCTCAGCATGATAACCCAGCTTGGGTTAGGATATTCACAGAATGGTAAACTCTCAGAACAGTATGAGCTTGATATGATACCCAACTCATGGCATGGTGAGCTCAACATGGTAATAGTCGAAGAAGAATAGTGGAGCTCATGACAAGAAGAAAAGTCACAACATGGCAAGAGATCAACAATAAAGCATAAAAATGACATGCGAACTTTAGCAAGTTCGAGTTCATGAACACTTCAAACCCGCATGCACAATATAACTAAAGTAATAGATAGAGAATAATAAAAAAGAAACAGTATTACATGGAGCCATGAACAAGATGACCCATATGATATGCAAGAACAATAGAGAAGTCGTGACATCAACACAAGCAAACGATAGATAAATAGCAAGGAAATAGTTGAAAACAATGAAGCATGAGATGGGCTTGTGCTCAAACAGCAAGATAACCTTCAGTAAAGCAGAAAAGGAAAAAAATGAACTATAACTTGTCAACTGTAACTATGAAAAGCAGTATAAGACAACAAGCAGTTAAACAAGCAGAAGGAGGTGCATGTGTTTCATTACAAAGAATCAACAAAGAGTTCCAATAACTTACCATTCACTGATGAAAAGATGGAGAAATGCCGAGTATAGTATAAGATGAAGTCCCAACTCCAGCAGTAGTCGAAGACCATCATAGCAAAGCCGAACTCCTTCATAGTTTTGGAAAGCTTAGGGTTTCATTCTGAGGTTTCTCCGAGAAGACAAACACAATGCCAAAGAAAGAATGAACTAAATTTTGGAGTCCATCAAGCAACAGATGCATTCAATGCATGGCAGTGCCAGCTATGGCCTCAAAAACTGAAACATGCCACCTTTTGTGCTTATCCCATTAGATGGATTGCAAGTGGATTGAGGGTCATGTCGACCTCTTCACTATTGCAATAATTTACACTTAGATTTTTATCTAGGTTATCAAATAAAAGTTAGGGTATAGGGATTAGTTTTTATTAATTTCTTGTTTAAATTTTGGCATGTTTTATTTGTAAAAGGATTCATTCCTTATATTTTTGGGCCAAAATTTAGGAAGAGATGCATGTTTTGGAGAACTTATTGTAATAGCATATTCTTAGGCATGTTTTTAGGCTAGGATAGAGGAGTTTGATTTTTGAATTGGAGGCTAGAGTTGATTATAAAATTGATTTTTGAGAATCAATTAAGGGTTGCAAATTTTGGAGAGAGGGAATTTTAGTGAACATATCATTCCTAGATGCTTTGAAGGCCATTTTTGTAATCATCTTGTCATATTTTTGAAGAAATGAACCAGATGCTTTGACTTCCATTTTTTGTGTACTTGTTTTCAATATTGAATCTTGTTTCATCTTTTCTAGCAAGTGTTAAAATTGGTTATTATCTGAAAGAAGTGAATGAAATTATGTTCCTTCTCAAGAAAATTATCTACTCTTAGGCCTTGCATGAGAAATGTATGTTGTTGATTACTCAAGTTGTTTGTGGTAGAACCCTGATAGCATGACTTTATTAACCTATATGTTGAATAGAGAATCAGATTGTTAAAAGTATTCATTTGTAAGTCAGGATTGAAATTCATCTTTTTCGAGAAGTCTAAATTATTCGTTGGTGTATCACCCTAATCTTTTTAGTTTATTATTCTTTTCCCTTTTCCCAATAATTTGCAGATCAGAAAAGTGATATTCCATATTTTATAGGAACCGGCCTAGAATCTGAAGATTCCTCTTCATTCATAGTCTACCCACAGCTAGGAGAGGTTTCCATTGTTGGGATAGAATTGTTGTTAGCCTTAATGCTTGATGTAAGGTAACAGTTCTAAGCTTGAATATTTTTTGGCACGCCTGGTTGGACTACAAACTGCTTCTCAGTTCTGAGTTGTTGGATTTATTATTGTTTCAAGTTTCAGTTGCAGCTCTAAGTGTGGACTTTAATGAGCAGAACTCCAACAAGATCAAATAAGGAAGGTTTTGTGTATCAAGAATTATAGCCAAATAGAAGGGGAGGAAGATCATCTAGAGGTGGGAGAGCACTGCATGATCCAAGAGGTACTTCTTTGAATTTAGATTTTTCATCATTTAATAATCCTATTTTTGACAGACAAGCTATAAATTCAGAAGAATTAGAGGTTATCATTGAGGAGCTTAATATTCCTGAAGATTTAGAGGTTCCTAATCATTCTGGATCAGAATTCCCAAGCTTTAAAAATTTATCTATAGATAATTATGTTCTCGGAGCTTCTGTGAGTGGTGCTGCAATAACTCCTCAAAATTTAAAGACTTATCGAAGGAAGGTAGTTCAGCCTACTCAACCTTTTGTTACACTAGCTATTTAGCAGCAAGCTCCTCCATATCAGGCAATGGCCAAAAATTTTCCATTTGTCGCATTTCATCAAGGCAGTCCTTTGAGGATTGCAAATCACAACAATGTTCCATTGGCTGCTCTTAAAGGTTTACCATCATTCACTGGAGAAGGATCAGTGACAGTCATTGAGCACATCAAAGATGTTGCAACTCTTTGCAATGTTCATCATGTTACAGAAGAAGATATAGCTTTGAAGCTGTTGGCTGCATCACTCAAGGGTAAAGCCCTTGATTGGTTCAGAACCCTTCTAGTAAATTCTATTGCTACTTGGGATGCTTTAGGAGAGAGGCTATCAAATTTTTTTGAAGACAAATCTGACAACTTGTCTCTTGTGGAACAATTAACTACAATCAAGAGAGCCCCACAAGAGGAGACGAGTGATTTTAATCTTCATTTCCAGAAGACTTGGAATTAGATCCCTGTTACGGTAAGGCCTTTAGTTGAATATACATTCTTATATTATTTGAAGAGTTTGAATAGTGATATCTCTATTATGATTCAATCTATGTTGGGTAATACTTTACCTCAAGCTTTTGATACTGCTATTAGGGCAGAAAATAGTCTTATCCAGGCAGGAAAGATAGCTCCTAGGCCTCCTATGCCTTTCTTTCCTAATATACAGTCTAATATGCCATTGGTAGTTCCACCATTATCTGTTGTTCCATCTTATAAACCTTCAGAAATAGCTCCTACAATGCCTCTAAATGAATTACAGACTATTAAGGATAGTCAGCAAAAAATTGAAAATCTGTTGCAATCTTTTGGTAATGATTTAGTGGCCCTAAAGAGGAATCAAGCTCATGTAAACCCTGCTATTCAAAATCAGTTTGCTGGTTCTTCTACACAATATCCTAGTCAACCTAATTTTTAGGCTAATAGGCAGCAATTTCAAGGAAATACTAATGCAAATAGGCAGAATTGGAATATGAGACCAAATAGACAATATAATCCAGCACCTCTTAATACTATTAGGGATATTGTGCCTACTCAAAATAATATTGCTACTAATTGGTGTTTTCCGTGCAATGAGCCACATGATCAATCTACATGTTCTAATGGAATTCTTAATCAAGCTCTCATGGTACATAATTCACTGAATTCACAGCAGAGTGTCTCTGTTGAAGAGGTTCAAAATCAATTAGATCAAAGTACTATAGATACTGGATTTTTAAACTGGTAGGAGGAAGAATTTTGTGGACTTAATGAAGATTCATCAATTGCAATGAATACAAGAGCAAAAAAGAGAGCTATTGAAGCTGATCAATCTGCTGGGAATGCTTCTTCTCCACCAGTTTCTATTTTGAAAAGTCCATCAGTTTCTACTAACAAGGATCAAACTCAAAGGAATGCTGATCAAAGTTTTCCTAGATCATCACATAAGGTACAATTTACTGTTCCATTCAATATTTTTGATACAATGAAAAAAACAAATGTTACTTTGTTCGCATGGGAAACTCTATCTATTCCAGGACAGATTGAAATTCTGAAAGAGTTGTCCAAATTGGCAACTAATTCTCAGCAAATAGTGTAGCAACCACCAAGTGTGGTAATGACTAATTTTGAAGCTCCTAAAGTTCAGGAAAAGCCAAATGAAGATAAAAATCCTGCTAAAGTTCAGCAGCCAGTAATTCCAAAATTTAAGAAGGCTGCAAATGTTGAGAAAACAACAGCAACTACTGACAAGAAATTGTCAAATATACAAAAAACAACAGAAAAGGAAGGTAAGAAATATGCAAATGAAAAGCCTCCTCCTTTTTATGTGTCTTAGATCATTGGAAATAAATTAGTTCATAATTGCATGGTGGATAGTGGTGCAACCAGTACTGTTATGCCTAAAAAGGTGGCAGATTCACTAAATTTAAAATATGAGCCACTTGAGAAGGGTGTGGTCCAGTTGGATGGAACTTCTATTAAGACTTTAGGAGTCATTAAAAATGCAAGTTTGACCTTGCACTCTTGCCCAAATTTTTCAATTCCACAGGACATATATGTTATTGATTTACCAACATATTTTGCTGTGTCTGTCTAGAGATTTCACAGCCAAGATAGATGGCTATTTTTCATTAGATTGGTCACATTTGTACTTCAGAACTAGATATGGTACTAAGGTAACCATAGAATCAGAATTATTGGCCAAGAATCATCTAGAACCTTATAATCCAAGTCCTATCAATGGAAGTTGTGTGATCATGGATCAAGATGAAGTTCCAAACTATTCAGCGTATAATACTCAAACTGAAGCATATCCAGATATTGTTTTAGATGAATGGGCTACTAGGAATGAACAGAGTGATGATATGTTTGATACTGGTTTTGGAAACTACATGATTTTAGAATCTGATTCAGTAGTTCCTAATTTGATTAAAGATCCAGAATCTAAATCTGATATATCTAACCAGCTTTGGGATTTGTATTTTGATGGGTCAAGGAATAAGGATGGAGTTGGTGCAGGGGTTATACTGGTTTCACCTAATGGTGATAAATTTTATGCTACATTTAAGTTATCTTTTCCTTGTTCTAACAATGTGGCTGAATATGAAAGTTTAATCCAGGGATTAGAATGGGCAAGATTGAGAGGGATTAAGTGTCTCAGAGCATTTGGTGACAGTGAGCTTATTGTTAAGTAGGTGAGAGGTATCAATACTATTAAAAATGATTTGCTTAAAATGTATAAATCTAGAGTTGTTGATATTCTAGATGAATTTGATGCTTTCAACCTGATTTCAATTCCTAGAAGGGAAAATATACATGCTGATAGGTTGGCTGGTATTGGTGCTCATATTGCAATAATAGAAAATAAAGGACTGATTTTATACCAGTCACATATTAAGATTATTTTTAGGCCATCCATTCCAGATAATGACACTTATTGGCAAGTTTTCAATACTGATGAACATATATTGAGTTTTCTGACAGAAACAGATGGTTTTTCAGCTACAAGAGATAACAAAAACATTCAGCAAATGGAAGACCAGATTATCCAGTTGAAAACCAATAAACTGCCAAAGGGATTAGTAAGCTTGGAATCAGCTTTTAACTCTGATGATCAGTTTAGGAAGGGTAAAACTAGCTTGCTGATTAAAGAAGATCATTATGAAGAAGTGGAAATTTTGAGAGACAAGCGGTTGAAGGTTGGTAAAATAAACTCTCCTAAAGAAAAAGAACTATTTATTGATCTATTTAGAGAATATAATGATGTTTTTGCATGGGATTACTCTGATCTAAAAGGTTTTGATCCCCAATTAACCCAGCGTGCTATATAATTGGAACCTAATGCTAGGCCAATTAGACAAAAGCAAAGGCCTATAAACCCTAAATTGGAGTCATTAATGCTAAAAGAGCTGAGAAAACTCCTAGATGGTGGTATTATATTTCCTATCAAGCACACATCTTGGGTTTCTAACCTAGTACCAGTAAGGAAGAAGAATGGAGAGATAAGACTTTGTGTGGATTTTAGGGACCTTAATAGGGCATCTTTGAAAGATAGACACCCTCTTCCTTCCATGGAACAGATTTTACAATATGTTTCAAGTTCTGAGAGATTCTCACTCTTAGATGGATATTTTGGTTATAACCAGATTCTAGTTAAGGAATCTGATCAGTTTAAAATAGCTTTTACTACTAAATGGGGTACTATGGCTTACAGAAGAATGTCATTTGGGTTATCAAATGCTGGGGCTACTTTTCAGAAAGCAATGGACATGGCTTTCAAGAATCTAATGTATAAGTTTGTTCTAGTATACCTAGATGATGTAACAATTTACAACAAGGTTGCAAATCAGCACATTGATCATTTAAGACAGATATTATAAAGATGTAGAGAATTCAGAATTTCATTAAATCCTAAGAAATTTGTGTTTGTAGTTCATGAAGGGAAACTCCTAGGATACCAAGTGTCTAAGGAAGGAACCACAATAGATCCTGAGAGAATTCATGCAATCCTTGAGCTTTCATTACCTAAACATAAGAAAGGATTGCAGAGTTTTATTGGGAGGATTAACTTTGTAAGGAGGTTTATCCCTGATATTGCAAACCTGCTAAAACCATTGACCACAATGCTTAAAAAGGATATTCCTTTCAGCTGGACTGATGAAGGAAAGAAAATTTTTGATTTGATTAAACAGGCCTTGTCTTCAGCCCCTACTCTTGTTAATCCTGATTTTACTAAAGACTTCATTATGTATGCCTATGGTGGTTCTGACACAATTTTAGCAATGCTAGTCTAGAAGAATGATGAAAACCAAGAGCAGCCAGTTGCTTTTTTTACCAAAGGTATGGATGATTATGAGAGAAGGTACACTTTTATTGAAAAACATGTACTTGCTGTTATTAAAGCTTTGAAGAAGTTTAAACATTTGAGTGCTAGAAATAAAGTACACTTAATGGTTGCTCATCCCGGTATCAAGGAGTTTTTGCTGAACAAGGATGTTAATGAGAAAAGAGTTGGTTGGATAACAAAGGTTATGGAGTATGATGTGCAGATTCATGTAACTAAGCTGGTTAGAGGCAAAGGTCTTTGTGCACAAATGGCAGAAGAAGAAGAACAGATTGGGGCATCTAAAGAATCTGAAAATTCACAAAGTAAAATGATATTGTTTAATGATCTTGTGAATTAGTTGTCAGATATGACCAGATTTTTACAAACTGGATGATGCCCAAATAATCTTGATAAGGCAAAAAGGAGGTACTACAGGTTACAATCTATTCCCTATGTTCTTATTGATGGTGTTCTATATAGAAAAGATTATTTTGGGATGTTTCTTAAATGTATTGATTCACTAGATCAAAGCAGAATACTATCTGAGTTTCATGATGGATCTTGTGGAGGACATTTCAGTCCTAAGACTACAGCTTGGAAAATACTAAGGGCAGGCTATTATTGGCTTGATTTATTTAAGGATGCTCGTGTATGGGCTAGAAAATGTCAAAAATTTGCACTTTTTGCAGGAAAACAAAGGTTGGCAGCATTGCCATTAAAACCAATTGTGGTTGATCAACCATTTGCCAAGTGGGGAATGCACCTTATTGGTCCTATCAATCCTAATTCTAATGTAGATCATAAATGGATTTTAACTGCTACTGATTATTTTACAAGATGGACCGAGGCTATTGCACTAAAGGAGCCCTGTGGACCTGTTGTGTTAAAATTCTATGAAGATATTACAACCAGGTTTGGAGTTCCTCAATCAATTATTTCTGACAATGCTATGGCTTTTATTGGTTTAGCTATCACAAAATGGGCTGTAAAGAATGAGATTTATTTAAATACCTCTTCAAACTATTATCCTCAGGGTAATGGTCTTGCAGAATCTACAAACAAAAATCTAATTAGAATTATCAAAAAGACTCTGCAGGAAAATAAGGAGGATTGGCATTCCAAATTAAAGGCAGCCTTATGGCTGGATAGGATTACACCTAAACAGGTAATTGGGAATTCCTCTTATGTCCTAGTTTATGGTAAAGAGGCCATATTGCTAGTTTCCACTGAATTTCCAGCCTTATAGCTAGCTAATTAGATGTTATTGTTTGGAGAAGAAGATCCCCTTAAACTGAGGTATGCTGATTTGTTACAGCTTGAAGAGGAAAGGAGAAACGCATTGGATACAATGGAACTTAAGCAAGCACAAACTAAGAGATATTTTGATAAGAAAGCTAAGTTCAGAGAATTTAAAGAGGGAGATCTAGTACTCAAGTGGGATGTGCTAAAGAACAGGCCAAAGCAACATGATAAATTTGATAATTTTTGGTCAAGCCATTTTGTTATAACAGCCTGTAAGGATAATAATGCTTTTTAGATGTCCACAACTGAAGGGGAAGAATTGCAGATTCCAGTTAATGGAATACATCTCAAGCTCTACTTTGAGGGTTAGGTTTGTTTCATTTTTTCAGAATTCAATAAGTGTTGTCCAAGCACTAGGTCCTTAGGTTGCATTGAGTCTAGTTTAGATGCATTTTCATTTTCAATAAGGTTCCATCCATGGTTCCTTTTTCCTAAATTCTATTGCCCTATGATAAGCCAACAGGTCATGTCTAGCAGGCAGACATCTAGTAGAAGTCGCCAAAATTGTTACTAAAAAATACAGCATACAATACAATAAGCATAAGTACGAAAAGGTTGCATTTGTTTGTCTAATTAACACTACCTTGCAGGTTTTGTTAGGTTACATGTCATTATTGCATTCATTCTAGATGTCATTATTGTACTCTAAGTATTGATCAAGCATTACAAAATTCAAAATTTATCAATGATCATTACATTGTGCATTCATACTGAATGTAGTATAAAAATGTCCTTTCTTGTTTCATATTTCAATTCAATATTTATAGTACATTGCAAAATTGAAAAGAAAGATTGAGGTATGGAATAGGGGTCCCATGTATTGCCTTGTCTTGTCTTTGAGTCAACTGGTTGTCTGCTAGGTCTCTGCATTTAGGTATTCATTTGCATTTAGGTTTCCATCTGCATCTAAGTCTTCTAGGTTTTCATCTGCATTGAAAGGAAAAAATGATTAGATCCTGATGGATCTAAGCAATACATGTGATCAAATAACATACTGTAGCAATCAAGTTTTCAATACTGCATCAATCTAGAAAATTAAACGAAATAAGGAAATGTACACTGACACTCACTGCAAGGTGGTGTTAAAGGGACTTGTTTCATACATGAAACCTTTTACTACTAATGATCATTGTGGTGTATATTGTCCTTTTTATTAACCAGGTATCTAAATTAAAGGGACTTAGTATGTTTCCAAACTGAGAAACCTTTTTCAGATAATGTATTTCATGCCATGATGTTATTTGAAAACTTAACAGATTATCTTGCGGATAACAGCTAACTGGTGCTCATATTCAGTTATTTTCAAAAATGCAAATCAAGTTGGTTTCTCAAAGAAAGTTCAACAAAAAATGCCAATGATTGCCAACTTTCCAGTTTAAGATACAAAAGATGCTGCATCAATACTGGTACAAATATGTCCTCACTGTCATTTTTTCAAATCATAAACATATTTGTTGTTGAATACAGATGAGTGCTTCAAGTTGTAAAATCATGAAATGTTTACAGTTTGTTTTTATTGAGTGTGACGAACCTGTGTTCGAACCTCATTAGTTAAACATTCTAATGTTTTTGCATGTCACGAGCCCATGCTCGAACTTCATTAATAGTAAATAAACATTCTCATCTTGTTGTACTTATCATATTAAAGTGAGATTCAGTATCAATGTGAATTATTTACAGTGGACAAAGCTGCAGAATGCAAAGCTGAACATAAATGAAAAGCATGTATAAACTGGAACAGAGTATGTGTAATAAGCAGAGAGTTCATCAATTCATCATGTTTATAGATGTTGATTACATAAAGAATTATTCATATCAGCAAAGGAGAGTTAAATAATCTGATTGCTTTATGTTATCAACAGAATATGCTGAGGCGGATGCTTACAGATGCAGTTGATAAGAATTCAAAGTTTCATCAATTGAGAAGTGTGTTGCTATGACAATTTCAGAAAATGACCACAAATTGCTTACTGGTATTTCAATTATTAAGATGTAAAGGGATTATTTTCCTTTTAAGTAACTTCTGAACTTGTTTCTAAATAGTAACAATCATGGTTTCAAAAGAAGAATGAAATGACAATAGTAAAACAATGACTGTTACTGTTTTAGCAAGTTTATATCTGTGCCAGTCATAAATATCATAAAGTGCTTCAAATGTATTTACAGCTGTCAGTGTAACTGTGGTGAACAAGTTTCGAGTTCACAAACTTTGGAACCCATATAGCAAAAAAGATCAACAATGTTTGACTGTTACTAATGATGTAATTGACATTATTAGTAATAGTCAAAATCAAGATTGTCATCATTGGTCACAGTGAAAGCCACGGCTTATATTAACAATGAGCTCAAAGAAAGAAACAATCAATGGCAATGAAATAACAGACAAACAACAAAGAGTGCCATGGAGAAAGCAAGCTTGCGGTGGGATCAAGATCAAGTTGACACCAGTCACCCGATACCAACAGTAACTATTGGGTGAATGCTAGCCACGACTTATATTGACAATGAGCTCAAAGAAAAAACAAAGAATATCAATGAAGGCAATGATATATCAAACCCACAAATGATGGTAAGTTATAAACCCAGCTCGCAGCATAGTAACAATCTTGGTATGATAACCCAGCTCGAGTTAGGATATTCACAAAATGGTGAACTCTCAGAAGAGTATGAGCTTGATATGATACCCAACTCACGGCATGGTGAGCTCGACATGGTAATAGTCGAAGAAGAACAGTGGAGCTCGTGACAAGAAAAATAGTCACAACATGGCAAGAGATCAACAATAAAGCATAAAAATGACATGCGAACTTTAGCAAGTTCGAGTTCAAGAACACTTCAAACCCGCATGCACAATATAACTAAAGTAACAGATAGAGAATAATAAAAAAGCAATAGTATTGCATGGAGTCGTGAACAAGATGACCCATATGCTATGCAAGAACAATAGAGAAGTTGCGGCATCAACACAAACAAATGATAGATAAATAGCAAGGAAACAGTTGAAAACAATGAAGCATGAGATGGGCTCGTGCTCAAACAGCAAGATAACCTTCAGTAAAGCAGAGAAGGAAAAAAATGAACTATAACTTGTCAACTGTAACTATGAAAAGAAGTATAAGACAACAAGAAGTTAAACAAGAAGAAGGAGGTGCATTTGTTTCATTACAAAGAATCAACAGAGAGTTCCAATAACTTACCATTCACTGATGAAAAGATGGAGAAATGTCGAGTATAGTATCAGATGAAGTCCCAACTCTAGCAGCAGTCAAAGACCATCATAGCAAAGCTGAACTCCTTCATAGTTTTGGAAAGCTTAGGGTTTCATTCTGAGGTTTCTCCGAGAAGACAAACACAATGCCAAAGAAAGAATGAACTAAATTTTGGAGTCCATCAAGCAACAGATGCATTCAATGCATGGCAGTGCCAGCTATGGCCTCAAAAACTGAAACATGCCACCTTTTGTGCTTATCCTATCAGATGGATTGCAAGTGGATTGAGGGTCATGTCGACCTTTTCACTATTGCAATAATTTACACTTAGATTTTTATCTAGGTTATCAAATAAAAGTTAGGGTATCGAGATTAGTTTTTATTAATTTCTTGTTTAAATTTTGGCATGTTTTATTTGTAAAAGGATTCATTCCTTATATTTTTGGGCCAAAATTTAGGAAGAGATGCATGTTTTGGAGAACTCATTGTAATAGCATATTCTTAGGCACATTATTAGGCTAGGATAGAGGAGTTTGATTTTCGAATTGGAGGCTAGAGTTGATTATAAAATTGATTTTTGAGAATCAATTAAGGGTTGCAGATTTTGGAGAGAGGGCATTTTAGTGAACATATCGTTCCTAGATGCTTTGAAGGCCATTTTTGTAATCATCTTATCATATTTTTGAACAAATGAACCAGATGCTTTGACTTCCATTTTTTGTGTACTTATTTTCAATATCGAATCATGTTTCATCTTTTCTAGCAAGTGTTAAAATTGGTTATTATCTGAAAGAAGTGAATGAAATTATGTTCCTTCTCAAGAAAATTAGCTACTCTTAGGCCTTGCATGAGAAATGTATGTTGTTGATTACTCAAGCTGTTTGTGGTAGAACCTTGATAGCTTGAGATTATTAACCTATATGTTGAACAGAGAATCAGATTGTTAAAAGTATTCGTTTGTAAGTCAAGATTGAAATTCATCTTTTTCGAGAAGTCTAAATTATTCATTGGTGTATCACCCTAATCTTTTTAGTTTAGTATTATTTTCCCTTTTCCTAATAGTTTGCAGATCAGGAAAGTGATATTCCATATTTTATAGGTACCAGCCTAGAATCCAGAGATTTCTCTTCATTCATAGTCTACCCATAGCTAGGAGAGGTTTCCATTGTTGGGATAGAATTGTTATTAGCCTTAATGCCTGATGTAAGGTAACAATTCTAAGCTTGAACAATAATATTTTAACATTATAAAAATAAATAATATAGCTTATATATGGCCCGTAATCCGTGGGGTCACGGGTAATTAAAATTTATTTATTAGTATCTGATATTTGATACCTGCGCACTTTGGTGTGAAGAGTGGTTTTTTGTAACCAATATCAGAAGGAGATCTGATATTAGATCCTAACCCCATGTTCCCATGTGGTTTCTTAAGTGTATTTTGTGTTTAAACTTAAGCAGTTAAATGTACGCATGAAAATTTTAAGGTGTGAAAAAAGGATAATTTAGAATCTTTGGCTATTTTAGTGGAGTTGCTATTATTTAGGAATTAAAAATAAGTTGTGAGAAAATAGGAGGGGCTAGAAATAAGCAATAGTTGTGTAATACCCCTACCATAGTTTGATTTTCTATATATGTTATGATATCATTTATATTTATAGATTTACTGATCCCATATCTACATGTGTATGGTTTGCATGTATGTTTTATATTTCTATTGGATGTGCCTGATGTGATTGAGGAATGAAGTCATAGTTACTTGCTTGCGAGATCTTCACAATCGATCAATCCCTACCATTGTTTGTTTATATATATACATGTAAGTACATGTTCATCTTTTATGTAGGATTTCAGGTATTGGACATCGACTTCCCTAAATTGCCAAGATGAGCATGCCCTATCGCAGTATCTCAATGGTAAGAGAGGGGAGATAATAGACAAGTACAAATCCCAACCTAAGTCATTTATTGTCCTGAAATAGTGGACAAGTATCTTATTTAAGTTACCCTTTGAATTTGTCAAGATGATGTCATTCATGAACCCTTGCTTTGAGTTTGATTTTGCATTTTGATTTAGTCAATTTCTATCTTGTTGCATGTCATGTGGCTTGATGTGGTTTTTTGTGTTAAAATGGTTTGAGGAATTACTTAAGACTAATTAAATGAGATTAAATAATTATATCTTATGATACATTAAAATATTAAATATAAGGTTAATTAATTAATGAGAATAAATTACCTACTTATGTTTAATAAATAATTTAATTGTAAATTCAAAAATTAATTAATTGAGGAATTTAAAAAATTATTAAATAAAAATTAAATTTAAATGTGCAAATTTGAGTTAAGTGGTTATTACTTGAGTTGCATATTTTAAATTAACTTATAAAGCACTTTGTTATAAAATTAGAGCTTAACCTTTTAAAATCAAGTTGAGTTAAAGTGACTTAAGTTGAGGAAAATTAAACTAGCAGTCACATGCTTTTGTGCATGCAATGGTTAGCCGATAGGAATTTATGCATTAGGAAAGAGAACGTGTGGATTTAAATTAAGTTAATCTAATTTACATGACTACTCTGATTTAAATTCAAATTCACTTCATCCTCTTTCAAAAGCCTATTAATAATTTAAAAAAGTTAATCTAATTACACAATAGTATTCCGCTCTAATTTTAAATCCAAATACTTCCCAACATCAAAATCACTTCATCTTCTTACCTAAAATCTAAAATGTTATTTTAATATTTTTAAATTAAATTTTATATACTCCAAGATGTTCTGTCCCATTTTATCTGAACAATTGCATTAGCAATAAAAAACTTCTTTTATAAAATAAAATTTTACATACTGCAAAATGTTCAATTCAATCAAATCTAAACAATTGCTTAAGTAATTACAAACTTCTAAAAAATAGTACCTATTTCATTGTTTACCTTCTCAAGGATAAAGTGAATTTCCTACACTTCGTCCTGACATTTGTGTTTTTTTTTTCTTCCCAAAAATTAGGCCATACTTCCAAACTTTAATTGATTTCCCAAATACGAAAAAATTAGAAACAACATATCATCATTATAATAGATTTTATATAGATCATTAATTCCAAAATATACAGATCATCAATATAATAGATTTTCTATGTATCATTACTTCTGAAATACATATTAACTAAATTCTAATTAGAGTAAAAAACACAAAAAAAATAAAGTGCCAAATGAAGGTTAGATGTCTGATGGTGAGGAAAATTAATAAAAATACTGAAAACATAGACTTGCGAACAAGTGCACAACTCTTAGAAACTAATATTTGTTTGTGTCGTACCATTAGGGATTCAAGTCCCAAAGCAAAATAGATTGATGAGCATTTGCAATGGATACATTTAGTAATCATAAAAATCTACTACCATGGTATTGTCATATAACTATATCTTCCCATAGAAAATTAACAGGAACACAAACAAAACAAATCTAACTGATTAAAAAAGTGCTTCACCCTCATCCTCATATGATGAACATGGAATACAAAAATAATCCAATTGATAGACTGAAAAGGATGGATTCAATCTTAGGAACAATATTTTTCTCTAGGGTACGATAAACAAGCCATCAAGCCAAACTTGTTAGTTCCCTATATTTGGTACAAACCATAAAAGAAAGCACTGTAGAGATTGAATGTTCTATTGATGAATGATCAACCAATGAAATCAAAATCTAGATCTAACTGACAAAATTATAAAAGATTAACAATGACAAAATTAACAATGTCAATAACCCTAGTTTTATCCACTTATTTTTTTGGAAAGCTATTGATTTTTTAGTCATAAACTATTCGTGGAAGATACAAAAAGATTTGCATAATCGGAAAAAAAATCAGTTAGAGGGCTGATAATTTTTCATTTAAAATATTATTTTTCAGGGAGCAAAGCTCCCAAATAAATCCTATCAGCTTAATAAATAATTCTTTGAATAAATTAACATTGATAAAAATAGTGTTGGAGTTGAATTCTTATTTCTGGGATTTAGAGTTAATTATTTTATTGTTTTTATCAGTCGAGTTCTATTTATGATTAAGAGTTGCATGTTTCAGTTATGATTGTTGGGTTTTATATATTAGAATTGTTTTGATCATTATTCCACACATAGGTTTTAGGAATTATAGGTTTGGGCTCTAAATTTGGAATTGAAGGAATTTTTTGAAAGCTTGGATTTTTGGGTTGAGATTGGTCTTCGTTGTTTCATAGTATTAGTGGATTAAGGTAGGGTTTTGAAATCCCTTCATAATTTTCTTTCGAAAAGATTGTTAACATCATGTTTACCAGATTTTTGAAAGATAGAATGTTTCTTGGTTTTATTGTTTGAGGTTTTCAATTTGTCAAACTCTTTGGCTTTTGTTGTGTGAGAAGGAATTTGGGTGTTATTATTATGCACATGAGCATACTTAGATTTATTTGCATGTGAGCATAATTCATTCTTTTAGAAATAAAATAAATTGCCCTTCTAGAGAAATTCTTATGTATAAAAAATGCTTGTTAAAAAAATAGAAAAACGGTGGCCACCACCCCCACCTTCCCAGTGGCCCGCATGACATGCTCCACTATTAGCAATGGCAAGGAGCTACTGCATGGCATTCTCATCTACCACTGACAGCATGCCTCACTACCAGTGACGACAGGGAGCTATTGCATAGCGGTCTCCTTTGTCGTCGATGGCAGGGGTAGACTCATTGGCGGCCTACCTAAAAAGAGGCACAGGGAGTGTGGGGGAGCGTTCGAACATGATTTTTTATTCAATTATTTATGTGATGTGTAATCACCTTTGTGGATTTTGTATTGTTTTCATGATGTATGGGGGTTGTCTTTTGTTTCATATTTCACATGGGGAAATATAGTCTCAATCTTTATTATCAACCTTGTTATTTATACTCATGGTGATGCAAACATCTCAAGAGTATGTTTTTGGTATTATGGTTATGTGAGAACTAGTGTGTTCTTGTTGTACTAAGGAACTGATTTGAGGATTATTATTATCATTTTCTTTTTATCTAGTTTATGAGCTCAAGTAGGATAACTAATTGTATAGGTGGGGAGTGGCTTCCAATAGGCGTTGGGGTCCACAAGTGGCTACTAGGATAACTTATTGCAAGTGACTTAATAAAGTGATAATGTAATAAAATCTATTAGGATATAAACATTAATAAGATGTATGTGTGTTTCACCCATGCCTTCAGTGCTAGTACAAACTAGGATGGAGTGTGAGATGATGATTTCTGCCTACGTAGACTTGGATATAGCATAGTTGGTACCTTGTCTGTATGAGAGGATTACTGATACCACATGGATTCACTAGGGCGTTGGGGTCTAGAGAGACTGTCAGGATAACTCTAGAGTTGACTTATGTGATAACACTTCCCCATATGCATCTTAGGTTTCCTACATGTGTTGCTTGCCTCTAGTTGAGTATGTATTACCTTTTTCATTCAGTTGTACGTTTTGAGATAGAGATCTTTCAAGATCCCTTTTTTAGTTTTTACTGTGGTTGATTTTGGATGTTTGATATCTAAGTGGGGTTTGTTGTTATCTCCTCAACACGATGGGAGTGGACCATTTAGGTTCCACGAGGTCAGGTGGTAGTGATTCTTTTACCATTTGAGATTCTGACGTTCTTGTACCAGTGTTGGATGATCCTTGTAGCAGATGTACCATTTTGTTTATTAGTGTTGGAGATTTACTCTTATCTTTCTTATATTATGTTATTATATCATTGTTTTAGTGACTCCATAGATATCATATTGTACTTTGTATTTTATTTTTGTTGGATACCATGTAACATGTGCACAGGATGTTTTTTCATTGTGGATACCTTGTGGTATCAGTTGTATATGGATTTCATGTATAAGATGATGTACTTGTTTACATTATGTGGAGACATTGTATGATTGTTGTATTAAGTATATTAATTAACATTTACATAATCTATGTCAAGGAACCCTTGGGATTTGTAATATGTGTTTGAGTCACACTTGTGTGTATGATTTGTATTGTATTGTATTGCTTTCGCATTGATATACATTGTTGTTGTGTAAAATCTTAAGAAAAAAAATTATTTTGTAAACTTAGTAGCATGTTTCAGGTTAATCTCTCATAGGTTCCTAGCAAGGCATTACAGGCTGCATATTACTAGAAACACCACGTGGCTCCACAAATATTTTTCCCTCCTTTTTTTAAGATATAATTTCTATTTTTTTAATGAACAAAGTATTATTAAATTAATTAATTTAAATTTCAAATTCTCTGCTTAACAATAAGAAGCAAAATATATTTCACGGGGCCACTAGCTCCACAAATATCTCCTAAAAAAGTTAAGCAACCACTGCTAGACAAAATAATCTAAGAAGTGGCATGGTAACATGCTCTAAGAGGTAGTTTTCTTGTGCCCAATTCACATCCAGGCATGTTGTTAGTCACTTTTTTACCATTTTTTTAAATTTTAAAGTTAATTTTTAATTTTTAGATGAAAACTAGGTTTTTTCATTTAGAAATTGCCTATAGTTTTTTAAATTCATTTTATTTATATGAATTTTCATTTTAATCGGGTATGGAAGATAATACAAATAATTGTGACCTTGAAAAGCCACCCCCCAATAATCCACAACCTAAAAACTCATAGTCTAGAGACCAACAACCTCAAAACCCTCTAGTGACAAACCCTCAACCATTACAAGACCTTATAGGGGATAATTTGAGCTAGTTGAGGAGGATTAGGGATGTTTATAATAGGATCACTAGATTATCCCCCATGTTTGGAATTGTAGATTCCATCATACAGTTAATGTAGACCCTCACCATGTAACACGATGCTACACTTTAGTTGCGAGAAGAAATGCATGCCATATATGAAGATGGATTGGATTATGACAAGGTGGAGGACCTCAGGATCACTAAAGCATATATACATTCCCTATGTATGGATCCCCGTATCAAAAAGACTCCTGAAGCCACAAAAGAGAAATTGTTTATGAAATGGTGCATTGATCCTAGCATACAAGCCAACTTTTAGGATCGTTGGTGGATGGTTTTTGATAAACCACCCAACAACAATATGGATGCCCCTTTTTATTTTATAAAAAAATTATATGTTGGGTTTTCCATGTGTAAACATGTCAATTATTGGATTATGAGATCATTCATGGGCGTAGGAGGAGGCCAAACCCAAAATAGAGTAGGGGCACATAGAGTAATACAAGGCCCATATGTCCCCCCTCCTCTCATTGATCCCCCTCCTCTAGTGAAGAATCTAGATATTATTGTAGAGGCTGCCTCAAAGACCATTAAGGCCATTCCCACTTTGAGGGGCTATCTAGTTACTCGCATTGTGTAATTGGTGCAACCTCCTCATTCCACTGATGCATCATCCTCAAATGTACATATGTGTGTGCCTCACACTTGTGGTACATGTCAAAATAAATGTTTAGGTCCCCTCGATGACCTTGTCGAGGAACCTATGGATAGTGAGGATTATGTGGCTGGTGATATGGGTGATGTGCAAGATTTGATGATGGGAACTAGAGCCTACCATATGGAGTCCTCGCACATAAGAGATGAGGAGACACATCCATCATTCATTCCTCGTGTTACGATAAGACTTAATATTTAATGCCATAGTGCATTTAATTTTAAATATATATTTTTATTAGATAACTTATTATGATTATACACTTGTGTTTTTATACTTGATCTATGGATGTTCAGTTAATGATAAAGGAAGAGATGCGAGAGGTGTAGTATGCGACACTCTAGGCCATTTCATTTGGCCTTTAGAGCTCTAAGGTATATATTTTCACACTCGAGATCATTTAATTTTTTTATCAATCGACATGCTTGTCATCTAAATTGTGATGATTATTTAAATCATATGCTAATTTACATTCTCATCTTATTTTACTCTTGCAAGTGTCACCTACTTCCAAGGGGTGCAATGTAGGGGGGGGGGGGGGGGGGGGGGCAGGGGCTCACATTGAGAAGGGCAAGGTAATGAAGAGTTTGATAATGATTATGTGTGTACTTATTATTGGAGTGTACTAATGTTTATTTGCAATCTCTATTTAACAGGGATTGATGTCTGACGACTAGGGCATGACATAGGATAAGAGCCTAACCTCTTGGCCATTTCATTTGGCCTTAATAGTTGCCTGGTATGTATTTGTGTACTTAGTTGTTTACATTCTTGAACTTTGTACATGTTTGTCATTTAGATTCTCATTATTTTAAATATCTATTAACTAGCATTTGATATTATTTTATTATTGTAGGTAATACCGAGTGTGAGGGAGGTACATCGATAAGGATTTACATCCTTGTTGACCACACCAACATTTCCAGAGGAAGGCACACCCACACAAACACATTTTTATTTTTATTTTGCAACTTATATGTTCCTATCAATGACAACTTTATAGGATGATTTATTAAATTATGCTTGTGACATATATAGGCCCTTATTCCTAGCCTTGGCGACATACCTTCACTTCCAAGGGCATATTCCATGACTCCTAGCAGCGCTAGGATATGTAGAGACAAGGTACATAGAATAATTCAATAAAAAATTTCAATTATAGTCCAATTTATAATTTAAATAATAACAATTGTGGTTTGAATTTTTGTTTTGTGCAAGATCCTTCAAACCCGAAGAGTGCCTCAAAGAGGCTGCATTTTGACAATCCATCAATAGCATAGGGTTTGATAAACACATTCTGTCATCATATGTATTTTTTGTACACATTTTGAGATGGTATATGTCACATTTTATAAAACTTTCTTCTAGATGGCATTTATGCCATATTGTATAATGGACATACATACGTATTAAATAGTTTCATATATAGAATATGGTTTCGATATAATTTGTTCCTTATGTGCACTAAATGTAGTAATTGTGTTTATGGAATCATTATGTGGTTTTCTAATGTGAGTGTCATTGTTACTATGTTTCAATAACATTTGATGTGTTTAGAAAATATTTGTTTCAAAATTTTGTTCTATACGTGTTTCAATATGTATTTCAATAATATTTGATATTTTTCAATTTTCAATGATACGCATACATCACTATATGCTAAAATCAAATAAAATTAACAAATAATAAATGATCTATAATATATTTCGTAGTTATCATACATAACATACATAGTTTAGATAATTCATCATTGCATTGCCCAAAAAGAGTTGTGTTCAGCATGGGGTCAAACTATTAGCACGAACATATCTGATTGGATGGGTTTACCCCAAGCATGATCCTATTTTACCCCCCATGCATCAAAACTCCCAACGCCATACCCTATCAATGATGTCCCTTAAGTGCCCTAAGTGTACAAAATTATTGAACTTTGACAGACCAATTTTTGTAATCTATGGCACCTACACATGATCCATTTGAACCTATAGGGTCATGTTAGGCCCCTTTAAAATAACCAATCTTGGTTAATGAAGACTTAGAGTCATTTTTGCAAGGTAGCAATTTTTCTGTTTATGAAAAAATTGTCAGATGCACTTAGTGTTGAATAGGTGTAAAATGGAAGCTTAGTAATGTACCTAACATTCAACACTATTCATTTGTAATATTGTTATTTTGAATTGAATTAGCATAAGTAAATCTGGAAATACTTGAAAATTAATTTGGTCAAGATACATACCTCATCATGAAATTGATTTAAAAATACCTATTTTCTGAAGTCTATGTGAGGTTTCGAAAGATTTTGTAACCAAATCTGTGATCAGAAAGCCGAGACAGAGAAAACCCAGAAAAGTTTCATCTTCCCGGTAGCAGGTCGACTTTGACTCTCATAAAAGGTCAAAGAGTACATTTTTATTCTGAAGGTCGATTATGACTTTGTTCACAGATCTTGAAAGTTTGGCGAAAAGGGTACTCAAATCTATCCTCTGATTCTTGAAACAGCGACTGTAGATATCTGAAAAAGGGGGTTTTTGGGGTGGCTATATAGGGTTTTGCCTTAGTCAAACCCCCATTTTGGTGATCTCCACCTCCACGAATAGTCGATTGAAATAGAATGTGTGTGTGTATATATTGAAAGTGTAATGCCAAGATATAATCCTCTAGATCAAAACCCTAGCATGAATATGTATGAAACAACAATGAATAGATTTGAATGAGATAGAAAAGCATACCAAGCCCCCAAGGCTAAGTACTTCTACCAAATTCACAATCCATAATTGTTACTCCATGATCAAATCTTTGAATGCTTGAAAGTTGATAATGATGGATCAAGGAAGAAAGGATCTCTCTTTCTCCAAATATGTGTTCACAAAGATGCTTGATGTCAACAATGGCTTGATCTTCTATATCATCCTCTTGTTATCTTGCATCTTCACCATTCCTTGCTTGCTTGAAATCTTCTTGCTCATGAAATTGACTCCTTGAGAGCACTTGATCATGAGAATGCTCGGTTGAACTTGATGAAAATGAATGCAAATGAGAGTCTTTATATAGGGGTTTCAAGGTGAGGCTCCTAGAGCAATGTGAGGACCCATAATTCAAACTTCACCTTGAATTAAGGTCCAATCACAATAACCAACTAAGGAGGGAAAATAATTAAATGAATTTCCAATTAAAACCTTTTCACACTCGGATCTGAGAGCTCGACATTGATTTCGGGGCCCGTCATGACCAAATTTGAGAAAGGGGCACAGATTCCGGAGGAGGTCAAAGACAACCTTGATCCTGAACTAGTTAGGATCAAGGTCGATTCTGACCTAGTCAGGATCAACCTTGATTCTGACCCTATGGGCCCATATCCAACCAGAATCAAGATAGGAGGTCCCGGGGATGCCCGAAGACCTAGAAATGATACCAGAAAGGGACAAAATGCTAGGGATAGGCATAAAATCCTATGATGACTATGATGAAGGCCAAGAGGACCTATTTCTAAGTCCTACCTAGAAAATAGAGTCATGGAAGAGGGGAATTAAGGAGAATCCTTGGGATCCTAACCCTAATTTCGCTTAGAATGAAGAAGATAAGTGCAAAATGCATCCTAAATGCAAGTCTATCATGATAAATGTACTAAAAGAGGGTGCTAAACCTATCAAGATGGAAGTGCTTCCATTTTAAGATGATACATTTAGCCCCCACTTTAGCTTAGATATAATACTACGTGAATATGCAAGCTAAAGTAAGAAAACATCATAGTAAATAAAAAGGATATAACCAAGTCCTCAATGAAAAGATCTTGCAGAAAACTGTTAGAACCTTCAACACACAAGGTTAATGAAAATACATAAATCACCTAAATCTTACTATATGATAATTTGAGAAGTGTATAGAGCCCCTTATGCCCCCCTGTTTCGACTTTCTATTTCGGAAGGGTGAAATAGGGTGATAAGAAAAACTTTATATATTAGAGATGCAGAGTGTTGAAAAGTCCTGTCCTAAACCAATTAGAAGGATTCCTAACCTTCCTAAACTAGCTCAAGGAGTTAGGTATCTAAATCACGATTCCAACGCCGCTAATGGCACTAAAAATGGAGTTACCGAACTCAAGTTATGATGAAAAGAGTGGATGTCTGTCTAGATGCAAAAGAAAGGAAAATCTGAGTTTACCCTAAGGAAACCCTAATAAAACCCTAATTTGAACTTATAAATAAGAAAAAGAGAGAAATACTTATTCATTCTTACCATTTAAAGATTTAAAACGAGGAAGCAAGATGCCGAGAAGAGAGGAACTTCAAGCAACACACCTGGAGATTCTGAGACACAGCCTAGCTACCGGACGATCACTACGTGAGGTGAGTATACTATAGGCAAGGTCAACTTTACCCTTGTTAGGTCAACATTGACCCATCTAGGTTGACTTTGACCCATGAAAGTTGACATTGACCAAAGGGTTTTTGTCATCTTTTGAGATGAGGTTGACCTTGACCCAAAAAGGTCGACCCTGACCCAATAAAGTTGACATTGACCCAGTAAGGTCATCCTTGACCTAACTGAGGTTGACTTTGACCTAGTTCAGTTAGATTTGTAGATTTGATTATATAGATTACTGATATGATGTTTTTTTATGCTTGCAGGACTTGGTCTATTTCTGAGAGCATCCCTTTGAGGAGTTGCTAGTCAAGGTCAAAGAGAGACTGTCCGAGCTTGATGATGAGGGGATGTAGTTACTAAGGGATGTGGGACTATACTGGGTATTAGTCCTTCCACAGATCATACTACACTGATCCATGTTATCGGCTTTAATAGAGAGGTGGGATGAGGATACGTGCTCCTTCCATCTTCGCTCTAGTGAGATTACAGTGACCTTAGAGGATGTCTACAAGATCATGCGGCTTCTAATCTGAGGGGAGACCGTCAGGTCTAGAGCACAACATGGTTGTGAGGAGATCCATGCAGACACAGAGTATTGTATAGGAGTGTTTCCATAGATGCAGACCCGATCAGATTAGATCCTACTATCTTCCATACTGTCAGGACCTACACCTTTAGTATGGAAGGTGATGTTGTGTATAGTAGCCTTGGTTGTGTTACCCAACTCAAAGGGTACCATATTTTTTTCACCTCTGACACATCTCATACAGAGGATGGAGAGAGATAGGACCATGTTCTCATGGGGTCGCACCATGCTAGCTCAGCTATACCATGAGCTAGGTCAGCTAGTGAGGTATCAACGGGAGAGTCTGTCGACATGCACGCTTCTGCAGATTTGGATATTTGAGCATTTTACATGTACATGTCCATAGGGATTTCCCATGATGGTAGATGCGAGTACAGAAAGAGCCTTCACATATCCTTTGAGAGATGTTTGGCAGTTTGGGGATATGCTCTACTGGAGAGTACATCTAGACTGCATTGCCAGCACCGATGTGATATGGAGACGCTACTGTCGAATGATAGAGTGGTTTGATACACGATTCCAAATAAGACATTCACAGTAGTGTAAACTACTAGAGGGTCATCAGAGTCATATAGTGATGCCCTACTATTATGATCGGGTGATGAGGTAGTTCGGCTTATTACAGGGAGTCCCTAAGGTAGTACCTCAGTATGTACATCCGACGAGATACTATCAGAGACTCGGTGCCATACACTGACCATCGATAGCAGACATAGAGGATAGCGATGCAGAGGAGACAGAGGATATAGAGGTACCATTAGATGTAGCCTATTCAGGCGTGAGTCGAGATTACATCAGGTACTGGAGTTTGGAGGGGATCCATCCTATCTTTCCTGAGGATTATCCCATAGGTGATCCAGGCTTTACAAAGGGGACACACCAGGATAGTGGAGCCACAGAGGAGGATGAGGACATCAAAGATGAGGAGGATCACATCCCCGGGGGAGATCCCATGGAGGAGGAGAGGGTAGATAAAGCAGAGGACATGCCCCCAACTGGTGATACTGGTGCAGATATACCTATTACTTGTGCATCACCACTGAGATCACGATGGCCCCCACAGTCCCACATAGAGACACCACCACTGAGACCTAGATATAGCGAGCGTGGAGAGAGTAGTCACTCCATGCCCCCACCATCTAGACACTTCAGCGATGTCCAGGAGGGAGACCCGGGTATGAAATTTGATTGAATATGTGATTTGATTTGAAAATAAATAAAACACTAGACTGATAAAAGTTTTCTTTCTACAGCTAGCATGGCGGAGTGGAGGAGATTTGTATTCAAGGTTCTCAAGGATATAATTATATCCTACCTACTACCAGCCGACGAGCGAGAGTCTTCCATCAGTCACAGAGATCCCGACAGGCATGCCGACATCTTTGTATGTATCCAACGAGAGTTGAGAATGTGCAGAGAAAGAGAGGAGAAGATGATGGCAGAGGTACAGAGTCTCCGAGGAGGTTCACATGGTATGAGCATATCTAGGAGCCATACATGGACACACAAATCTTCATCTTCCCATCAAAGAGTAGAGAGATCTGGGAGTCATCGGTCATCAGAGCGACATAATGACAAACGTAGTGATAGATAGGGCCATTGGCCACATATGTATCAAAACTTGAAAAACTCTTTTTGATGAATGAAAAACTTTCTCTACTGATTAGTTCTATGTTTGATTACTAAGCTTTCATCAATATAAAACTTAATAGAAAGAAAGAAAGAAAGAAAGTGCATAAACATATTCAATATGTAATTTTACTAAAAACTACATAACTTATAAAATGAATCTTTATAAGGAATACATAAATGCACATGGAAAAAATGAGATTAAGGGTAATAACGTTTAAGATGCATAATATTAATAGGTTCCTTAAAAGAAACACCATCCATATTAGCAAGTTTGTAAGCTCCTGAACCAAAGTCTTCAATAACAACAAAAGGTCCAAGCCAATTAGGGCTAAATTTTCCTTTTTCGCCTGGTAAAGCATTCACATTTTGTTGGTTCTCATAAAGGACTAAATCACCAACTACAAATGTTCGTTCAATTACCTTATGATTATATTGTTTCTGAAGAGATTTATGGTAAGCTTTGATATGTTCTAATGCATGTATTCGTTGTTCATCCAACATTTCTAATTCTTGTAAGCGTTGTTCTCGAAAAGTATCTTTATCAATTATCCCATGAAATGAAACACATAAAGAAGGTATTTCTAGTTCCAAAGGCATAATAGCATGAGTACCATAGACAAGGTTGTAAGGAGAAGTACCTGTGGCAGTACGAAAACTAGTCCTATAGGCCCATAAAGCATAAGTCAATTGAGTATGCCAATCTTTCGCATGCTTATTAACTATTTTTCTCAAGATTTGTTCAATAATTTTATTTGATGCTTTAGCTTGTCCATTAGATTGAGGATAATAAGGAGTTGAAAATCTATGTTGAATCCTATATTTCTCCAAGAATTTCATGACTTCTTTATTTTTAAAAGAGGTTCCATTATCCGAACTTATCGTCGAAGGAATACCAAATCTTGTTATGATATTATTAAGGATGAAATCACAAATAACATCCATCATTGTTGAACAAAGAGGAATAACTTCAACCCAATTCGTGAAATAATCTGTAGCATTGAGAATGTAAGTATGTCCTTGAGAAGAAGCAGGTGAGATTTTTCCAATAAGATCAAAACCCCAAACACTAAAAGGCCATGGAGAAACTTGATTACGAAGCTCACGAGCAGGAGCATGAATCAAATGACTATGTTGTTGACATTGAGGACATTTCTTAACAAACATAAAAGAATCCTACTCCATTGTTTGCCAATAATATCCCATTCGAAGCAATTTGTTAACCAGTGATTTTCCACCAAAATGTCCCCCACAAGAACCAAAATGAGCTTCTGCTAAAGCTACAGGAATTTTAGCTCTATTGAGACATCTTAATAATAATCCTTCATAAGAGCGTTTGTAAAGCATATCTCCTAAAATGATGTAATGTGTTGCAAGTTTCCTAATACGATTACACATGTTCCTTGTTGTTGATTTAGGAAAAGTACCATCCTTCAAAAAATGAAAAATATGTGAATACCATTCATCCAAATGCAAATTGAAACAGTCAGAGGTAATCTTGTTAGAAATTGCAGGGCTTTTAAGAGTTTGTATAGTAAATTGAAAGTTTTCAGCATTGTTGTCAAGACAAACCAAAGAAGCTGCACTTTCCATAGCATCTACATGTCGATTATCCTTCCTAGGTAAAGTCTGAATTGTATAAGAGGAGAATTGTGAAAGCACATCAAGAGTTAAATTATGCAATGTTATCAGTACAAGGAAAGGTTAATTTATATGATAGAGGGATGGGTTTTTTTGTAGGGGGAATCAAGATGATACCCACACCAGAACCTGTCTTACACTTAGACCCATCAAAATATAATTCCCAAATATCATCCTGTTGAATAGCTAGGATATTATCATCAGGAAATTCTATTGAAGTAGAACTTTTATTTGAGTGAGGACAAGGAGCTTCAGCTAGATAATTTTTCAATGCTTGTCCCTTAATAGACTTCTGAGAAATAAAATTAAGATCAAATTCTGTAAGTAACATCACCCATTTTGCCAACCGGCCCGAGAGATCGATTTGTGAGAAAAGATGTTTCAAAGGATCAAATTTAACAATCACATTAACTTAAACATTTATAAGATAATGGCTAAGTTTATGACATGCATAAACTACAGCTAGACAATGTCTTTCTAAATCTGTATATCTTATTTCGTAATCTAGTAAAGTCTGACTAATGTAATACACAGGTCATTCTTTACCATTATCATCAATTTGAGCGAACAATGCACTCACGGCCCATGGAGTCACTGAAGTGTATAAATGAAATGGTTTATCAAAATTAGCAGGTTGCAAGATAGAAGGATTCACAAGATACTACTTAAATTGCTCAAAAGTTTGTTTACACTCATCATTCCAAGAGAAAGTAGTATCCTTTCTAAGCAAGGAAGTAAAAGGGATAGTTCAGTCCGCTAAATTAGAAATAAAGTGACGAATAGCTTGGATTTTTCCTTGTAAACTTCATAACTGGGAAATATTCTTAGGAGGCATATTAACAATAGCTTCGATCTTTTTGATATCTACTTCGATGCCTCGCTTAGAGATTATAAATCCTAATAATTTACCAGAATCAACTCCAAAGACACATTTCTTAGGATTCAATCTCATATTATAACTTCTAATTCTTTCAAGTATCTGTCGTAAGATAGTAACATGGTCTTCTCTTTGTATAGATTTTGCCAATATATCATCCACATAATCTTCAAGAATCTTATGAATGTAATCATGAAAAATCAGGGTCATAGCCCACTGATAAGTCGCTCCTGCATTTTTTAATCCAAAGGGCATCATGACCGAACAAAAGGTTCCCCAAGGTGTTATAAATGCAGTTTTAAATTGATCTTCAGGAGGGATAAAGATTTGATTATATCCCAAAAAACCATCCATAAAAGATAACAAGGCATGGCCCGCTGTTGAATCCACAATCATATCAATATTAGGTAGCAAGAAATCATCTTTCAAGGATGCCCTATTTAAATCTCTAAAATTAGTACACATCCTTATCTTATTTTCTCCTTTTGACACAGGCACAATGTTTGAAATCCAATATGAGTAATCAATAGAACGGATAAATCCAGAATCCAATAATTTTTCAATTTCACCTTTGACTAACAAAGCAATTCATGGATTCATCTTTCAAATTTTTGGTTTCATAGGCTTCATATTCGGCGTTAAAACAATGTTATGAGTAACAATCTTAGAATCCATACCCGGCATATCTGAATATGTCCAAGAAAAGATATCCTTAAATTCAAGCAAAAGGGAAACCAACTAATCACATTCATCCTGATTCAAACATTTCCCAATTTTTATCATCCTTTCAGAGTTGTTTTCATCCACTTGAATATCAATAGTTTCAATGATTAACAAATCACTTCTTATCGGAGAATCCATCGGTAAAGGAAGAGTATCATGTTCTTCATGTTCTCCAAAATAAGCATCGGTTTTTAAATAATAAGGCTTTCCTCATTTGTGATGAAAATTAGGTAGATCCTCATAAACCCCTAAAAATTCCATTAAGGCTTCATCTTTAGGAAAAATATCCAAAGAGGATTGTTGATTAAGGTCAATAAGCAATGGGTTAACCAACTTCAACTGTCCACTGCAAATATGATTAACATTAAGAGGAAAAGTGGATGGTTGTCTATAAGGATTGAATCCTAATCCATATGTATGATCATAAACTTCATTATCCAAAGGTACTTGTATACCTTGTTCATATTTACCACATCCTTTCCCATTAAACCCTGATTTCTTAAGAAAATGATAACCAAGACCATATCGATCAGTCATGTTAGAAGGAGTTCAAGGAGCGGCGTATGTCACAATGTCATAACAAGCAGGCTTTATAGTTTCAATCATTTCATTAATCGAAGCGGCAACAAAATTACTTTTTAATTCTTCAAAAAGCGGCGAAGAAATAAAATTTTTTTCTCAAATTTGTTTTGTTGCTTCATGAATACCAAATCAGAGACCTTGTATTCCCCAATAAAAGTAGGATTAAAATCCAATGTCCCCCAGTCATCTTCAGTCAAAGAAGAAGAAGATGGAGCTTCTTGTTGTTGAATCTCAAGTTGTTTTATCTCAGATTGTTGTATCTCCGATTGTTTTTCAATCTCTTTACTAGGTTGAATAGGTTCAGAGATTTTAGCATATTCTACATTTAAGCAAGGGTTTGGGGCATCATTTGCATGTAATGTATACATTAAGTTATTATAGATGAACCTAACCTTGCGATGAAGAGTAGAAGGAACGGCATGCATAGTATGTAGCCAAGGTCTTCCTAAAAGAAGGTTATAATTGAGAGGTCCAGACATAACATGAATAGGAGTATTTAAAATAACTGGACCAACTTTAACAGGTAACGTAATAATGCCCAAAGTTCTTTTCACAATATTGTCAAATCCACGTATAGGAACATTATCAGGTTGAATAATAGTAAGATCAGCCTTAATTGCCTTGAGCATATCCATGCTACAAACATTAAGTCCAGATCCATTATCAATTAAGGTTCTTCGAATGATACTCTAATTAATAGAGACAGCCACCATAAGAGCATCATATTGATTCTACACCTCTAAGGAAGGTAAATCATTATCAGAAAACACAATCGGAGGTACAGAAGGCATAATATGCATACAATCCAAAATAGAATGAATGTTCTCTTGATTAGGAGGTGAAGCAGGAAGAGTAGATAGATATTTTTGCAATGCCTCATGATATGTTGGGGAGGTTTGAAGTAATTCCCATAAAGATATCTTAGCAGGAGTAGCACGTAATTGATCAACTAAGTTGTACTCCTTAAAGGTAGATAGATACCTAGGTGCTTGAGGAAGCATAGGTTGAGAAGGAGGTAAAGAAACTGGAACAGTAGGCTGAGGGTTATTCCATGTGCAATAAGCATGTGAAATAGAATCGATGTTATCAAAGAAATCCAAAGGATCTCTAGGTTTACCCTTAATTGTTATACGAGGACATCCTTTTACTGTCATCAAAGGCGTAGGATATATCATTT
This sequence comes from Chamaecyparis obtusa, assembly GCA_027943335.1. Lineage (NCBI taxonomy): Eukaryota > Viridiplantae > Streptophyta > Pinopsida > Cupressales > Cupressaceae > Chamaecyparis > Chamaecyparis obtusa. The sequence continues at coordinate 1,395,910 of BSBK01000882.1, forward strand.
TAGGTTTATCAATGTTACAAATAGTGGGACATGAAGGTAATCATGCACACACCCTATGGTAAAGGTCAATTTGAGAGGTTGTGGAGGAGAGTGAAATAGGAATAGGATCCATGGAGATCATATTCGAACCATTTTCATCCTCACTACCATGTACCTCATTAGGAAATTTATCCTCTTGTACAATAAAAGCCTCATCAAAGTACTCAAAACAAGAATCATACATGATGAATACAAAGAAAGAACTAAAAGCATGAAAAAGTAAATATTTTTGTATTTTGAAAGGAATTTTGCAATGTTTTTGTATTTTTAGATATAAATGCAATAAATCTAATCTTATAAGCATACAAGATTTATATCTAACACCATAAAAGAAAGAGTTGTCGTAAACGGGTTCACCAAAATGAATAGGTGTAAAACGGAAGCTTAGTAATGTACCTAACATTCAACACTATTCATTTGTAATATTGTTATTTTGAATTGAATTAGCATAAGTAAATTTGGAAATACTTGAAAATTAATTTGGTCAAGATACATACCTCATCATGAAATTGATTTAGAAATACCTATTTTCTGAAGTCTGTGTGAGCTTTCGAAAGATTTTGCAACCAGATCTATGATCAAAAAGTCGAGACAGAGAAAACCCAAAAAAGTTTCATCTTTCCGGTAGTAGGTCAACTTTGACCCTCATAAAAGGTCAAAGACTACATTTTTATTCTGAAGGTCGATTTTGACTTTGTTCGCAGATCTTGGAAGTTCGGTGAAAAGGGTACTAAAATTTGTCCTCTGATTCCCGAAACAGCGACTGTAGATATCTGAAAAAGGGGGTTTTTGGGGTGGCTTTATAGGGTTTTGCCTTAGTCAAACCCCCATTTTGGTGATCTCCACCTCCACGAATAACCAATTGAAATAGAATGTGTGTGTGTATATATTGAAAGTGTAATGCCAAGATATAATCCTCTAGATCAAAACCCTAGCATGAATATGTATGAAACAACAATGCATAGATTTGAATGAGATAGAAAAGCATACCAAGCCCCCAAGGCTAAAGTACTTCTACCAAATTCACAATCTGTAATTGTTACTCCATGATTGAATCTTTGAATGCTTGAAAGTTGATAATGATGGATCAAGGAAGAAAGGATCTCTCTTGCTCCAAATATGTGTTCACAAAGATGCTTGATGTCAACAATGGCTTGATCTTCTATATCATCCTCTTGCTATATTGCATCTTCACCATTCCTTGCTTGCTTGAAATCTTCTTGCTCATGAAATTGACTCCTTGAGAGCACTTGATCATGAGAATGCTCGGTTGAACTTGATGAAAATGAATGCAAATGAGACTCTTTATATAGAGGTTTCAAGGTGAGGCTCCTAGAGCAATGTGAGGACCCATAATTCAAATTTCACCTTGAATTAAGGTCCAATCACAATAACCAACTAAGGAGGGAAAATAATTAAATGAATTTCGAATTAAAACCTTTTTGCACTTGGATCCGAGAGCCCAACATTGATTTTGGGGCCCGTCGGGACCAAATTTGAGAAAGGGGCACATATTCCGAAGGAGGTCAAAGACAACCTTGATCCTAAACTAGTTAGGATCAACCTCGATTCTAACCCTGTGGGCCTAGATCTAGCCAGAATCAAGACAGGAGGTCCCGGGGATGTTTGGAGACTTAGAAATGATACCAGAAAGGGACAAAATGTCAAGGATAGGCATAAAATCCTATGACGGCTGTGATGAAGGCCAGGAGGACCTATTTCTAAGTCCTACCTAGAAAATAGAGTCATGGAAGAGGGGAATTAAGGAGAATCCTTGGGATCCTAACCCTAATTTCACCTAGAATGAAGAAGGTAAGTGCAAAATGCATCCTAAATGCAAGTCTATCATGATAAATGTACTAAAAGAGGGTGCTAAACCTATCAAGATGGAAGTGCTTCCATTTTAAGACGATACAAGTGCAAAGTTTCCAAGTAGCTCATATCGTGTTCTATTGATCGTGGACATGAACAGACATCTCGATCACGTCTGGTTGGGTGTGTTTACCCTATGCATGGTCCTATTTTTCCTCTTGACATGCCATAATGCTTAGTGGCATACCCTACTGACGATGTCCCTCGTGTACCCTAAGTGAACAAAATTTTCAAACTTTGACGGATCATTTTTTGCAATTCATGAAACATATGCATGATCCATTTGAACTATAGGGTCGTGTTAGTCCCCTCTACGATAAATTGTCTCATTTTTTGAAGACTCGGACTTATTATTGCAGGGCAACAATATTTTGGTTCATGCAAAAAATGTTAGATGCATTTAGTGCAAAGTTTCTAAGTAGCCCATATCATGTTTCATTCATCGTGGGAACGAACCGATACCTCAATAATGTTCAATTGGTTGGGTTTACACTACACATGGTCCCACTTTGCCTGTGGACATTCCGAAATTCTCAACACCATACCCTAGTGACAATGTCTTGTGTACCCTAAGTGCAAAAAATGTCAAACTTTGACAGACTATTTCATGCAAAATGTACCACCTATGTACAATATGTTTGAACCTATAGGGTCATGTTAGGCCCCTCTACAATAACCTATCTTTGTTTTTGAAGATTCAGATTTGTTTTTGTAGGGCACCAATTTTTCTATTCATGACAAAGTTATCAAATGCACTTAGTGCAAAGTTGCCAAGTAGCCCATATCGAGTTTTCTTTGTCACGGGGACAAACATACACCTTTATCGAGTTCATTTGGGTGGGTTTATATTATGCATGGTCTCACGTTTCCTCTGGACATGTCAAAATGCTCAACGACATACCCTACTAGTGATGTCCCTTTTGTACCCTAATTGCAAAAAACTATCAAAATTTGACAAACCATTTCTTACAAACCATGGAACCTATGCACAATCTATTTATCCTACATGGTCGTGTTAGGTCCCTCTACAATAACCTATCTCAGTTATTAAAGGCTCAGAATCATTTTTGCAAGGCATCAATTTTTTGCTCATGCAAAAATTATCATATACACTTAGTGCAAAGTTTTGATTATGTAAAATCAGGTTTTGAAAGGACCCGAAACCTTGTACAAGAGCATAAGAAAGATATGGCAATAAAATCCCAATACAACTATGGTGCCCCACCAAACAAACCAAAGGAACTAACCGTAGTTCCTACCAAGTGAAATAACAAAACAAAACAAAGGGCAATCAAGATTTACATTTTTGCCCATCCTTATGAGAATGTAAATTCATATCAAAAGAAGGCATAGAAGATTAAAATTTATTTCCCTTAACTGTTGTCCATCCATCCTCCACCTTACCAAGGGCCTCTGCCAAGCCATATAATCCATAGTAGGGACAAGAATAGCACCACTACCATTCCCCAAAACTCTCCTAGGGGAAGCATGGACAAAAGAATGCCCAACTCTAGCAGTCAAGACAACATCAGAACCAGAGACAACATCAATGGTTCGGTCAGGACCAACACCAGAAGGGATAACAACCATAGTCTGTACCAAATCCTCAATAGGGACAACACCAGTAGCACCACCCATGGCATTATCAGTTTGAGAATGGAAAGCAACCACAACCTCATCCATGGAAGCTTTTTGCACCGTATAATGGTGGGTAGAAGCCCCCACCCACCAACAAGATGATTTCTTAGTTTTAACCTTATGAGAAGAACACCGTGCAGCCAAATGGCCAGTCTTATGGCATAATCTGCAATGGAACGTAATTCCCTCATAATCAAGATTTTGGGTCCAAGAGCCCAAAGAAGAATCCAAAAGTATCTTCTCAGGAAGCCCCTTGGACAGATCAATATCCACAAGAATACGAGCATACGTGAGATGAAGAATATCAGAGGAGTCTGAATCCACAATCTGAAAAACCCCAAGAGCCCTCCCCACAGATTCCAAAATAGAATCTAGCCAAAGATGAAGGGCAAGATTCGGCAATCTCACCCATAAGGGAACAACATTAAACGACTCAGAAAGAGGATCAAACCCCTAATGCCAGGGTTTGGCCAACAGGGGGAAATGATCCCAAAAGAAACATCGATCACACATAATGGCTTTTCTATCTGCAACATTTTCAAACTTTACAATAAAGAAACCTTTTTCCATAGGGTAAATCTGGACAGTGTCAGTTAAAATGGGTTCCCAATTTTGAGAAATCCAAGTATGCAAATCTGAGAGAGAGGGCCAAAACCGCTAAATCTAAAGATTGCAGCCTTGGATGAGAATGCCTCCACATTTTTAGAAATCTCATCAGAAATATCAGAATCAATATTAGCCACGACAGGATCACTTACAAAAAAGGGCAACACAGAAGGGGAGGACCGGGAACCCCCACACCCGACAGGGGAAGCTCCACAGAGATCGGCTTCAAAAGTTGCCACATTTGCAAAAGAAATAGTAGAGGACATGATGGAAAGAGCACCACTAGGTGTCGCAATAGGAAGCCCTGACCGAGTAGCACAACCTGAAGCATGACGCGCAACACTAGGGATGACAAACCCCAAATGAGTAGCAACAACAGCTGTAGGGCGAGCAATAGGATCTGCACCAAAAGCGGAAGTTCCCGACCTAGCCGCGACAACATCAAAAGGAGCGGCAATTTCAAAACGTGCAGAGGCAGGAATGGGAGCCATCCAAAGTTTCCTATTAGCTCGTGGCAAAGTTTCCTAGTAGCCCATATCACATTTTGTTTATCATGGGCATGAATGGACACCTCAATTGTGTTCATTTGGGTTGGTTTACACTATGGATAGTCCCACTTTTCCTCTAGACGCGTTGCAACACACCCTACTAGCAATGTCCCTTGTGTACCCTAAGTGCAAAAAACCGTCAAAATTTAATAGACTATTTCTTGTAAACCATGGCACCTACACACGATTTGTTTGAACCTATAGGTTCTTGTTAGGCCCCTCTACAATAACATGTCTCAAGTTTTGAAGACACAGATTTATTTTTCCAAGGAAGCAATTTTTATTTTTATGAAAAAATTGTTAGATGCACTTAGTGCAAGTTACCAAGTAGCCCATATCGCATTTGTGTTCGTCGTGGGCACAAACTAACACCTCAATTGCATTTAGTAGATGGTTTTATGCTATGTATGGTCCCACTTTATCTATGGACATGTCGCAATGCTTAATGACATACCCTATCGGCGATGTCCCTTGTGTATCCTAAGTGCAGAAAATTTTTGAACTTCGATGGACTATTTCTTACAAACCGTGGAGCCTACAAAAAAATATTTTGGACCTATAGGGTCATGTTAGGCCCCTCTCTAATACCCTATCTTGGTCTTTGAAGTCTCAAAGTCATTTTTGCAGGGCAACAATTTTTTTGTTCATGAAAAAATTGTCAAATGCACTTAGTGGAAAGTGACAAAGTAGCACATATCGTGTTTTGTTCATTGTGGGTGTGAATGAACACCTCAATTGAATTTACTTGGGTGGGTTTATGCTATGCATGGTCCCACTTTCCCTCTTGACATTCTGGATCACTCAACGACATACCCTACTGACGATGTCCCTTATGTACCCTAAGTGCTAAAAAAGCATCAAGATTTGATGGATTGTTTCTTACAAATCGTGGCACCTACACATTATCCATTTGAACCTATAGGGTCGTGTTATGCCCCTCTATAATAACCTGTCTTGGTTTATGAAGACTTAGAGTCATTTTGTAGGGAAGCAATTTGTTCGGTTGGGTGGTTTTACACTGCACATGGTCCCACTTTGTCTCTCGACATGTCAAAACACTCAACAACATACCCTTTTGGTAATGTCCTTTACAAGCCCTATGTAAAATCGTAAGAAGATACACCTGGGAGCCTATGTCAGATGATGATGATGATGATGATGATGATGATGATGATGATGATGATGATGAATACTTTCCATCTACTAGTAGCTCGAGTAGTGACAGAATCTCATAGTGCACTTTATTCCAGCACCACAAATATATCAATTAGAAATGCCTATTCATCAATGCCCTTGCATTTACAGGACCTGGCAGGCCAAGTTACTCATGTTGGGCATGATCCCTCAAAATTATTATTGAATTATGTTTCCCTTGGGCTCAAGGATGGTTGTGAAAGTTTTTAAGAAAGGCCCATCATATATGTGTTTAGATTCTAGTGTGCTTGATGAATATAATGGGGAAAGTGCATAGCATTTAATAGTGGAGTCACTATCTGTAGTATCAGTTCCTTAATGTAATTGGTCATTGCCATATCTTCATTGTGATAATAATTAATGACATGTCGCTTCTTAATATTTACACTTCTTCCTCTTGGCTTTGAAGAAGCTTCCTACATGTTTTATTCATTGATCTCCTAATGGCTTTCATAAATTTAATGAAGTGGGTATCCCCCAAATACTCGGGTGTTTCTTATTTAAACATATATCAATTAGGAAACTATTTATGTGCTTAATCAATGCATTACCATATCCTAATAAATAAATTAGGATACATAACAAACACGTTATAAGAGCTTCATCAACACAGTAGCAAGAAATCATATTAGAGATTATTTTTTATCATTTCACATCACAAATAGAAATGTACTACATCATCTACAAATGCATCAATGCTATCAAAAAATACTAGATACTCGTGTCCTCATGTACAAATACATCATATATGAACAATACAACCACATCATATTATAATTCTATTCAATTTGCTATTCCTTGAAATCCAATGAACCGAGAGCTATAGGGAGAGTTCATATGTTTTTAGAGCTCAGAGACAACAAGCACAAGGTGAGAGTGGAGGTGTAGAATCTTGTCCTCTGAGACCAGATGCAGGGCCAAGTGGTGTGGAGGATGTTGGCTCATCTACAGTGCCATGACAACAAAGACATATTGATTCTGGGAGCAATGTTGTGTAGTGACATGTATTTGTATACACTATTGTACTTGACTTGAGATACATCTATTATATTATGATGTCACCAGACATTGGACTTTTATTATTTTCTTGATGCATTGATACGATATGATGGACTCATAGACTGACACATGCATGATTTCTTTGATTATGATTTTTGTGATATGGAATGACATATGCAAGATGATTCTATATGATCATTATTATGTAGATATATACACATGTTTATCGTCCTATATGATCTGTGTTTATGATAGCTACATGCATGATTTTATGAGTTCAATTTTATGGCGTAGACATAGATATATGCTTATAGTCCTAGAATGTGATGATTTTGTTTTTGACGTGTGATATTCACATTGATTACATGCATTATGTTATTGCTACATGCATGGTGTTATGCACATGTGATGATGTATGTTTAATGATGTATGTATGGTAAAAATGATAATAAAATGTTATGCAATGGTACATAAAATGATTTTATGATTCTACATGATAATTTATATCTATTTCACTAAATGATGTTTATATATTTTTTATGAATGAAACATAATGGGCAATATTGCATGCAACTTAAACGGCTAAATGCAATGAACAATATGATAAATTTTATGAAAATGAATTATTATTGTACATGTACTCATGTTTTATGAAATACAATAATAAATGCCCCTAAATACACAATGTTGTGATTATAAATCCTAAATGAGATGAATGAATGGTGCTACTATATGTGTAATGATAAGTTGTTAATAAATATAATGAAATGCAACTAATGGAACCTTTACTAAATGAAATGCAAATATATTTGTTATATCCAATGTAATCAATCTAATAATAACAAGATGTTTGACTTTAGAAGTCATGATAGAAGAATAAGAAAGAATACATAGGCTAAAGGATAGATAAAACCTATAAAAGAAACACTTTATAAAGAACTAACAATGGAACTAATCTAGGTGTAATGATATGGTTCTCATCATAATGCAATATGCAACTAAAAATTGAAATAACATGCTTGAACTAAATGCAATTATTCCACAACCACTAGGGCATCTTGTATCATATTTATGTGATTTTGTCATCATTGAGCTCTTATGTTGCAAGAAAATAAAAGCATCATGGTATAATTGAACCAGAATGACCTGAGTATTTGTTATATAGATTTTAATGTAGCAAGATTGACAAGCATCAAGGTATAATTAAACCAAGATGACCTGAGTATCACTTGCATTAATCAATAGACAAGGAATGTTTTCCCCTCCATCTAGGCACATATATTTGAAGTCAAGGTATGTGTGGTGTATCACAACTGAAGTTATCTATTGTAATAAGTTCTACAAATAGATACATGATAGGTATGTGAGCACTCTTATCATAGACACCCCATAATAATTGTTCCTAAGACTTCATCGATAAATACCCAACAAACAACAATCAAAAGAAAAATATCATGCCCCATCTCGGCTATTCTGGTCAATGTCATATTAGAGAGTTAAACTCTTATCAAGGACATCTCAAAATAGCATAGGAAACATGATAATAATAAAAACAAGACATGAGTGCAAAACCTATAATAGTCACTCAAATCCGCTTACCATGGATATATTTCTTGCCATTATAGTTGATGTTGGTTTTGATCATGTGTGTGTGAATTTAGGCTTGATCAATTTTTTTTGTTTGATATGTTACATCTCATGATCCAATGTTTGGGTTTCACTTAAAGCTCAGTTTGATTGTGTTTTTCATTTGAAGATTTGAAACATGGTCCAATTATCCTCTGAAACGCAACTTTCAAGAATCCACTTCCATGACTAGGTCGAGGATATGCCCCCAATCAAGTAAAGGACTGACTTATTATGGATGGAGAAAGGTACATGGAAGGCAGGTTAAGACTTTATTATGAGGTGGATGGATAAGAAGTACAAGACCAAGCTATGATGAGATTTATTATGGATATATACATGTGAGGCGAGTAGGTTAGGTTTTTGTTAACAATTTTTCCCACGATGCATTTCGAATTCAAATGTCTATCTTGTAGCATGTGGAATAAATGCGGCTCCCACAAGGGTAGAGCTCAGCGTGCTACAAGAACTCCAAAATGATGTTTTCATGATGCCAATGCAATCAAGGATGTAGGAACAATGCATCTGGAAGGATGGAGATTATACCAATGAAGGTTTGGGTCATCAACATGAGTTTCCCCGATGAGGATACTTATGTGAAATAGCCAAGGGTGATCAGGATCACTTACACCAATTGAGGAGAAGAGCACCATATAAGGACCTTATCGTATTAATTGAGCAATGGGAAAATGACTCATCAATGTGACTCTCACCAATGTGATTCATTGGCATGGCATTCGCTAGCGGAAAAGACACTTTTATGTCTTGTCGATACCTAATGAGTCTGTCAACAAGTCTTCCACTGATAAATGCAAGCAGGAATGGCCCATCGACGAGAGCTTCATTGATGGATGTCATCGGCATGACTAACGTTGTTGGGGTGAGTGCTTTCAGGTTTCCCGGATGCCTGATGAGCTCATTGGTACAATGCACAACGATGGGGTTATTGGGTTGTCTTTTGCCGATGAGCTTCATCAGTGAAACCTGTTCTAGCGGCAAAGCATTTTTTATCTTGTTGATAGCCAATGAGGTTATCAGTAAGACTTATGTTGATAGTTATCTGAACAAGGGTAGTCTGTTGACGGAGGTTTGGCTAATGTGGGGCATCAAATTAGTTGGGGCAATTAGTATACCATTGTTTTCACTACACAAACACCTGATGAGTTCATCGGTAGGACTCTCATCGATGTGTTCCATCAACATGACTTGCATGGGTGACGAAGGATTTTTTGGGTCTTCCTGACACTCGATGAGGCTATCGGTTAAGCTTCCATCAATGAGGTAGGAATGAAGACATCAAGGGGAGTTGTGTTGATGAGAATCATCGGTATAGAAATGCTCAGCGGTGGAACATTTTTTGTGCTATGTCGACCCTTGATAGGCCTATTGTTATGAGTTTTGTCGATGGAAACATGAAGTGAAAGCTTCAGAGAGAGTAAGAATTGTTTATAGATGGCGCTTAGGAGGGAATTCTTTACTGGTGAGACCTACATCAATGAAGGGTCATTGTCGTGCCTGTTCGAGTTTCGAACAAGGCCGAGGATTTATGGCGCTCCAATCAGAACTGTTTTAACGGTGAAGATGACTTCAAAGCTTCTTGTAAATGCCTTTTTCGGGTACACAATGGACATGGAGGCTTCTTATGATTTACTTCATCAGGCACGCATCCATGGCAGCGACACGGTTGCAATTGTGAAGTGACAGGGCGAAGGGTTCATGTTTGACTTTAGGCAAATACAATTGTGATGGACAGAGGAAGTTATTGCATTTCAGAGACATTTTAATTTTTCAAAGATAAGATCGCATTAAAGGAGGGTCTTAATGGAGACATTGTACGGGCTTGACTTTTAGGAACCATTTTTGCATCTTTACGGTTGTTTGAAGGCCCTAAGAATGGCCTGATTAACTGCATTTGACCTAGAGAAGTTATTGCTCATTTTGAGGTGTACTTGGATTTTGAAAGGCATAAGTATGAGTCAAGGGCTCATTTGTAACCAGTTCTGACTATGCATTTTTCTGCACTTAGTGACTTTTGGGTCCTTTGGCAAATTGGGCATCATTTTTAACTCATTCTTGGATATGGTTATACATTGATAGGTTTTGGAGATAAAATTTATGAGTTATTGTGCCTTCTTGTTCATTTGTTTTTAGTGTACAATTTTGGTGATGTGATAAAAAATTATAAGTGAATATCTTATGTTCCTTATAATTTTTGTCTCACTTTCAGTACCTCTATGCAAAAAAATACAACACTTGCAGGTTATAATTTATGTTTTAAGTACAAGATTTTTTAGGTGTGAAATCCCCTTTCCTCCTAAAGGTCTGGTACCAAAACCTTCTTATGAAATATTTATGCAGGGTTGTATAGGAATGGTGTGCAAATCTTTAACTTAGTTTTCTTATTCCCCGGGAACCTTGTTTTCTGTGTTTTCATGGCCCTGTCAAATTTGGTGTATCACCCTTTAGAGTTAGATTTCAGTTTTCCTGCTTCTTTCTACCCCTTTTCTCAATAATGTTTAGTATAGGTGAGGTACCAGAAAGGAAGTCGGTCTTCTCCAGAGGTTCATTTCTATTTAAATAGTCCACGTATATTGAAATGATCCCATGTTACTCCAGGATGTTGAATCTTATGTGATTTAGAAAAGGGTGCAATTCTGATAACTAACGATTTTATGACAAGTAAATATAGAGGGGAAGGTGTATATGGATATGTACAAATGGAAAGGGGATATGGGAAAGAATCCTAATATATAGAAGAGTTAACTTGTCTCAAATAGCATCTATTTCCAAGTTTTCACCACTTGCTTTTATTGTACTTTTTATCTTTATTTGAATTTTTATTTTATTTTTTTGGTATTTTTTGCCCCTAGAATTGGGATTTAAGCATAGAATTTTCGAAGATACATACTGGATTGGTTCATCCAACAACTCACTGTATCGTCTTAAAATGGAAGCACTTCTGTGATAAGAGCATTTAGCCTTCTGAGTAAGTGGTTTGGGGTCATGTCAAGCACCTTAATCAGGTCTTTGCATGTATTTGGCTTTTCTCTCCGCTTTCCACTTCTTTCCTGCACTTGATTTCTTCATTCTAGGTGAAATTAGGGTTAGGATCTTAAGGATTCTACTGATTTTCCCTCTTCCATGGCTCTATTGTCTAGGTAGGATGTGGAAATAGATCCTCCTGGCCTTCATCACAGTAATCATAGGATTTTATATCTACCCTTGACATTCTATCCTGTTCTGGCATCAATTCTAGGTTTATGGGCATCCCCGGGACCTCCTGACTTGGTTATGAGTCAATCTGGGACCAAGGTCAGGGTCGAGCTCGAAGCTGACTAGGTCAGGATCGAGCTCAAACCTGACTAGGTTAGGTCCAACCTTGATTTTGCCCCCTTTCTTCAAATCTTCAATTTCCATGATTTTTGGGCATCAGGCTTTCGGGAGATTTATTTTCTCGCCTCCGGATCGGCCATTTCAGGTTTTGGGATGGTAAATCCTCTAATTGCATTTAATTTAGGTATATTTTCTAAAAGTTAGGACCTAATTGGGATTTAATTCTCCAAGGTGGCCCCTCTAGAGGAGTGTGCCCTAGTTCACTATAAAAGGAGACCACCTTCTCTCATTTTCACATCCACAATCAAGCAATTAACATCCATCTCTCAAGTGCTCAAGCTCTCAAAGTGCAAGCAAGTCTTCAAGCATTCAAGTGTTCAAGCATCCATCCATCAAGGAGATCCATTGTTAGCCATTGAAAGATTCAATCTCTTTGGAGCCCCCCTTGATGATCCATCCTTCCATATTCATTCAAGCCTTCTCATATGCAAAGATCAAGTCAAGATTGGTGTTGAAGATCAAATGTCATTGATTGGAGACATCCTACATTCATTGAAGCACTCCTACTTGTGGATTTGAGGATTCAAATCCTCTACAAGGACTTCAACATAAGTGAGGTGATTTGTTTCAATTACTTTGTTTATGCACAATACATTTCAATTCAATTTCAAGGTTAATTCCTAAATTGGGGTTTGACCAAGGCAAACCCCCCATTTTCTTGCAGGTACAGGTGCGGAATTTCAGATCTGAGAGCGAATTTGGATACCCTTTTCGGTAAACTTCCGAGATCTGTGAACAGAATTCAAATCAGACTTCAAATAAAGAATGTAGTATTTGACCTTTTATGAGGGTCAAACCTGAGCTGAGCCATCTTGGAGAAAGATTTCTGGGTTTTCTCTATCTCGGCATTTTCAGTCCAAGACAGGTTTTAGATTTTCCCGAAAGTGTACACAGACATCAGAATTCAACATTTTCCAGATCTGCTCTAATTTGAGGTTAGTATTTGTATGTCAATTATTTCAGATTTCCATATATATAAATATCCTCCTCCATAGGGAAATATTGGATTTACTTTCTCTCTCTTCCATATTCTTCACAAAATTGATTCAATTGTGTATTAACTTTGTGGTTGATCAAATTGGATCTCTTCTTTGGGGAATTTGGGTTTGAGAATAGATCTCATATTTCCCCCTATACATTTGAATAGGGTTGAATCCATTTTACCTCTATTCACTCACCTTCTAATGTAGATAGTTGGTAAGCCCTAGATCCATATGTTGTAGTGATCGCAAAAGGACCCAACCAATTCAGCTCAAACTTCCATTTCTTCTCATGATCTTGTTGATTCTTTGGATTTTCTCTGAGTACTAGATCTCTTGCTTGAAATGCTCGAGGCTTGACCTTATGGTTGTAACTTCGAGACATTCTCCACTAGTAGGATTTCAAGTGATCAAAATCTCTCTATCTCATCGCATTTAGTAATTCCAATTCTTGTGATCTTCATACTTTGTACTCATCATCTGGAATAAGACCTTTCAATGACACTCTTAGAGAGGGCAACTCAACCTCGATGGGTAGGATAGCTTTGGAGCCGTATACAAGATAATATGGTTTGGGTCCAGCGGGAGTTCAAATAGAAGTGTGATAAACCCATAAGGTAGGGTTAAATTGTACATACCAGTCACGACCAACTTTATTGACTGTCTTCTTAAGGAATTTGAATATGGTTTTGTTAGAAGCCTCTACTTGACCATTACCCTAAGGGTAGTAGATGGTAGAATAGTGACACTTAATATGAAACTTCTCACATAGCTCAACTATATCTTGATTCTTGAATTGTTTCCCATTATTTGTGACAATAGACATTGAGATTCCATATTTGCAAATGATGTAGTTCAAGATGAACATGGATACTTGTTTTCCTATGGTTGTGATCAATGGAACACCTTCAATCCATTTGGTAAAATACTCACTTGTTGTGATAATGAGTTCGTGGTCATTACAGGATGGGGATGTATCATGCCCACGAGGTCAGGCCCGACCCTTGGTGAAAGATATGCCCCTATCAAGTGGGGACACAAGGGAGGGTTTGGATGGGGCAAAACCAGGTGCTGGTGAAAAGGCAAGTGCCTAGGAAAGGTCCTAATCAAATCCCTAATCAATGCAATGCAATTGAATATGAACTGCATAATCTACTGAATTACCTGAATCAATGATTGCTTAGGAAATTAATGAATTGGCATTCTATAGAGATCATATCTGGAGAAAGGTCGAGGCTGGACTAAAATATAGAAGTCAAAACTTCCCTAGCTTATTTCATCTCATCCTGTGTTACTTTCTATATCACTTTGCGACCATCTTTTCTCGGAACTACAACAACCCAACTATCATAGGGTGTGGAGGGAACCAAATTAGGTGGGTGGGGGGCAATAGGATTAGCGAGGCACAAAATAGCCATGAATTTATAAAAGGATGGAGCTCTTGTGCTGATGTGTGAATAAGATTCCCATTTATTTGGCATTTTTTGCATTTTTTGATAAAATAGAAGGAATTTCTCTCCATCATTGGCCAATAGTAGTCTATACGCATGAGCTTCTTAGCTAAGGACCACTCGAGTGTGTTCCACAAATACCCTCGTGGACTTCCCTCAAGGAAGTTTTAGATTCGTCATGTTTGAGACATCTTAAGAGAGTATCGTCAAGAGCTCGTTGATATAAGGGGTTGGCAATTAAGGTATAATGAGATGCTTGGCGGAGGAAGGTACATTTTTTATTATTGGATACCTTAGGGGGTGGGGTATTCTCTTTCAAGTATGTATAGATCTTTCCATACAAAGGATAATCTTTTCCAACAACATGACATAAAATGCTAGTATCAGGATCATCGTATGCGGGATAAGACATATTCCACTAAGAACTCAACACAGACCTTATTTTCTTCCATATCAAGAAGTGAAGCAATGGTAGCCATGGTGTTAGCTGCTTTATTATCTTGTATGGGTATCTTCTCAAATGTGATCTTGGTAAAATACTTTTTGAAGTCATCTACCATACATTTACATGGCTATAACTTGTCATCCTTAGTCTGATATTCATCATTTACCTGATTTATGACCAACTGTGAACCTCTGAACACATTGAACTCTGTGATTTTCCACTGTAGTGTCATCTTAAGTCTCGTGACTAATACTTCATGCTCTTCCATATTATTCTTGCAAAGGAAGAGTAACCTATATGATTCCAGGATTGTGCAACCTTGGGGTGTGACGAATAGAATGCCTACTCTTGAGCCATGTTGGGTGTTTGATCCATCGAAATAGAGTTTCCATGCTTGGGTGGTAACTGTTAAGATTGCTTCATCTTGAGACTCGGATTGCAACAAGTGTTCATCCTGTAATGGCACCTTTGCCAGTTGATCAGTGATCACTTGCCTTTTAATAGCTTTTTGATCCACATACTTTGTCAAATTCACTTAAAACCATCACCCACTTTGCTAGCCTCCTTGTTAGTGTTGATTTGCTTAGAAGATTCTTCAGGGGATCAATCTTTGTAATGAGCTTGATTGACTAAGTGAGCATGTAATGTCGTAGTTTTTGTGTACCAAAGACCATTGCAAGACATGTACACTCAATAGGTCTGTAGTTTAGCTCATATCCAACTAAAGTCTGACTAATGTAATATATTGATGTCTCTTTGTCCTCGTAGTCTTATTGCACTAATAGGGCTCCCAAAGATACTTCAGTTGCTGAAATATTGAGCAAAAGTGGCTTCCCTAATATTGGTGACATTAGAGTTGGTGGATTTGCTAGGTATTGTTTGATTTTTTTGAAAGCTTCTTCACAAGTATCATCCCATTTATATTGTGCATTCTTATGGATTAAGTGAGAGAAAGGATGACTTCAATTCGCCAATTGGAAAATGAATCTTCTTATTGATTGTAGTTTACATTGTAGGGAGCTTAACTGACTAATATTTTTAGGTAGCAATATTTCCATGAAAGCTTTTACTTTTCAGGATCAACCTCAATTCCCTTTGCTAAAACTATGTAGCCTAACAATTTCCCTGAAGTAACACAAAATGCACATTTCTTTGGATTGAGTCTCACATTGAACTTTTCCATTCTTGTGAAGATTTTATCTAGCACCCTCATGTGAGATTTTGTTGTTAATGACTTGCCCAAGATATTGTCTACATAATCTTCCATTATAGTATGCATCATATCGTGGAAGATTGTCGGCATAGCTCTCTGATATGTTGCACTTGCATTTATTAGTCCAAAAGGCATAACATTCCAACAATATGTACCCCAAGGACATGTGAAGGTTGCCTTTTTCTTGATCTTCATGTGCAATTGTGATTTGGTTATATCCATAAAATCTGTCTATTAAGGATAACATCTCATGCCCAGTTGTTAGGTTTTCAATGATGTCAATGTTAGGCAAAGGAAAATCATCCTTTGGATAGGCCTTATTGAGATCCCTGAAATCGGTGCACACTCTAATTGATTTGTGAGGTTTAGAAACCAGTACAATGTTAGAGATCCATTCTACATAGTCTATAGCTCTTATAAATCCTGCATCTAGTAGTTTATTCAATTCTACTTTAAGGAGTGCAATATGCAGATGCATTTTACTCAATTTTTGTTTGACTAGTCTAACACCTTGTGCAATTGATAGATGATGCATAATGAGATTAGGATCTAAACCGAGAATATCTACATAGGACCATGCAAAATTGACCTGCTTTTCTTTGGAAAACTAAAGTAATTCTTCTCTTTCTTGTTCTATCAATGAGGTTTCCACATGATGAATTATATGAGTTTCTTTTGTTCCAATGTTTATAGTCATTGTCGGTTCCATTAGTATGACTAAAAGGATTGGCATTTTCGGCGAAGTAGGCCATGTCGTTTAGTTCTATAAGTAACTATGCCTTATAATCCCCTAAGGGTATATGATTTGTGATACCAAGATAGTCTATAATCACAACATCGTTGTGGAAAGTATCTAATTCAAGTACATCAAGTGAATCCCAATCTATAAGTTTCAGGTGGACAAGAGGTAATGAGTCATTTGGATCGGTTTCAAAGGTTGTGATAGTATTGATAGAAAAGTTGTCAAGGTTAATGATGGTATCAACAAGGTCTATGTCCATACATATTTTAGAAATATCCCTCACATTAGGAATCTATCTTTCCTCTTGGTCATCACTATCAATATCATGTGAAATTAACTCTAATGATCGTGACCTTGAGCTCTCCCCTTTATGATAGGTAGTACTATAAGTGTGAATTACATCAACCTCTGTCTTCTGTGAGGAATGAGATTTCATCCCATTCATAATCATTTGATTCATCATTACTATATTCTTGAACATCTATGATCTGATTAATGAACTCAAGTGTATTTTTTTATTTTCCCTTGTCTTCATGTGTTCCCCTATCCTTGTATCCTAATCCTTTAGTATCTCTTTGATAATTTGGACTTGCTAAAATTGGTTCCATTGCGCCTTCTCTCCTTAGCCCTATAGGTCCATGTCCTTCATAGCCTATCCTTTTCATTATGGTGTATCATTTTCTATATTGATCAACTGGTATGCTCATGTGTTTCATGAATTCATTTGTCCTTTCCTTATAAAGCCAATGGTTTGTGCTTTTGTCCTCTGCTTCATCTGATAATGTGCCCCCATTGATAAAAGTGCCATGAAGTGTTGTGATAGGGACATCTGAATGTTTCTTGGATATCAGTGATCTTCCATAAGATTTTGGGGACAATGGTAATTTAATTATACAAAATGTTTGGCCTAATGAATATTCCCCCATACTTTGTTCCTTGATATCAATCTTAATACCGAATGATTTTGATGAAGAGGCTAAGTTACTAGGATCAACTATTAATGTAGAAGATGAAGCTCTATTATGTGGTATTAACAACTTGAGTGTGGGCTTAATGGTGTTGCAATATTGGAAAGGATTTGGGTCCCCTTTGATTGTAATCTCTTGTCCATTATAGGGTAATTTTAAACACTGACGGTACGTGGACGACACTACTTGCATTAAGTGTATCCAAGGTCTTCCCAAGAGAATTTTGTATGCAAGGTCCATGTCTAAAACTTGGCGAAGGACATCTTTGACCATGGAGCCAACTAGGATATGTAAGACAACTGAAACTTTGGATGCTCTCTTCTTCATCATAGGCTTTGATTGAAATTTTCTTCTTTGGATCAACAACATTTTCCAAGAATCCCTATGCAAGGACTAGTTTCAAAGTACAAATATTCAAGTCAGCTCCTCCATCTATAAGGACTCTTTTGATCTTATGGTTTTGGATTAGGACCTCCATATGAAGTGGAGCATTATGTGGTTGGTTGATAGCAAGGTCATCATTTTTAGAGAAGGATAGATAGTGCGGAGTGGTTAGATGTCCCACATTAGCTTGGATTTGCGCTTGATCCACATATGTGGGGATATTAGTTTCTAATAGAGCCTTCTCTAAGATATCTTTGTGGGTCTATGATAAACACAAAAGCTCTTATATAGAAATTTGAGATGGCGTTTTATTTAGTTGTTCCAAGATATTATATTGATTAGACCGACTTGAGTTAGACTTGGGAACATAGGTGGACTTGGTTTGAGAGGAATTTGGTTTGGACAACACACCTTGAAGGAGTAACTTTTGCTTGACCACGTGTAGTAACATTGACGAACCTATACTCTTGTTTTTCCTTAATAGTTATCACACATGAATCACATTCGGAAATATGATTTATGTATTCATAGGATGCCCTAGTATAGTTAGCTTGATTCCCATCTTTGGTATTAGAGGAACTTCCCTTCTCATGTTCAGGAAGTGGATCCTTGAAAGTTGTACGTGTCTCATTGGAGGAATGTCCAACTATTTTTTCCCCACTATCAATTAAGTCATGGATCACATTTCTCAATCTTTGGCAATCATTGGTCTTGTGTCCCTTACCTCTATGGTATTTGCAATAATCAGAATCTTTCCGCCAAGATGATTTCACCTTAGGTTCAGTCTCTTACTTTGGGAAGTACACAAGGTTTCTTGGTGATTATCTTCCTCAAAGAAGATTCAAGTGATTCTCCCAAGGGGGTGAATGTTCTTCTTCTTGGTACATATGGTGGTTTGATGATGACTGATTATTGGATTGAGGAGCATTGGTCTTACTTGCCAAATTTGAGTTAGGTTGTGTTGGCTTGACATTTCTATTGTCAACTAATCATTGACAATATTTTTGTTTTTGTTCCAAAATTTAGATTTGTCATTGTTCTTGTTGTTGTTGGAACTAGAGGAACCAGCATTATCTTGGGTATAAAGTTTTAATTCTCCCTTGTGGACCGTGCCTTACTCAATCTTAACTCCATTCTCAATAAGTTTGTTAAAGTTTGGTGGGCATTGGAGTTGTAGATGATAACTCATCTCTAGAGTAAAGTTATGCACAAAAATATCCATTTTCTCTTCTGCGGGTATTGCACTTGGATATTTGGCAAATAATTGCCTCCATCTTTGCAAAAAAAGTGAGAAATGACTCTCCATTCTTTTGGCGTGTGATGCAAAGATCAAGCATTGTAACTTGATGTCTAATGTTGTAAGAGTATTTTGTCACAAATTTGTCAACTAACTCATTAAAATACTTGATGTCAAGAGGTAGTTTGGAGAACCATTCCATTGCTTGACCTCCTAAGCTTCTTGGAAACAATCTCATGAGATATGTTTCATTGTGAACTACTTTGATGCATGCATCACAAAATTCTCTCACATGGTCTTGCGGATCCGTGTGCCCCTTGTATTTGTCAAATTTAGGCACCTCAAAGTGAGGGGGAAATGAGAACATTGGTAAGTTTCCATCAAAAGGATATAGACAAATATCCTCTAAGGAATACCTTTTGGTTATAGATCCTATTTGAATAGCAAAAAATTGTTGTTGTAGGATCTGTATTTGTTGTGTTAAGGATTCCAAAGATGTCCTTACTCCTTGAGTATTTTGTGAACTACTAGGTTGTTCTTGATTAGCTACCTTAGGTGTTTCCTCGATTTTGGATACATCAAATTTAGCTAGTAGCTTAACACCTTAGTGAGCAAGCATTAAGACATACTTTTCCTTGTCCATATCTAAGACCCTTTCTAAGAATTTGTGAAATCTAGGGTGTTGCATTGATTCTTGAGTTCATCATCTATTGGTTCATTGTCATCAATAAAGCATGAAGATGAGGCCCACTTTCAAAATTTTGAAAAAGGATTTTCACTATCACTATAACCTTTTATGTTATCTTGAGATTCCTTCTCATTTTGCTTTTGGGATCTAGCTTGAACAATAAAGGTATGAAGTGAAATGATTGATGTAAATTGGATGAATGTTTTGATGTGAAAATATGTGGTTAATCTCTCAATTGTTGACTATAGTTGAAGTTGATAATGACAATCTTCAATAACTAACTCTATAAGAGATGATAACTCTCTATGGTGTTACCAAAATTATCAAGGTATGTCTAAGAAAGTTTCTTAACAAGGATGATAGATCTTGATAATAAAACTCACTAAAATTAGAAGATTTGGATTGTATCAACACTAAGAAAAATAATTTTGGGATGATATAAAAGTATGACAAGATAGGTTGAATGGTGAACATATGTGAGGGTGATGTTCAAAATGTGTCAGAAGATCCTATAGTTGTTCAGAAGGTTCTCGAATCTGGAAGTATGCTAAAAGGGTATCCAAATATGCCTCTGATGTTTTTCAAAAGTGAAGGTTTCACTATTTTGTTACAGATGCGCAGGTATATATGCACAACATAGTCTAGTATATGCACATAACAGTCTGGTATATGCATAGAAAATTATGGCAAATGTGCAGGACAGATATTACAGATGCATAAATCAATTGGGCAAATGCGCAGGAATTTGTGATATATGCGTAGAAACATAATTTCTCAAATTTTTGCAAGTTTAACTTTTTGGAATTCTTCTAGCTTTTTTTTATTTTTTTAAATATTTGGCAAGAAGTATACACACAACAGACAACATAATGTTTCCTAAAGTTTTAAACTAGAATGCAATGCACAAACATGCTTACAATCCTAAGGTTGGTCAAGACAATATCTATTGAGCTCCCATCCCACTATGGATAAATCCAAATCGCACTTATCCAATGTGGATAGCTTAGAAGCCTATAGGCACAGTCTCTTCCTTACAGTGCACTCACTTCTCACACACACCAGACTTTGTATTCCTTAGGTCATCACCTCCCAAGGAACTGCGATCTCTATTAAGAACTGTGAGAATGTGGGACAACTTCAAAAGCTTGGTGATCCCCTCTACCAACAAATAGGTCTTTGGCTTCTAAAACAAAAGTATCTAGTTAGGGCATCCATTCAGGTGACCATACTCGGAGTGGTTCTCCCAATTAATGGGCCTCCCAGTCCTTTCAAAACAAGGTGTTTTATGTCTTGCAATGAAGGATTTTAACGTATCACATGGATACTGAGAGAGACTTCCACTGGCATAACGAACTCACACCTGTTGACTGTGACATTAATCACAACCAAATTTTTTATATAGCAGCTCGGAAGGACTTGGCTTTAGCCTGTTACCGCTTGGGTCATTCCCTCTCACCCGTCCTTCTGGGATTCCTGGGAGGCACACCCACTAAAAGATTGATATAAGTTTCTCTTACACCCAAGATCGATGAAGGTGAGGGGAGAGGATACATTTCTAGCAATCTTGTGTTACACAAAGGTGTCTAAACACTTGAAAATTTATCTAAAGAAGACACTTTGAAAGGAAAACAAAGCATGTTGTATTTTAGCCCAAAATAAAAGTGTGTTTCAAAAACCATCCCTTATCTTCCAAGGAACATGCAAGCAAGAAGGTGAGTATATAAAGGGGCCTTCAACAATACAAACCTGCAAAACAATCTAAGTAACTAAACCAAAAAAGACAACGAAACTTGTTAGAATGTTAGCCTAAAACATCAAAAATATCTAATTCTATGATCTAACTGCAAATGATATGTGTAGAATAGAGATATGAATGCGCAAAATAATTGTGTGGGACAGAGTTATGGATGCGCAAAACAGAATGATGGATGTGCAAAAAATAGTAATGGATGCGTAGAATAGAGTGATGGATGCACAAAATAGTATTACAGGGGCAAAATACAACATAACAAATGCTAGTGCAACAGTATGAATGTGGAGCAAGAAATTTTGTATGCGCAACAAAATGTGTCAAAAGCACAAAAACCACAGAAATTTGTCAGAAATTAGAAAATAAAGTGATCATCCAGTCTCTATAAAAATCTGGTTTCTATAACCGATGTGCATGTCTACAATAAGAGATGCGCAGGAATGCCCTGAGGCAGTTTCTGCACACGAAAACTCTAAAATCTTGTTAAATTTTGGAGTTGGGCCACACAATGGACACCAAAAATATATTCTATATAAATGCAATGCAATGAAATCTAATTGTTAAACCATTAATTAATATAAAATTCCATTTTCTACAAGCGAACAACAATGAAATATAAAGAAGCAAATATGAAACTTTTACCTTTGTTTCCTTTAACTTCATGTAGCTTGATTTCATTATCCTCCTAGCTTTGAATTCTTGGTTGTTGAGCTCTTAGATCTTAACCAGCTTCACCAAGCTGCCTCCAAAGTTTTGGAATAATGGTTATGCAAATACAACTAGGTGGAATTCTGAGATGCTCTAAGAGTTGTGATGCAAAGATGGATTGGTAGATGATAGCTAAGCTAATCATTTATTAATGACTGACAAATTCTAAATGGTATTGCTATGAAGTTACTACTATGATGCTCTCAAAATGCTCTCACGATGTTAAAATGATTCCTAATTCTCTCCAAATGCTCATTACTCAAAGTTGTTAATTAGCCTCAAAAAGGTGACAGTGCTCCTTTTATAGATTTTTGCAACCCTCAAGCCTGTGGCAAGATCAAATGGCTAGGATTGAAAGGTGGAAAGATGACGAGTGGAAATTGACTTAGTTAGAGGTTGAGAAAAGGTAGGGAGTAGTTGGAATGTGAGAGGAAGAATAGGGGGCATGTTCCTCCTACAATGACAAGGAGGGTCGTGAGGGACGGAGAGAAAAGTGTCTCTCCATGACTCTTGAGAAGAAAAAGGAAGGACCTTCTCCTCAATAGGACTCTTTGTATAAGTGTCCCTATGAGTCATCCTTGACCATGTGAGGTGGCTTGACAAGCCACTACTTTATAGGCAAGGTGTCATGGACCAAGTCCATTAAGAACATGTAGTCATGAGACTAAGTCTCCTTAAGCCACATAACCCCTTTAGACCCCTTAGGAATAGGACCCATGGTTGAGGATAATTAGGCTAATTATTAAATAAAATAAATTAATTATCTTAGCCTAAGGTGAGGTGTCATGTGAGGTCGACTAGGATGACCTAGTCATGTGGTGAGAGGGATATTTGGTAATTTTTATAAAATCACTCAATAAGGATAATTAGAAGATTTAAGATTAGAAGAATAAGCTAAGTGAATTAACTAAATAAATTAAATAATTTATTTAGTAATAATAGAAAAGACCATTAATTAAATAATAAATATTTAATTAATTATTCAAACCATTTTTAAGTGTGTACAGATATGCATACACGAGATATTGAAAATGATAAATCGGATGTGCTACAAGAGGTAGAAGAGGCTAGAGATAATGAACTACAAGTTCTCGATGACAAAAAGGTTGATAATTCTCAAGTTCTAACTGATTTGTGAGGGATGAAGACAATAAAACTCGGATCACAATCATACCAGCTTTAGGGCAGCAAAAAATTCAGAACTTTGATGTTTTGACCACTGAAAAAGTTACAGCAAGGTAAAAGATAGTCCTCTTCCACAACAAAATGAAAATAAGATTGAAGAGGACTCATTTTGGGATAATCTTGAAGTATTTGTGTCAAGATTAGATGTCAATCATTCATCTTCATATGAAGCAAATCAGGAACAACAAGGTATTGTTAATGAAATAATTGTTGATTCTCAAGTTCAAGCTGATTTATTTGTTGAGATTCCTTTATTTGTTAGTAAGGATGAAGAGAATATGTTTGAGCTAACAGGGTTGCCAAGTTATGATCAGCAAGAGCATGAAAATCATCTGGATAAATTGTAGCTTCACGAGAATAGCATTGTAGAGAAATTTCTAGAAATTAATATGGATGCACATTTGGTTTAAGTAGAGCAAGAAAATCAGCAAAGCACAGACTTCCTAGGTATGAGGTTTGAAAGCAATCAAGAGAGTGTGTCAGATAATACTTTGCATAATGAGGTTGATCATGATGTGAGAATTTTCTCAAGTATTATTGAGAATTTTTGCTCTAATCTTGATATCTGAGCTATTCCAGAGCTATACTACAAGGCACATGACTGAATATATATATATATCAGACTGTTGGGTTATTAGTTTTCTGCTATTTGGAGGTTGCTAGGAGTGTGTGTGTATGAGGTGTCTACAGGTGTGGATTCTGCCTATAATAATTTTGGAGTGGTTTAGGAGCAACCATGAAATTAGCTACAGACCTGGCCAGGAACTGATATCAGCAACATTCAATTCCTTCTAGATCATTACGAGCACCTCTCCTGATCGCAGTTCCTCCACCCGCCATTCTCATACGCCGCAGTCCCAGGCCCCTTGCCAACCTTTTGGCAGGAGAAGAGATTTTCGGCGGTGCTGCTCAACTTCACCACCTTATGGTGGTTCTGCCCTTGTTTGGCTGACAGATAGTGTGGCTCCTGCTGCTCCAAGTGGTTCTGGCTGGTTGAACATTGGCAGAGATTCTAGTTGGCCCACTTCTTCCAAGTGGTTCCCGTGGCTGGCTTTGGCCATTTCTCCCACAAGGAAAGAGAATGAAGAAGAACAAGGTCGAAGTTCCGCCACCCACTAGCAGGTCAATAAGTTGTTCAAGGTCGCAATTCCTCTTGAAGTGGCCCACTTGCAGGAGTTATTTCAGCATTGGGGAAATGCCCGTTGTACAGTCGCCAAAGTCCCACCAGATGTTTCTGTTTCCGGTGATTGATCTCTGCCCCGTGGGTGTCGGCGTGGTCGCAGTTCTTTCGCCCGCCATTCTCATACGCCACAGTCCCAGGCCCCTTGCAGACCTTCTGGCGGGGGAAGAGATTTTCAATGGTCCCACTCAACTTCACCACCCTATGGTGGTTCTGCCCTTGCTTGGCTGACAGATAGTGTGGCTCCCGCCGCTCCAAGTGGCTCTGCCTGGTTGGACGTTGGCAAAGATTCTAGTTGGCCCACTTCTTCCAAGTGATTCCCGTGGCTGGCTTTGGCCATTTCTCTCACAAGGAAAGAGAATGAAGAAGAACAAGCAGAAGATGGTTGGTCCCTTCCGGACTCCATTGATGGATGGGGTAAACGGGATGATCTTGATCCTCCTCCCTTTGTAGATATTGCATTAGCCGCTTAGCACGGGTTGGTTCTATTTTTGGGCTTGGCCCATTTTTTTATGTTGCTGTTAGCTTTCCAGCATAGCCCATATGATTCTCGTGGGGTGATTTTATAACCACCAACCTTTTTTTGGTGAATAGTGTACTTTAAATTATATATATAATGGAAATAACCTATTCATAAAAAAAAATCTAGGATGGTCACTACAAAATTACATTGCTTTTGTTATGGATGAAGAAAACTGGAAGCTTTTCACATGAAATTGTAAACAAATAAATTAAGATGTACTTTATTGGGCTGCATGAGTATATGTTCCATATATTCAACAGTAAAATGAAAGATTGTTGGCATATATTAAGCCCACCTAAAAATCATCCAATCCAAGAAAGAGTTTTCATTCTCATTTCTCTATCCCAAAATATCTATATTTCATAATAGCAAATGCTAAAACAAAAGAAAATCATATATAAACATAACTATCCCTTTTGGCATTCTTGCAGTTACAAAAAATCAAAGCCTAGGAGAATGCCACAACATTAGAAAACAAATAAAAAATTACACTTAATGGTCCCAAAATTAGTAATTAGAACAGTGAAAGCTAATGACCTGATACCATATAACCTTAAAACAATATATTACTCAAAGACGTCTGAAAGTTCTTTCATCTCCAGAAACAATTCAAGCAATTTGCCGCCTATACAACATTAGATGCTCAAGTCCAAATTGTACTCGTTAAAATGTTAGTAACTGGGAAAATTCATGTATTTTACTACAAACAATTGCAAAACATTGGTAGAAAATAAAGTATGATCACTAAAATCAATTGTAGATTACACCTTCACCTTCCACAACTTGACCAATCATATAAGCTTTTATATCTCCCTCTGAACGAATAGCCATTGCTGCTTCCTGGCTGACCACAAGGACCATGCCAATACCCATATTGAAAGTTCGCCGCATCTCAGAGTCCTCAATACCTCCAGTCTGCACAATTTCCACGGTCCCACAATGTGCTAAGTAGCATTAATATGTCAAGAACCCTTATAATCAGCTCTCAATTCAACCTAAGATTATCAGCACTATCTAAATACCTTTTGTATCCATTTAAAAATTGTAGGCACTTCCCACGCGTTTGTTGTCACAACGGCTCCAAGTCCTTTTGGAAATATACGAGGAATGTTATCAGTGAAGCCCCCTCCAGTTATATGAGCAATACCTTTCACTCCCCCTCTAGCCACCACATCCAGAACCTACAAAGGATTTGAGCTTTTAGAAAATACTTATTTGCACTACATGGAGCAAAGATAATCAATTATAAGAAAATAATAAACTCAAGAATCTTATTGTACCTCCTTGACATATATCATAGTCGGAGCCATCAATGCTTCTCCCAATGTAACTTGTTCATTTTCACTTCCAGGAAGTGGATCATTCAGAGACAGACCACTGTGTGCTAAAACCCTGAACTTCATAAAATTATAAGAGTATTTCACAAAACAGAAAGCATAAGGGTGTTATATCATTGTCCAACTAACATAACATTACCAGCCAGAAAACAAACTTTTATGAATATTGACATGCAAATTCGACATTTTAGAAAATATTCGATATGCTAAGGATATAACTTGTGACTTCTACTATATACAAGTTTTATTTATTTAAAAGCATATACATGTCCTTGAAAAGTAATACCTTCTCAAATACAACGATGTCCTAAGAGTTGGAGTTGTACACACTCTTTTCAAATATCAAACATATGCAACAAATGGTGATGCCACTGGAAATATAACCACCCACTTGGCTTTAATAACAAATAATAGGCAAGTGGAATATACACATCTATTAGTTTATCAGATATCTGCCCCTCAAAAAATACTACCAGCTTCAATCAATTTTCTCATTTACAATATCTGCATTACAAGTCCTCTAAATCATACTACTTCTACTTGCTACACATTCTATACAATGCAATCTAAAATCCCCTACCCATCACAATAGGAAATGCATTAATAAGACTATCTGCAATGAAATCCATTAGAAAAACATTGTGTCACACAGACTGCTCATGCTAGGCCTTTCAATCAAATAATAATATATTATCCTAAATTCCCAATAATAGATCAAGACCTCCTCCACATACTAGAAGAAATCCTTGTCCATCCTAGCTAACTTCAACAAAATCATCTTGACTGTTGATTTCCAAAGAAGTCAGCTGACACCAAGAATATAAATTAATCAGCAAACTACAGATTACCTGGCAATTTTGGTGAGACTCGCCAAAATAAATATTTTAAATTTGCAATGTTGCACTATTATCCCAACCAATGTATTTTCTTTTTGACATGTCCCCTTTTTAGAATTAGAGACATGGAGAAGACCTCTAACCTATCCTCGTTAACATAGGCTAATGGATAAAGCAAGGAAAATGATTAGTAATATTATTTTAAGTTGAGCCCAGTAATCTTAATTTTAAGAGGCAACTTAATAATATTATTATAATTAACTAATAACTGTTTTTTTTAAAACTTTTACAGGGAGATTTTAAATCATAGGCCCAAATTAGAGAGATTTAAGAAGGGGCGCTTGGATTCATTGCCCATCATCTTGATTTAGTTTGAAATTTTTAAACTTAGGAATTAAGAAGGTGGAGCACTTGCATTGGAGTATGGTGCATACCACCTATAAGTGGATTTGCAGAGGGGCGTACAATATTGCTTGCCCTTTTTGGAGGAGTGAACAGCATTTTCAAAGTTTATACTGTGGCACCAGCATAAGAATGCTTTGATACATTGTGAACTGCTATTTTGGAACTGTTTTCCAGCCACCTGTTTGCTGCCCCAGCAGCCTCCATCTACCAGTCTTCATCACAGGCCAATGCCACGCAGTTTGGGGTTTTGTTGCACTTTCCAGATCTGATCACAGAGTTTGTGCACTTCAGAAATTTTGTAGACGTTAGATGCTGATCACAGACCTGTTATTTTCTGTCAATTGTCACGGCGCTGATGAAGGCTGCCATAGCAGCATCCAGCTTGTCCTTGGGACTGTCATATTTATTGTTTCATTGTAAGTGAGAAATACATACATTTTTTTCAATATCTAGGGTTTGTAAATCAATTCTTGTTTTGATATAACAGAATTCAGATCCAATCACAAATGTTGATGAAGTTGTTGAGGGTTTGTAAATACTTGTTCCTATTTTCCAGTGATGTTCTATTATTATGTTATCAAAAAAATACCAAAACAACATATATTTCCAGCAATTCTAGATCTGGACATTACAGTTTTACTGATTCTGAAAGCAACCTCTTCAAAACATTTAGAACAAAACATTTAGAACTTAGAAGTGACCTTGGACTATGATGTGTACAGATAAGCATACAGAGTTTGTGTTAGGAATATCAGGGCGCTAAAAATCATATCTTTTAGGTTCACAGCTACAAACATCAACTTCCTTCACTAGGCATGTTCCATAGTGTTCTTACATTTTCACACCATTGCCCCATTGCAAATGGGGACCCCCTCTTTTGCTTGGCAGTAGAGTAGTTGGTTGGCTTAGTCTAGGTTTGGCAATGATTTCTTGAAGTCTCATGGTTGGTAAAGTCTACTTAGGGCAAAGTCTGAGATTTAAGTCGTTGTCTAGTTGCAAGTTGGATTATGCGATGAGTTAAAGTTGGCAAGTCTTGATCTAACACTTGGTCAAGATTCTAATTTACCCTTATATGCAATTCACTTGCACTTGTAGAATCCCAAGCCTTGTCAAAACTCAGGTTTGCAGTTTGATGAGGATGCTTTTAAGGGAAGCCTAGGTGTTGTTTTGATTTCAAACATTGACAAACTTACAACTTTTGTGCAACACTTAGGCAGATTTCTACCAAGGAGAAGAATTGAGATGTGGGTGATTGAAACCAAGTTGGGAGAGTAATGTGATAAGTTTTGGTCTAGGTGCTGATGGAAAAACTGAAGGTAAAGACAATGGAGAAACTTGGATTTTGCATCATGAAGTGGCGACACTTAGAAAATTTTGGAAAGGAAAAATCTCAACTGTCCAAGCCTAGGTCGGATCTTGACCTGACTTGGGACAATTGTCCAAGCTAAGGTCAAATCCCGACCTTGCTTTGGACATCCAGACCTTCATCAAATTTCGCCCAGTCTCATCAAGCTTCTTCAAGACCAAAAACCAAACATTGACCTTGTCACAAGCAAAATCAGAGTAATTTGAATGAAATCTGGGCAGTTTATTTGGAAATTTGAAGTGTTCATCATGTGATGTGAATTTGGTTGGAAATATTGAGCACACAATCAAATCAGATCTGATCTAGAAAAGAGAAATTGAGCAAACAAGGATTGAACTTATTACACAGGTAATTGGTAGAATATTAGATAAATTAATGAATGAGCAAAACGCTCATATATAGTTTACAAGACGATGTTTCTAATGCAACAATCATTGTTATAAGAAACATTCTAATAACGAAAGAATAAAACAATATTAGAAACATTCTAATATTTACAAGATTCACAATATTGACCATTAAAATAATAATAAACAAGATATTATTCTAATACCCTCCCTTAATGGTCAATCTATCAACTACACCAAGGAGCCCCCTGAATTTAGAAAACTTATCTGGAAGGAGGGACTTGGTGAGAATATTTGTAGTCTGGTCCACTGTAGGAACATACTGCAAATCCACAGATTCATCTTCAACCAGCTGACGGATGAAGTGACAATGAAGGTCAATATGCTTGGTTCACTCATGGAAGACTGGATGTTTGGCAAGTTTGAGCACCCCTTGATTGTCGCAGAAGAGGGGTGAAGGACCTGTCTGAGACATATGGATGTC
Organism: Chamaecyparis obtusa; assembly: GCA_027943335.1. Lineage (NCBI taxonomy): Eukaryota > Viridiplantae > Streptophyta > Pinopsida > Cupressales > Cupressaceae > Chamaecyparis > Chamaecyparis obtusa. The sequence goes on from BSBK01000882.1 coordinate 1,426,054, forward strand.
AGAAAGCATCCTTTGAAGCCAAACTGCCTCACAACTTGCTTTGAATGTTCCCCGATATTCAGCTTCCGTCAAGGAAAGAGACACGGTCTACTACTTCTTATTGGTCCAAGTGATAGCACTTGTGCCCAAACTGAAGACATACCCAGAAGTGAACTTTTTGTCATCAATAGAGCCTCCCCAATCCAAATCAGTGTAACCAATAACTCTGGGATCTTTGGTTCATCCATAGAGGATACCAAAGTCTGAAGTGCCCTTGACATAGCGCAGGATGTGCTTCGCTGCAACCTAATGATCTGAAGTAGGAGCTGTCCTGAAGCAGGATATGTAACTCACTGCAAAGATGAGATTAGGTCTAGTGGTTTGTCCACTAGTTGCCTAAATGCATATTCATTCTCAATAGGAGAACCAAATTCGACTAACAATTTCAGACCAAACTCCATAGGTGTGGATGCAGGTTTGCAGTCCTCCAAACTGAATTTGTCGAGCAAAGCCCTTGCATACTTGGACTGAGAGATGAAGATGTCATGAGACTGCGGCCAAACTTCAACACCTAGGCAATAGTGAAGCCCAAGGTCGGTCAAGTCAAAAGACTAACATAGATTTTGTTTGATTCCCTAAATCAAAGATGTCGAACTATCAATGATTATCAAATCATCGACATATATAAACCAAAATGATGATATCACTGCCAGTAGTCTTGACATGCAAATTTGAGTCAAAGGGACTCCTTTGGAAACCTTGATCTATGAGGTACTTATCAATTTTCATGTACCATGCCTGAGAAGCTTGTTTGGGTCATAGAGTGCTTTCACTAGTTTGAGTACCTGGTGTTCTTTACCGACAACCTTGAATCCAGGAGGTTGTGTCATGTATAGCTCTTCCTGTAACTCACCATTCAAGAAGGCACTCTTTGTGTCTATTTGATGAATCTTCGAGTCACACTAAGCTGCCCTAGCGAGGACTAATCTATTGGTGCTCATTTTTGTTGTTGGAGAAAAGGTCTCTTCATAATCAATCCCTTCACGCTGAGAGAAGCCTTTGGCAACGAAATGAGCCTTGTACTTATCTAAAGTACCAGTAGCCTTGTATTTGATTTTGTAGAGCCATTTGCATCCAATAGGTTTCTTCAATAGACTATTATGCTCAATTTTCATAGCTTCTTCCCACTCAGGTATGCCTTTCACCTCTGTGTATGTTTGACGCTCATACACATTGTGAATGTTGGCCATGAGAGCAAATTTATAGAATCAGAAAGTTTACTCTTCTTTCGAGTAGTTCTACTCTCGATGAGCTCATCGTCTGAAGATCGCGAATTATCTTAGCCCACCATTCATGCTAGGGAGTAGAAGTGCCAACATCAGTAGCAAGAGGTGCAACAAGATCAGGTTCATCAAACAAAAGATTGAATGAATCCTGAGGAAAATCAAGTGGTGTAGCTGCATGTTTGAGTGATCCTATAAGTGAAGGAACTCGTGGAGATGTAGGAACAGGAGCAGCTGGAGCCCTCCCATCAGGTGGTCCTAATGGAAGACGGACACCCAAGCCTTGAGCCTTGAGAGACCGATCCTCTCAATCCATAACTGGACGAGAGAGATGAAATGGCCCTTGTTCCTCATCAAAGACCACATCACGACTGAAGATGAGATGATTAGTCTCAATGTCAACCAATCGATAGGCTTTGTAAGTATTGTTGTCGCTAGTTAGCATGAGTTTTTGGCTCTTGGCATCCAACTTGGTGCATGAGTTTCTAGCTCTTGGCATCCAACTTGGTGCATTTAGCATCAAGGGTCCAAACAAAAGTAGTGGAGCCAAAAATGTTGAGATGACTGATTCTGGGCTTATGGACTACTTTGGCCCAAAATTTCTTTGGAACACTCTTGTGTACAAGCATAAACCAGGCCATTTCGATGATCGTGCGGTTCCTACACTCAATGACATTGTTTTGTTGAGGGGTGTAGGGTGTTCTTAATTGGCGCTTTATGCCATGTTCACAAAAATGGGAGAAGGCACAGGAACAAAATTATCCCTCATTGTTGTTAATATTTATAGCCTGTCGGCTTAGATCAAACTCGAACATCAGAATTAATAATTATTTATTATTAATGAACACCCTAGATTGCACGATTTTATAATAATAATAGTATTATTATAAAATAGAAGCAATTAATATTTATTGTTTTTTTATAATTAAAAAGGGTCCATTATTTGGACAAGTCGTCCCTCTTTGAGGATGACAATTTTGATTATATTAACATATATATAGGAATGGATTTTGAGAGCAAGAGATCATCAAAAACATAATACGTTCTCTGCTCCTCAAAATCAGTCACTTGAGAAATTTATCTCTGCCCTCCTTAAGCGAATTTGACCTACCTCTAATTCGGTTCTGAAGCAGCAACTAAGGAGATTAATACTGCAGATAGGAGTACGAACTAGGGCTGAAATTCGGACCTGCTATAACAGCATCCTTCAAGGCAGATCTACATCAAATTTGATCAAGTTAAAGAACAAATCGGGTACCTTCTTTCCTGTTTGTTCTATGATATATTGTTTCAATTTTAGGTCATCTCTAGATTGTTAATTTCCTTCGATTAATCTGAAAATCTCAACATGGTATCAGAGCTACAGTTGAGTAAAGATCTTTTCAGATTTAGGAATATAACTAGGGTTTGGTCTGAAAAATTGTAATGAAGTTTTTGATTTACAATATCATTGGTTGCCTTCTATGGTTCTCATTGGCTGGAAAGAAATGGGTAGAAACTCAAGGTTGTGTCAAATACAATTCTTGCATGTTTGAAATTGAACTCTTTAAATTTTAAATTACCTTTCCTTATTGGATCATGAGTGAATCTAAAACTTTGTAAATGAACCTAAGAAGCTGATAGGGATTACACACATCTTGATCTAGAGGGAGTAGATCATCCCACCTTAGTGCATGTCGTGTATAAGGAAGTAAATCACTTACACCTAGTGTTGTGTTATTATCTCCCTTCTTATATGAGTGGAATCATATCTTAGTATGGTTGGATAGTGTCATGCTGATTACCTGCTATTAGCATAATTAGATAAAGAACATTCTTCACATTTTGTTGCAGCATACCTTCATTGTGCTTAGTGTATGGAAACATTAACTAGTTTCTGTATACCTTATGTGGGAACATACCTTGCATTAGTTTTGCATTGGCATATGTCTTATATGAAGACATTCATAGTTATGTGTAGGCAGCACACCTTTCATTGGTATATTGCAACCCCGCAAATTAACCTTGTCACGTATGAGTGGTACATACCTAGCTGATTGGCACAACAAATTGTCATAACTGAGATGTTTTGAAAAGAATATGATTCTTCATGTATAGCTGATTGAATTAGCTATTTGATATATCTACTTAGTTGATTAAACTTGTAGAAGCAGATCTGGCATTGTGAAATGCATACTCTGCCCAGGCATTGACTTCATGTTACTGTGACTGCATATTGGCATATATTTGGTATTTCTGTATGATAGGATCATACTTGATATTAGCTAAAGTCTCATGTCGCATTACATTGGTTTTCTTTTGCATATATGTAAACATGCTTCCTGATTGAATTATTCTTGTTCTATGAGAGAACTACATTTAGATATATGCATAGGTCATGCACATATGGATTCATGTTTTAAATGCAAATCGCCCTGTCTAGTTCTAGATGGAGTCTAAGCTTAAGAGGGAGTTTTATTATGGGCTCACTTACACTTGGTATAAACCTCTCCCTTCTACATTCCCCAGTGGCATAGCTTATGATTGTATGTGTGAAACATTCATAGGTGATTGGAATGTCTGTTTAGCTTGGATGTTTATGTATGAGGAACATACCTTACTCTATGTCATGTATTATATCTTACACTGTTATGTGTAGAGAACTTATACAGCTGATTGTGAGTATAATTGATTAATTGTTTTCCTTATGCATAGGTGCATACATTATTGGTTGGATCATTCTTACATTGGCATATGTTAGAATAGGCATATCTCTTAAGTACATACATTTAGAATTAATGTTGTTGTATGCATGAGAGCATTCATTATATGGATATATGTTAAGAGAACTATATTGCATCTTGCTATGATCACATTGCACCTGGTTATATGATAGTTATCCTTAGGTGATGAAGACTTATGTGATTACTCTTATGCATAGATGCTGGATAAATTATGCTGGTTGTAGGGAGCATACGTCATTTGTATAGCTTGTAAAGCATACCTTAATATTGTGTATGAATGGATCACACTTTCCTTCATAGCTGAGTTTATATTTACTGATTTACATATGATTCTATATGTGAACTTTACATCTAACTTGAATCTTATGATCATATCGGTTAATCTTATACTTATGTGGATTCATGAGATAAGGTTTTGTTTATGAGATTCATGTGGTTATGATTATTCACCTATACTTATGCTTTTGGCTAAGTTATTCTTATGAATTGAAGAATATTATTTGATGTTCTTCAAGTCCAAGGGGACTCGTGGATCAGGGGTCCACATTCGCATGGATCAAGGATCCATTGCCCAGTAATTGGTGAGACATCATGGATTTGATGTCAAAAGTCCATTACTCCCAAAAATTGGTGAGACATCATGGAGTTGATGTCAAAAGTCCATTACTCCAAGCAATTGGTGAGACATCATGGATTTGATGTCAAAAGACCATTGCTCCGAGCACTTGGTGAATGTCATGGACTTGATATTCATGAGACCAATGCTCTGGATATCATGGAGTTGATATCCTATTGAGTCTTGGAGACTCATGGATCAGGGATCCACAATTAAGTATTTGGTAACATCATGGACTTGATGATACCATAAATATCATAGAGTTGATATTCTAAAATTCTTGAGTCATGAGACTCGTGGATCTGAGAAATCCACATCTGGATAGTAAAATATCATGTACTTGATATTGGTATGACATCATGGATTTGACATCTCTTGAGTCTTGGTGACTCGTGGATTTAGTTATCCACAAATTGGATGGTATACATCATGGACTTGATATTCAAAATAGTCAAGGAGACTAGTGGATTTAGGAAATTCACAAATTGATTGGATATTTGATATCATGTCAATTATATCATGGACTAATATTCTTGGGTCTAGGACACCAAAGGATCTAGGAGATCCACATTTGGATGGTAAGCATCATATGATATGATGTTTCTCATATGAATATGAGATGTATGGTTTTTGAAGAACAATTGTGTTCTCATTATATCTTGTAGATAGAGATATACTATCATAGATGAGAGATCTATGGCATCTTTAGATTAGGAATCCATTTTGTTATATTTTGAGTCTTAGAGACTCATGAATTTAAGAAATCCACATCTGGTTGGTAAACATCCTGTTACCATGATTTTCATATGGATATGAAATCTATGGTTGGAAATGATGTAAGAACATATGTGTTCTACCTATCATAGATATGAGATCTATGATTCTAATGGATAGGGTATCCAAGATGATTATGTTTTTGTTCTCACTATCAAGGGTGATAGTTAAGGGTGTGTCCTAGAATAGATGGGATCTATGGTTTGATCTTACCCTCCAGACTAAGGGGGAGTGTTAATATTTATAGCCTGTCGGCTTAGATCAAACTCGGACATCAAAATTAATAATTATTTATTATTAATGAACACCCTAGATTGCACGATTTTACAATAATAATAATAGTATTATTATAAAATAGAAGCAATTAATATATATTGTGTTTTATAATTAAAAAGGATCCATTATTTGGACAAGTCGTCCCTCTTTGAGGATGACAATTTTGATTATATTAACATATATATAGGAATGGATTTTGAGAGCAAGAGATCATCAAAAACATAATATGTTCTCTGCTCCTCAAAATCAGTCACTTGCAAAATTTATCTCTGCCATCCTTAAGCGAATTTGACCTGCCTCTAATTCGGTTTTGAAGCAACAACTAAGGAGATTAATACTGCAGATAGGAGTACGAACTAGGGCTGGAATTCGAACCTGCTATAGCAGCATCCTTCAAGGCAGATCTACATCAAATTTGATCGAGTTAAAGAACAAATCAGGTACCTTCTTTCCTGTTTGTTCTATGATATATTGTTTCAATTTTAGGTCATCTCTAGATTGTTAATTTCCTTCAATTAATCTGAAAATCTCAACAATTGTCAATTCAAAGAGTAACAATATGTTGACCAAACCCTTTTTCTACAAATGCTTTGAACTTTTGAAACAAACACCTCTAATTTCTGATGAAGGAAATACACCCACATTTTACGACTGAAATCTTCAACAAAAAGTAAAAAATACCTAGACCTAGTAATAGGAGTAGCCATAGGTCCACAAATATTGGCATGGACCAATTGTAATACCTTAGAGGCTCTCCAGGAGTCGCCATCTAAATATGGAGTCTGATGCGGCTTCTCAGCCTGACATGCTCTACAAATTCCAAAGTTTTGCGTCTGAATCTCCAACAGTCCAATGACAAGATCTTCCCAAACAAGCTGAGAAAGATAGTGCACATTTAAGTGCCCATACCGTTGATGTCAGAGTGTACTAACGTAGGAGCGTTGGGCTGCAATAACAAGCTCCTAAGAATCACCAGAGTCAACAAGTCTAAAAAGACCATGATCCTCAAGACCCACGACAACAATAAACTGAGTCTCCTGATCAATGATATTGCACTGATGTGAACTGAAGGTCACGTCTGGCCATGGGGAATGTCTCAGAATTTGACTGACTGAGAGAAAGTTTAGTTTCATTTTTGGAACATACTACACAGAGGAAAATTAGTTTCCTCCCTCTAGACTAAATTTGTATATTGCCTTTGCCAACAACGGTGTACTCTTCCCCTCCAAAAAAAGTTGAATTTGAGAATGGCTGAAAATCTATGAACCAATCTCGACTATGAGTGAAATGGCGGCAGGCACCTGAATCAATATACTAGGCAAAAGATTTTACATTATCTGTAGGTCTTTTAGCCATGAAGGCATAAAAGGCAGACTCACTTTGCTCAGTGTTCTCTGCAACATGTGCTTTAGGTTGTGAACCAGATTGTTTGGCTTGAGCAGCTAGGCATTTACGACACTCCAACTTCATATGACCAGACTTATGGCAGTAGTTGCATTGAATAATTTTCTTCTTCAGGCCTTCTAGTGACTGAGTAGTGGGAATCTGCTGAGAAAACTAATAGTTGCATGTATCCTTATGAAAGCAGTTAGCTGAGAAAGCTTGTGTGTTCGAAGATGAGTTGGTACCATTGCTGAATTGTTGTTTCCAACAATCTTGTTGTAAAAGCGTTATGCAAAGATCAAAAAAAGATACATCAACATGAGTGGAAGCAATGTTGAGAGTTTCAACAAAGTGCTCATAGGAAGATGGGAGACTCTTCAAGGTGATCACCACCATGTCTTCTTCAATTTTGCATCCAATGGCTTCCAGTTGATCTCGAATGTCCTTGATTTTATTAAGATGATCTTGTAGGGACACCTATTCATCCATCGTAATTGTGAAGATCACGTTCTTCAAGAATAATGCACAGCTCTTATCAGAGGTTTCACGCAAACCTTTTAGATGGCTCCAAATTTATGCAATTGTTTTGTCAAAAGGAACCTGCGGCAGTTGATGATCAGTGATTGAGAGTTTGATGAGCATGACAGCTTCTCGATTTTGCTCATCAAATTTGTCCTTTTCTTTGCCTTCATCTGTAGGAGGATCAGTCTTGCCAAAAACAATTTTGTTAAGACATTTGTATTCAAAGATCGTCATCATACGTAGTTTCTAAGTATTGTAGTTTCTACCATTGAATTTTTTACTCCCCTCAAGCAAATATTCATCAAAGATGTCATTGCAAAATACTGAGGTCAAAGGTGGTTAACCAAATGTTAGCACAAATATCGAGGCAAAATAAGATCAATACAGAAAAAGTGTGGTTTGAACAACACTAAGACATAAAACAAGCACTGATTTTGAAACTGAAGATCGTCATCATACGTAGTTTCTAAGTATTGTAGTTTCTACCATTGAATTTTTTACTCCCCTCAAGCAAATATTCGTCAAAGATGTCATTGCAAAATACTGAGGTCAAAGGTGGTTAACCAAATGCTGGCACAAATATCGAGGCAAAATAAGATCAATGCAGAAAAAGTGTGGTTTGAACAACACTAAGACATAAAACAAGCACTGATTTTGAAACTGAACAAGTTTTCAAGCATGGATGCCAATACAGGAAATTTGGAAGACCCAAAAAATGGGTGAAGACCCAAAAATCTTTGCAAAAAATCTGCCAAGAATATGTGATCAAAATGTGAGACCGACCAGAAAACACTGGATTTTTGGCAAAACCCTAGTCGACTAACATAAAGATTGAAAATGGCAGAAAATAGAGATTTGATGGGCGCGAATATGATTGAGACCGTTGTTGTTTGCAAACAAACCACGAAGATGAATGATAGCAAAAAACGAACCACAAAAAGGGTCGTTGGGTGGAGAAAACTCTCGTCGCTGGAAAAAACGGAGTCATTTTTAACAAAGAACGACCATAGTGATGGTCGAAATACTCAGAAAATGCAAAAAATGGTTGTTAGGTTGCAGAAGAATGACACAAGAATGAGCAAGTGAAGGGACTAGGGCCGTCCAACAAAGATAGACTAGAAGCATTTAGAGATAGACTAGTGATGGTCGGAATACTCAAAAAATGCAAAAAATGGTTGTTAGGTTGTAGAAGAATGACACAAGAATGAGCAAATGAAGGGACTAGGGTCGTCGAACAGAAAGAGACTAGAAGCATTGCACGAAAATAGACAAGAAAGAATGCAATAATAAGCAAAAAAACGAGCATCTCCAAGTCAAAAAAATGGCGTTGAACCCTGCTCAAACAAAAATGATGGCCTCCATGGAAAAAATGACACTGATTTTGCAAGAAAAACAACCCACGGATTGTGTACGGGAGACCTACGACTGAAAATGGAGGTAAAAACAAGATATTGTGTTTTACCAAGTTGCACGGCAAAAAAAAAATCATCTGCAAAAAATGACCTCTGATCCTATCAACGGGTTTCAAAAACCCTTGTTTATTTTCGAAAAATTTAAAGAACAAATAATTTCAAACACAAAATTATAAATTTTTCAAAAAAATAACCTTGCAATATTAGATAAATTAATGAGTGAGCAAGATGCTCATATATAGTTTACAAATACGATGTTTCTATTACAAAACAATCATTGTTATTAGAAACATTCCAATATTTACAAGATTCACAATATTGACCATTAAAATAATAATAAACAAGATATTCAAAGATATTATTCTAATAGAGCTTGTGTGTGGGAACGCAAACACTTAAACATATGACTGAATGGCAAAGTGGAGTGTCCAAACCAAGGTCGGATTCAGACCTTGACTTGGAACAAGTGTCCAAAGTCAGGTCCAATCCCTACCTTGACTTGGACAACTGTTTCAAATGGTTTTGGAGGCTGTTAAAACAAAGGATGACTCTCCAATTTTCCTGTGAAAACCCAATCGCCAAGAGGATCCAAACTGATTTGAAGAACTTGCAGCAAGATAGAAATCAATCTGCACAAAAAAGTTTAGAAACCCAAACAAAGGAGTCTGAGTTGGCATAAGCAAAATCTAAATTGCAAGACTTTTCTGGAGAGCTTAAATTGCTGTCCAAGGGTAGGTTGGAATCTGACCTGACCTTTGACAGTGGTGTCCAAAGGTAGGTCAGAATCCGACCTTAGCTTGGACATCATGTCCTACAACCTTTTGATTTCAGCCCAGGGTTTTGGCAAGTGATTCTTAAGACAGAACCAAAATCTTTGTTTTTGAAATCAGAGTCAAGCATTACAATGGGCAAAATCTAGGTGTTTCACCAAGGAAATTTGAATGCTTATAATCAGACCTGAATTAATTAAGACAAGAACTTATGCAATTGAAGGTGCAAATCAATTAGAACATGGAAGAAGACAGAATCAAGTGTGAAAACCAAGCATTGCTGAAAGGGAAAACGATTTTGCAAACTCATATTTTCAACTGGGCAAGTAGAAGTTGATGCTGTTTTGAATGGGCATGCACTTAGTAACTTTGGGATTCTTTACCAAAGGCAGGTCGGGATCCCACCTTGCCTTGGACAGGAATTCCAACATCCCTTAGATTTCCAACCTTCACAAATCAACTCTAGACCATGCAAGCTACTAGGCCAAGTCAGCTATTAAGGGGAAATGAAGTTGCAAACCTAATAAAATTGGAACAAAGTCGGCCTAAAAGGAGGTCAAACAAATTGCAAGCTAATTAAGCAAGTTGGTCATAAGAGAACAACTAAATTGCAATTGGACAATCAAGTCGGCCCTAGAGGCTAATTCCAACGAATTGATGTTTAAAGGCATCTCCTAAGACCAGTCAGCCATATGAGAAATCGTGACTTTTGGTTTGAACACCTATATAGGAAGGTTAAAATATTCATTTCACTCCAATTCGGTACAACCCAATGCAATCGAATAAAAGCAGAGCAGATCCTAGGGGAGAAAATCAGATGGGAGATAAAGATCAGAACATTTTTGAATGTCCAATCAAGTTGATCTTGCTAAAGATAGAGGAATCCACAGTAAAACTCAAGACATCTCCCAGTTCTAAGTCAAAATTGTGAATCCTTGCAGACCTGAAACTCGTAATTCCTTCTAAATTTTGATCAACTGTGACTTAATCAAGTTTGCTGAGGTGTTTTGCAATGGGAAACTGAATGTTGAAACTCAGAAAATCTAAATTGGCAGGTTGTGATAGAATTTAATGAACAAATTTTCAAATCTTGAACAATTCACAAAATGTTTTCATTTAAAATGATTTTCCTCTTACAAATATTTCCATTTAAGACAGTTTATTTCTTGTTTTGTAAGGAAATGAAGGAGGATGCTCGAAAACAAGGAATAACCATGCAAACTTCATGGATACTTGCATGAGGAATCCAAGCGAAAGGAGACTTTCAACACAAAAATGATAAGTGAGAAGATGGCATGGAGTTGGACATTTCGTAAACATGGATGTTATTCAAAGGTGGGCAATTTGTGATTGCTACATCAAGGAAATCATGGAGACCTCAAGCACCAACAATTCACAAGTTGTTCATCGAGCAAGCAAGAAGGTGAAGTTCAAGAACAAGGCTCGAAGGAGAAATCATGGCAATGTCAAAGACAACGGCCCTAGTTCAAGTCATGGAGAAAGATCAAGATCAAGAACCAAGGCAAGCAATTTCAAGAACATTTCAATGAGAAGATTTCCAAAATTTTGAGAATGGAGAAGTGGAGTTGAAACAAAGATTGCAATGATAGTGCTGAGGTGGTGCCCACTCATCTCTAACCAATCAGAGGATTCCTATGCTACATTTTAAAGTTCAACCAATCAAATTCATCTACAAGTGGCATGAGGAATGCATTTAATATCTTCACCTAATAAATTTTCTCACTGGTCTATTCTCAAATAGATATGTAAGCCCATGTGGCAAGGAATCTTTTCTTTGGCCCATAGATTGGTGCCTAATTGTACTTGGATAACATTTAATGCTTGAAGGGGTGGTTACATTAGGGTTTTGTTGGCAAAATCTTGGTTGTTGATCTTGAATCAATCTGGGTCGTTCATTGCACTTGAACTCCCTATAAAAGGCAAGGTATCCTCATTTGTTAAGGGACTAATTAAATTATAGAGTCGAGTAGAAGAGGAGACTTGGAAAAATTGTTGCTATAAAGCTGCCAAAGTACTTTCAAATTCATTGTTGTTATCATGGTGGATTACTAGTATTATTTTGGAGTGTTGCATGGTTTCTACACTTCCTCACTTAGATTAGGACTTTGTTTGTGTTTAGTAGTAGTTAAATAGATGAATGTAACATATTGTTGTTGGTGAATTATGGTTAAACTTATGTTTATACCTTTTGGTACTTGTTGATTGCAAGTAGCAGAGTGTAATATCCCCTATATGTAATAAGTATTTACTAAATAAATAATTGATTATTAATTATTAAATAAATGATTATTAATTAATTAATTAACAAATAATTATTAAATAAATGAAAATACACAAACAAAGGCACATTAAAGATTTCAGCAAACGCAGACTAAAACGAGGAGCACATAATGAACGAAGGAAATTATCATTAACGAAGGAAGCCATAAGGAATCGACGGTGACAGTAGCAAGTCTAACTCCAACAAAGTCCACGTAAGTAGATTAATCAATATAACAAACAAATGATAAGTTATTATGGATGTCGTCGCTTCACCCAGTCGGCACGATCAAAGGGCATGTCCCTTGTACAAGGAAATATAAATCAGCAATAACCATAGGAGGAAGAGCATGGGGAGAAAATAGAACAGAAGTGTTTAAGACACGGAGCATTAGTATATCTATCAGCAATAGTAACAAGAAACATAAATATATATATTCCTTTATCAACAAAGCATCATCAAGGCAAAGCACAAACTATTATACCTATAAATATTATTTTGTACCAGGTATGTATAGACGCATAGAACTCTTGTCAAATAATTGATAAATATAATTAATACATACAAATGAATATTATAATTATATTTAGCAACCATACTCAATCCTATTTACCATTTGGCTTAAGAAGGGTTGTGACGTTTCCAAGGAGGGGCTTGTTTAAATCCAAGCAATGGCTATCTATCCCAAGATAGGGTAGGGGTCAGCGTCCCGGAAGCCTTGAGAGCAAGTCCCAAGATAGGATACAGGCTTGGACCTGTAAACTTTGAGGGAGCCCATTGTAGTTGGTCTCTAGGCACCTTGGATAATGCCTACTCCTTCCTTCATTGAGTTGAAATAGTAAAAAGATTGAATATAGAGTATTGATGTTACATACAGATAATTTAATCTAATTAAATGAATGCCTTATGCTTGAATCATTAGGACATATAATATAGAATTTGAGCTAAATGTGTAATAACCATGTTTAACCTATTAGGGGACATTACAAAAGGTATCAGAGCATGGTCATGTCATCCTACACGGTAAAAATTAAAAAACATTGAATCATTCTAATAAAAATGAGTCCTACATACAAATAATATCAATAAGATTAGAATTATAATATATAGTTATATATCACATGAATATATATTTATAATGTTGTAATACAAGCGATATTGATATATGCATAGCCTATCACTTAATCTCTTGTTGTAGCCCCCAGAGTTGATAGTTGGTGTTGCATAGGAGAGGCGGAGTAAACCTAGAGAATGTACTGGTGTCGAGCGCCCTATGACAAGTAAATCCACTCTCCTTAGGGTTGAGTTAGGAGAGACGTAAGGAATCAGGGCTTAAATATGTTAAGTATCTTGAATGTATTATGAAATTGCTCATTGAGTTTTTTAGTTGAATCAATTCGGTGGCATAATAATGGGCGTATGTTGCCTATACTTTATGTATGCTTGTGTCTTCATGCATTTATGTGTATATTACGTGTATGCTTCGTGTTTTCATGCATTAATGTGTATACTTTGTGTATGCTCCGTGCCTTCATGCATTAGTGCATATGCTTTATGTATACTTCATGTCTTCACATATTCATGCATATGTTTTCAAGTGTATACTCTATTTGATTTATTTAGAATAATAGAATAATTGGAGAGAGATGAATTGGAGGCATGTTATCATGCAAACATAGTGTTGGGCAAACTCAAATAAGCACCACCATGAGATAGTCTAAAATATTTTCTCTCGAAAATAAGAGAAATATTGTTTTAAGTTCAGTAACCCACCTCTCTTATTAAACCATAAGTATGAAATATATTGTTTCTCGAGGACAAGCAAATTTAGGAGGGGTGGACTGTAATATCCTTTATACGTAATAAGTATTTACTAAATAAATAAATGATTATTAATGAATAATTATTAATTAATAAATAAATAATTATTAATGAATAATTATTAATTAATAAATAAATAATTATTAATGAATAAGTATTAATTAATAAATTAATTAATTAACAAATAATTATTAAATAAATGAAAATACACAAACGAAGGCACATTAACGATATCAGCAAACGCAAACTAAAACGAGGAGCACATAATGAATGAAGGAAGCCATAAGGTAATTGACGGTGACAGCAGCAAGTCTAACTCCAACAAAGTCCACGTAGGCAGATTTATCAATATAACAAACAAATGATAAGCTAATATGGATGTCGTCGGTTCACCCAGTAGGCACGATCAAAGGTCACGTCCCTTGTACAAGGAAATATAAATCAGCGGTAACCATAGGAATAGCATGGGGGGGAAATAGAACAGAAGTGTTTAAGACACAAAGCATTAATATATCTATCAGCAATACTAACAGGAAATATAAATATATATATTCTTTTATCAGCAAAGTATCATCAAGACAGAGCACAAACTATTATACCTATAAATATATTTATGTACCACATATGTACAAAGGCATGGAACTCTTGTCAAATAATTGATAAATATAATTAATACATACAAATGAATATTATAATTATATTTAGCAACCATACTCAATCCTATTTACCATTTGGCTTAAGAAGGGTTGTGACGTTTCCAAGGAGGGGCTTGTCTAAATCCAAGCAATGGCTATCTATCCCAAGATAGGGTAGGGGTCAGCGTCCCGAAAGCCTTGAGGGCAAGTCCCAAGATAGGATACAAGTTTGGACCTATAAACTTTGAGGGAGCCCATTGTAGTTGGTCTCTAGGCACCTTGGACAATGCCTACTCCTTCCTTCATTGAGTTGAAATAGTAATAAGACTGAACATAGAGTATTGATGTTACATACAGATAATTTAATCTAATTAAATGAACAAATTGTTAAGTTTTACGAACCAAAATAGCATAACAAATAACAGATAAACCAAAACACAATCAACACCAGAAATATCCTGGGAAAACCCTCCTACACGAGGGTGAAAAACCCAACCCACAAAAATGACAATCCTTTATTGAGTTCTCAAATTAATACTACAAACTCTTGCTTATGATTGAGGACCATAATCGGTCAATCGATAAGCCTTATTCAACGTGCACATAAATCAATCATTGATACAACTGCCAGATGATAGGCTTTCAGAAATATATATCTCGATATAAAACTGACAGACAAAAGGATTACAAAGTATATGTCCCGATCTTACACAGATCGAAAGTATAATAACAATATATATATTCTCTTGAACGCAACTTCATGTAATACACTCAAAAGAATCAGAGAGTAATACACTCGAACAACCCTGAGTATACAAAACGATACAATCACATATACCGTCTCAAGACACTTTCTCTTGCTGTGAGCGTAAGTCCAGTAGACTTCCAGGTAATTGAAGGTTTCCACAGAGGAACACAAAAAGGCAATCGTTACAATCATAACATATACCATTCAAAGCATTTACGAAAATCAATACTTTGAACCATCACCAACTATGCATAGCGAGTCCATGAAGACAAGAGATACCACACACAGTGCCAAGTAATCATAACGCCAAGTAAGCATGATGCCAAACGGTCACGATGCCATGTAGACATAAAGCCAAGCAGTCACGATGCCATGAAGACATAAGGCCTCTAACGTACGATGTCGTATATGCGATACACAACATAGAAAACTCGATGCCAAACATAAGAAGAGTCCATGACATTATAGCAAGTAACCAGAAATCTCTCTCAAAGCTACCAATACATTAACACTCCCTCTTAGCAAGAGAGAGATAATTCAAATGTCATAGTGTCTCAACCTGACAAGCACAATGAAACTGCAACAAAAAATGTCAATAACAAAATCTAATCACAAATTTTCTAAATAAAACTTTGTTATCTCAACATAACAATATTCACCATAGCTACTCCTAGAGGGTGAAATAAAGAAACAACAAGTAAACTCATGGGGTCACACACATGACTTCCACCATGGCTACTCCTAGAGGGTGGGTCCACCATAGCTACTCCCAGAGGGTGGAACAAGGGCTTTCACCTCGAACTTCTCCCAAAGAAGGATGCATTACCACCTTGCCTACTTGCAAAGGGTGGTACAAGGGATTTCACCTCGAACTTCTCTCACAAAGAACTCATTATTAAGGGATTGCACCTCGAACTTCTCTCGCAAAGAACTCATTATCAAGGGATTGCACCTCAAACTTCTCTCGTAGAGAAGAACTCATTAACAAGGGATTGTACCTCGAACTTCTCCCTCACGGAGAAGAACTCATTAACAAGTCTTCATGATGATAAGGTTCTCTCTGAGACACATATCAACCTTCTGGCTTCTCAAATCAAACTCCCTCTAAATCTGATATCAACCTTCTGACCTCCTCATCCAAGGTAGCTTGTGATGAATAGACAGACTCCCTCTGAATGGAGACTCCCTCTCAGCCAAGGCAGCATACTGCATTGATTATCATAATAGAATAGATATGAATATTGAGACTCTCTCTCACCCGAGACTCCCTCTCAATAGGGACAATAATCACAATACCAAGAAATTCACTCCAATATTTGTCCAACAATGAGCTTTAGCAATCACACTCCTACACAAGCTTGTTGATCCTCTGCAAAAGGTCTTGGCACTCTTCCTCTGCCACACAAGCTCCCTTTGAATCTCATATCCTCCTCTTAGAATAAATTGATCACAAGATAATCTGAATAGGTACTTCTTCAAGAGCCACCAACTCAACTCAGGCTGCTATCTCTCATCATCCTATGCTCATTGATCCATCCTGGAAGTATTTTAGAGAGATTAGTAATAGAATCAAATAGACTAATGCTAGAAGCATACATGATTCACTACTCTCAATGTTATTGCATGAATTAAATATATAAAATTCATGAACTCATTATCAAAGATACAATCATAAAATACTTATCTCTTCATGGTTTAATCTTCCTCACAATACGCCAATAGATCTTTCACCATCACGCAGTTATAGTGCAGGCAGAGAATGCAAATTTGAACCCCAGCATAGAAGATTGCATGTGATGCAAGGGCAGGGTAGATACAAGCAGAATCAAGCAGAATTGAATCCACAAACAAGCCCTGCTCAGAGTTGTTGATGTTTATAGCTTCGATCGAATAAAAATGATCATAATATTATATGCAATATATTAATATATATAATGATGGACATTATTATTATATTAATATACATACTTATAATATTAGAGTAAATAGACATCATTAATGTTCAACCTTACTAATACCATTTTGTATTGGTTATATTTAACAATATGAGATAATATTATTCTACATTATATATATGCATATTAATATATATAATGTTAATGTCATTAATATTATATATATTAATATACATATATAAATGTATATTATCAAATTATATTTTAATATGAATATCATGAATACCGATTACCATTAATAAATATTCATATCATACCCCAATTAATATCGGGTGAGTATACCGTATTATATCTGGTGACGTGTACATGTTCAGTGGCGAACATTATCGGACAGTCTAACTGACAATGTATTGTGATTGTTATGTATTAACAGTCACAATAGTGACTATATATTAAAACTGCGAATTGTATTAAAACAACTAATGTGATTTGTATTAAATCAAACCGATAATTATTATGATCAGTCACGTCACTTCATTGTGAACAAACATGTCAATTCTAATGTGAACATTCATGTCACTTCTTGTTCACATTTGCTAGTTCAATATATATATAGATATTCAAATATGTAGATTCAATCAATAACCAAGGCAATTGCAATCTACTACATATATTCAGTTTATATCTTATCTTCTAATCTATAATTATTTAACAAGAGTTACACAACGGAAGCAATATAATATCACATGAAAGCATTGAAATCACAATGAATATGAGGCAATCAACTGGCAGCAACAACAGAGAATTTATATTATTTCTTTCAACATGCCCGGCTGTGAGGCCTTCCGGGTTTCGGCCTTATACAATGAGAATTATGAAATCAGAATTACAGCTTGCATCTTATCTTTGTCTCCAATGTTGTATCTTGATAATCCTTCCTAGATCTACCTCTTGATGCCCTACTACATCAATCTAGACTCCTTATATAGCCAACTAAGCCACAAGTCGGCCAGTCGGGCATTTAATTACATTATAGGTCCAGTCTGGAAAATTTAAATCAAAATTAATGAAAGAGTGATCACCACATGATGTACCTTAAGATTTAGGTCCTCACATGACCCAAGAACATTCCTTTAAGGACGCAAGGCCCCATTTGATCACATAGAACCGCGCAAGAAACACGCCACGTTTCGCGTGTAAACTGGCAGAAAATAGGTCCCCGAGCAAAACGGTCATAACTTTTGACTCATAATGAATTAGGACTTGCGCCTTTGGGAAAAGATAGTATTTTAGGTCCCCTTTAAGGCCTTAAGGGCGCATAGGCTGAATCATCAAGGATCATGGGCGCCAAGACTCGCAATCAGCACCAAAACTGCAGGAAAATACAGTTCCGACGGCAAGGAAAACAGCTTTAACTTTGAAACAGTCTATCCAATCCTTATGCGACCATAGGAGAAGGTTCCCAAATAGGTCTTCAATATCATGTAGGCTTCGCATAACATGAAACCATCAAATTCAAAGATTATAAGGAAAACAACATAAAACAGGTACAGAAATCAGGAAATGTTTTTGGTTGATGCAAGATTGCTCAAAGACCCAAGATGCTCCTGCATCAGCATGAGAAGCATCAATAGCTGAGATTGAAACACCCGCAGTGAATCATCGAACAGCGAATCTATTAGACATCATGATCCTTCTAGAATATATCCTGATATAAAACTGACAGACAAATGGCTTACAAAATATGTCCCGGTCTTACACAGATCAAAAGTATAATAACAATAGATATATTCTCTTGAACGCAACTTCCTATAATACACTCAAAAGAATCAGAGAGTAATACACTTGAACAACCCTAAGAATACAAAACGATACAATCACATATACCGTCTTAAGACACTTTCTCTTGTTGTGAGCGTAAGTCGAGTAGACTTCCCGATAACTAAAGGTTTCCATGGAGGAACACAAAGAGACAGCCATTACAATCATAACATATACCATTCAAAGGATTTAAGGTAATCAATACCATGAACCATCAACAACTATGCATAGCAAGTCCATGAAGACAAGAGATACCACACACGGTGCCAAGTAATCATAATGCCAAGTAAGCATGATGCCAAACGGTCACGATGACATGTAGACATAAAGCCAAGCAGTCACGGTGCCATGAAGACATAAGGCCTCTAATGCACGATGTCGTATATGCGATACACAACATAGAAAATTCGATGCCAAATATAAGAAGAGTCCATGACATTATAGCAAGTAACCAGAAATCTGTCTCGAAGCTACCAATACATTAACACAAATAATTCTTTTTATTATGAATGTCTTATGCTTGAATCATTAGGACATATAATAATCTAAATAATAATTGAACATAAATTACCAGGGGACATTACACAGAGTCAGAGTAAGGTTGGTCTGAACTTATTGCAAACACTTCAATTGGAAATGTTCATTTGGATTGTGCCATCATTGGATATTTGAATTAGTATTGACAATATGAAAATCATCCATGTGTCCTTAGAAGATTGCACCCTCCTTTATATAGCTAATTCAGCGAAGCAAGGATTGGTTTAGTTTCACTTCATCTTTAATAATCTCTTACATTGTTAGATTCAGATTAGCTTCCTAAACCCATTTCTTTTGCAGTTTGTTTTGTTAGAAGTAGTTGAGGAGCTCAAATTGCCAAATCATTCACATTTGCAAAGTTGATAGATTATCGGATTATCCATTGAATGACTAGGGTAAGTCCCCACGTGGTTACCAGCAAACCACATCATAAAACTGAGTTATATCCAACAAGAAGTCGCAAGCGCACAATAGGAATCTTGGAGTCACTTCTATTATCTTTGTGTAATCTTAGCATACGTGGTATCTTTGTTCAAGAGAGGATTTGATATTTGGTGTTTCATCTTGGAATACTATGTGTTTCATTCTGCATATTGGAGTGGTCAAAAACTCACATCAACACATAGCAATCTCAACGAGGTCACTTAACTTTTACTCAAACACCAAACTATAAGAAATTTCAAAATCTTTTCATACAAAATTTTGGTATTGTTCAACACTAAAACATGAAAACAAGAATCTGCAAAGGTCCATGGTCATGGGAATAAAGTAGAGAAACAGCCATTACGTTGATCCAAATTCAAGGCACGAAAGGTATATTTCTCACATTAATGTTTAGCAATAGATCAAACTAGATAAAGTTGGGTGCAAGTCCTAGGAGAGTTTTGATGGAATAGATGCCACTTGGGCATTCTCTAAATCGAGATATATTTTGATCTTGAGGTCGCACTCAACTCACGCATCAAATATGGAGGCTCGGTGTGTGTTAATTTCCCATGTGCATCAGCTATATCCACTTTTGATATTTCTCCTATTCTCTACTTTTATTCTGTAATGGGTGAACTAAAGAGGCCTCAAATGATAAGATCAGTTCAAAATGACTTCCAGATGAGAACATTACATATGTAGGTTTGCAAACAAAGAGAATTTCAAAGGAGACATGCTCTCTCTCTCTCTCTCTCTCTCTCTCTCTCAAATTTGGCCCTATCCCCCATAGGGAATGTTTTGTTATTATAAATCAATATATACAATAGAGACGAAAGGCTCTATTTATAAGAGATTAAATGATAATGTTTCAAAACAAAACACTTGTTAACAGAATGCAAAAAAGGAAACTTTCTAAACCAAGATGGTCACTATAGAAACATTAGAAATATTCAAATACCCTCCCTTAATGATCATCGTTCTAACTACCCTACAAAACACATAATCCGCAAGTCTTTTGGTCACAAATTTATAGAAAGTTGCACCCTTCTCTTCAAAATGCTTTGCAAAATGTGCCTACCACTGAGACCCTCCCTGATTCTACAAAAAAATCTGGATATGACCAAGATAACCACAAACCTTCCAACTTGATGTTGGCGAACAAAACAGTCCCTCCTTCTAGCTAGAGACATCGAGTTCAGCTTCTGAAACTGAAACCATGATTTTGTTCAAAAAATCATCAAAAACTTTTGCAAATGAGCAATACAACCCAAATACAGATTGCAAGAAACCATGATTTTTGTAGAAACAAATGCCAAAACCTTGATGTGATGCTGAGATCACCCACAAAAATTGCCTAATTGTTTTGGAGTAAAATCAACAAACCCAACAGTAATTTTTTGAGGAAAAATTATAAAACCCAAAAATGATTTTTAAGAGAAAATCGAAAAAACCCAAAAACGATTTTAAGGAGAAAATCGAAAAATCCCAATAGTGATTTTTTAGGAAAGAATTATAGAGCTGTCCACTAGATAGCACTTTTCATTCTGCTGACATTGTCATTTTATGCAGCTGATATCACATGCATGTACAAAACTAGAGCAAGAAAATCATCACATTTTGATGCTGATGTTTAATGGTTCATCCCAACTCTATTAAGTCAAAATTGTAGTGTTACTAGATGCTGATTTGAGACAGCTGCAAATTTGTAGCTGAAACTTGCAGTCTTTGCGGATTTTGTCATAATGTTTATATGATAAACTGAACGTTCCTATGGTAGTAAAGTTCTGGTACAACAATACTACTCCCTTTAGAATGGAACAAATCCAGCATAAAGGAGCTCTATGGATATATTGGTTGACCAATAGGAATTTGATCTGAAACTTAATTGGTAGCTCTTAAAACTGTTGGAACTGCTAATCTGAAGCTACAAGTCTGTGAATAATTTCCACCTCTCTACATGGTAAGCTACAGTTGGGTGCTTTGGAGAACTTGGACAAGCATTAAAACCAAGCATATAAATCTGAATGTGAACAGAATTTGATCTGAATGTAATTTTGTACCCATTGGAATATCTATACTGGAATTTCTTTGTATTTCACCTATAGGTACAAAAAGCATTTGGGGAATTAATCAGCAAAACAAAAGTATAAATTTTTTTGACAAAATCGGAAAAAAATCAGATTTTCAAAAAAAAGTAAAATATTGTAGAAAAAGAGAAACTATTTTTTTTAAAACGTAAGGGCATTTCTATAGCATAGAGATATAGAGAGAAAATAAAATACAGTTTAACTCATGAATTGTAGAAAGTAGATTTTGTCATGTATATATTGCTGATTGCATAGGCAAATATTTTGTTAACTTTTTAAGAGGGCAGTCACCAAATAATTGCCTAAGTCTGAGATCAAATGTTAGCCAAGTGACAAGTCTATGAAGCAACTGGGATCAAAATGAATTGTAGAAAATATGATTTTGTCGTTTATATTAATAATGCTGATTACATAGGCAAATATTCAGTTGATTTGTAGAAAATATGATTTTGTCATTTATATTAATAATGCTGATTACATAGGCAAATATTCAGTTAACTTTTTAAGAGGGCAGTCACCAAATAACTGTCTCAATCTGAGATCAGATATTGGCTAAGTCTATGAAGTAACTGAGATCAAAACTTATCAGACTTTTTAAGAAAGCAATCACCAAATAGTTGCTTAAGTCTGAGATCAAATATTACCTCAGTCTACGAAATAACTGAGATCAAAATTTATTAGACAGCAATCTAGCCACTGTTAGGAATTTATTAAAAGTGGAAACCATTTTGAAGTGATCCAAGACTTTCATTGTGATTGAGGCAAAGTGTTTTGTAGGGGTAGTTCAATATTTAAGAACAGTAATAGAATTGTAAGGCAAGTGGTATCTTTATTAACAGAAAAGTGGTATCCCTGCTGATTAAGGGGTAAGGGCCCCATAACCAACCCTTGCTAAATAATCTTAAAAATAAAGCTCACACTATCACCACCCACAACTAGGTGTGACAAGACTTTGACATGTAAACAACCATGAAATTTAAGTAAGGGGTTTTTGTTATCCACATACTCTATTACGAACCGCTTGCCGTCATTGTAGGTACACCTCTCAGAATAATCATATGCAAGTATGCAAACATCATTTTACCCAAACACAACATTCTATAGAAAAGGAGTGACAAACCTTCGGACAAGAGAAAATCCATTTGAGTGGACTCCACTTGATGGAAGCCCAATAAGAACATCACCAACTGTAATTTTCTTGCCGTCTATGACAGCATCCTTCTTAACAGCACCAACAGCAAAACCACTAAGATCATATTCTCCTTCAGCATAAAATCCTGGCATCTCTGCAGTCTGTTACATAAACAAATATTGCAATACAGTTTTATGGGCAAGTTGAAAGCTACAGTAGATTAACACTAGAATTACTGCATTTATTCAAATAGTACTATAAATATATCTGAATTGAGTTTGATTGACTAGATTATACGTATCAATAGCACCACATGGATTTTATCATAACTTGTTATAATCACACATTCTCAGAAAGGCAAATGTGTACCTCACCACCTAAAAGAACACAATCTGATTGCTGACAGCCATCGACAATCCCTCTTATAACCTTTAAAACAGATGCAATACATTACTTCTGAAAGGTCAAATAAAAGATAAAAAGAATCATATTGTCACAAAGAAGTAGATTGACAATTAATAAGAGCAAATCCAATTTTCCCTGAAACTGTGACATAGGATGTCCATATTGCCTATGAAGATTATAGTATAATAAATTTTAATTCAAAAGCACAAATAAAAACTTGTTAAAAAACAGTTTATTTTCCATTAAGTGTATTACCTTTTCAGCCAGGTCAACATCAAGATTACTGGTAGCAAAATAATCTAGGAAAAATAATGGCTTTGCTCCAGATGTTACGATATCATTTACACTCATAGCTACCTGGGGAGATACACAAGTAAACCCACTAAATAAAGAAATTAATATTTTGTTTAAATTTAAAATACACCAGCAAGCCTATAAAAAAGCAATGAAGAAATATCAAACCAGATCAACCCCAATTGTATCATGTATGCCGGTTTCAAATGCAAGCTTCAACTTAGTTCCAACTCCATCTGTGCCAGCTACAAGATATGAATCTCCTGTTTTAGTGAGAAGGAGATCAAAGTTAACCCATACAAATTTACTGATTAAGATATAGCAGTCTGAAATTTAGCAACATAAGTATTTAAAGAAAAAGTATCAACAAATAAAATATTATTTTGTAATAAAGCCCTTTGTAGAATAATAAGAACTCAAAAATGCAAATGAACTTGGTCCTTTATGCAAACAAAACCGTAGTAGCTCATTTTTGGCACACCCATATGTACAAATCAAATTCCCCCCAGTCAAAAATGACCTATGACCATAGTTACCCGAAGACTTGTACCTTAGCCCCTGGTACTCATCTCTTATCTCAGAAATACATTCTCGTCTTGGAGACCCATATGACATCATCTCCAGACATAAGGAGACTTTGTGTGAACATCTCCTAGAAGCATCCCTTGAAAAGTGGGATGCATCCAATAAAGATTTCTCAGATACGTTATATCAATTACACTGGATTTTCCTTAAGTGTTGCTATGTGGTTGACAAAAGCTAAAAGCACTAAAAGAATACACTAATAGACTTGTAATTTTTCATGCAAACAAAATTACAAGTTTATTCTCAAATCCCAAAGAGGTAGTGGTATGAAGAGAAACAATAACACAGCATAAGATATGTAAATGCATTAAAATTTTCTAAGTTTATTGAGAGTAAGGTCATCTCCAAGGGCCATACCATTTTCTAAAGTAATAGCTTTCCCCCAACAGCTAATACACTAATAGACTAAAGAAAAAGAATACACTAATAGACTTGTGCTTTTTCATGCAAACAAAATTACAAGTTTTCTGTAGGAGATAATTGTTTTCTCAAATCCCAAAGAGGTAGTAGTATGAAGAGAAACACACAGCATAAGATATGTAAATGCATTAAAAATTTCTAAATTTATTGAGTGTGTGGTCATCTCCTAGGGCCGTAACATTTTCTAAAATAATAGCTTTCCCCCAAAGGCTCTATTTGTCATCTCTAAGTGATTATGATTTAAATTTAAGCACTTCATATCCAACTGATCATTATCAAATATCAATATAAATAACCTTTTAATTTGGTTGACATCCATTTCAATACATTAAAATGTTGAACTTTTCAACTTTTAAGTATTTTAAATTCTTTAAAGTTGCATGGCCGTTGCTTAATTAAGCTTCCTAATTCAAATTTATAGATTAATACTTTTTTTCCTTCTGCCATCTCCAAGTACCTGTATCCAAAACTTTTTGATAATGGCAAACTGGTACCCATCCCCATCTTATTGTAATTATGGTTAAAACAGATAACTCAGTAATGATGTGTGCATGTACTTGGATTTTGGCTATCACATAATTATCTAGTGGTTTCATGGATAAGGCATTCTGTAATTTCCTCGGCAGGAACTGCAAACAAAAATTCAGAACTTAGTGCTATACAGTCTCATAAGTAATAGTTTGGGATCTGCTACAAGCTTCCAATTTTTTGATATGAATATTATTCTTAAAAAATAGAAATCAAGTTATTAACCAATTTAAGCTATACAAATACTGTCAAAAATTTTAATTCCTATTTATGGGGCAAAACAGTAGTGGGTTAAGACATGGCTATCAGACCAACTGTACAAAACTAAAAAGTGTATAGTCCAAAAATACAAAATTAAAATTACAAAAAGTCAGATAAAAACTTGTTCTATTCACTGGATGACAATAATACTTAATTTTAACATGAGAGGCTATATCACTGATGTTATGAAGGTGGTTGTAAATGTTGCTTATGTGTGAAAAATAGCAAGAAAATTTATTCAGGCGGCTTGTAGGCACATGATTGAGGTAACACATAGATGCACCAATGGACTTCCTTTTGTGTGCATGCAAAGAAAAATGCAACTGGATAAGTTGATTGGACAAAATACATGGTAATGAGTAATGTGCAGATGTTTATAACTTTATATGTAATCACCACACCTTATGTGCAGATGTTTAAAAATACATGTTGAAAAGTTTATATTGATAACTTTATATGTAATCAATATTGTATTAGTGTAGAATTTCAGCAAACTAAAAATAAGATCTAAGTATTACAAACTAATTATGCCAAATCTCTTTTAGCAAAATTCCATGACTGTATATAATCCTGCATCTACACCTACGAAAGTTGGGATCAGCTCTCAACCAACACTTTTCATCATTGGTTGATGAAACATGTATCAACAATTAGTCAGTAGTTTGATTTATCTTATTACTACGACCAGATATATGTTTTAAGTCATTTGTCTTTCTCGTTTTATGTCCAAACCTCAAGAGGAACTTTGGCTAGCAGCAACACAAGTCTCTCAAAATGTCAAAGGTAATGGAATCATTTGCTGTTGCACCAAAAGCTCGAACTATCAATGCCCGATACAAATGTCAGATTTAACCCGATCCATGGGAGGCGGGTAAGCCATGTCACAAATCTCCAAGGAGGTGCTGACCACCAAGTCAACAATCTCCCCCTCAGCACCAACTGAGCCTTCAACACCCATTGAAGGGAGACTCGAACCCGTGACCCAAGGCTCTGATACCAATTGTTGGAATCATTTGCCATTGCACCAAAAGCTCGAACTATCAATGCCCGATACAAATGTCAGATTTAACCCGATCCACGGGAGGCGGTTAAGCCATGTCACAAATCTCCAAGGAGGTGCTGACCACCAAGTCAACAAAAGGGTCCCTTGACTTTGGCATTCTATATGAGAAATCTGTTGGATCAATTTATACAAGAAAGTCTATATTTTCACTCTTGGGTCAAGAGTAATTTCTTGGCAAAGTAAGCTACAAAACACCGTTGCATCATCTTCCAGTTCCACTGAAGCAAATTATAAGACCAAAGTTAGTATAAGTTGTGAGGCAATGTAGTTAAGAAGGTTATTGGTTAATATTCAACTAGATCAAACTACAATGACCTCACTTTTCTGTGACAACCAAAGTGTTTTCAAGAAGGTGAAGAACCCAATCTATCATGCCAAGACTACACATATTGAAGTTCATCATCACATTCAATAGTTGGTTGAGAACAAAGATAATTGCCTTTAGTATTGTCCTGCAGAGAACAAAATTGCAGACATGATGACTAAACTACTTGCAAAAATAGAAATAGTCAAGTTTAGAGATAAACTTGGAATTGTAAATGGTTTAGTCAATGCTAAGAGATTTCTGCAATCCATCAATTAAAGTGAACAGTGTTTCTGGATTTGATTGTGTGCAAGTTTTTACATAACGTTTTGAATCGCACTCCACAATCCATCATCAAGAGATGAAGGAGCAAATAAGATGATGATGGATCAGGGAGTGTGATTCAAAACGTTATGTAAAAACTTGCACACAATCAAATCCAGAAACAGAATTCACTTTAACTGGTTTAGTCATTAAGGGGTATCAGATTAATATAGATTAACTAATATTAATGTCAGTATTGAGAATTAAACTTATATTTGTTAATATTGTGCTAATGATAGCACATTGTTATATCCAGTG
This sequence comes from Chamaecyparis obtusa, assembly GCA_027943335.1. NCBI lineage: Eukaryota > Viridiplantae > Streptophyta > Pinopsida > Cupressales > Cupressaceae > Chamaecyparis > Chamaecyparis obtusa. The sequence goes on from BSBK01000882.1 coordinate 1,453,617, forward strand.
TTGAAAATCTCTATGATATATCGCATGTATCGTGATATATCGCACTAAAAAATGGCCCTAGATTAAATCACATTTTAAATCACCACCAGTTTAATAAAAAAATCGCAGCGTGATTTATTGGTTTAACTCGCTAAAATGCACGAGATTTCTGGGTTTAAATCAGCAGATAAAGTCAAAAACATAATATTTAAAAAATGCGTTACATTTTTTTTCGCCCTAACACCGACGTATTTTATTTCTTCTGTTTTATTCACCCTAAACAAAGACGAAACAAGGCAGATTCATTTTGTTTTATTCACCCTAAACATAGACGGAAGTCACGGAACGAAGGCGGAAAATTTAGCAGCGAAACCAAATAAAAGATTTTTAGACGACACCATTGCATCCAACGGCATTGCTTCTGGTGCACGCCCGACAACTTCTCTATAAGGTAAATATTTATTATTAATATTTCATGAATTATAAATGTAGGAGATTTTAAGGAATACTTCTCGAGTTATTAAGGAATATTTAATAACTCAGTCTTTAGGATATTAATATTTTATTATTAATATTTCTATATAATACTGTATATACTATATATCATTAACTAATTATAAATCTCTTCTTTGTAAGGAAAATCTATGAGTTTAATAGTTCATGAATTATAATTATTAATAATTCTACAGCATTATAAATTATGATAAAAATTCTGGTAAAATTTATTTTATAAATTTATTATAAAACTCTTTAGAATTTAGCAATAACTTGGTAACATTCAACCATTTTCACTGTATATATGCAAATCACCATTTTTACAGTATATATTTATAATATATATATATATATATATATATATATATCAAATTTTAAATAACAATATGAATTTGTAAAATAATTATTATTTTTACTTTTAAATAAGATGTTTTAACTTTTACTTATATTATATTATAATTTATTTATTCTGTAAAGTGTAAACTTTGATCTCAGTCATTTCATAGAGTTTCAGTTAGCTAATATTTTATCTCAGGCTTAGACAAGTTCCCTATTCAAACTTCAATCTTCAACTATTAGGTGACTACATAAATTTTGATCTCTGTTACTTAATAGACTTGTCACTTAACTAATGTTTGATCTCAAACTTGGACAACTATTTGGTAACTGTCCTCTTTTAAAGTCTCTTACATTATGATTTTAGTTACTTCATAGTTCATTTTGATCTCATATCTGATTCTTTATCCTTGTACTTATAGACTTCCAGTGCAGAAAATAGTTGGTGACTGAAAGAGGGACCCTTTATGGATACATGGGACACCAGGTCCAAATCGAGGAGATGTCAAATGTAACAATTGCCCTAAGGAGATGAGTAGGGGCATAAGCCGACTAAAATATCACCTTGCAAAGATTCCAGGAAATGATATTACACCGTGTGATGGCTGTCTGGAAGAGGTTACGAGAGAGGCTTTGGCAAGCCTTGAAGCATATGCACAAAATAAGGCAACAAAAAAGAGGACATCAGAGGCCATGGCAGCCCCAATGGGGAGTTTTAGTTCTACAGGGTCACTAACAGGTGCAGAGGCTTCTTCTTCCATTGGGCCACGGGTACGAGGATCAAGAAATGTGGTCAGGTTTATATCAAACTTTTGGGTTCCATGTAACACTCCTGATGCTCAACCCGAATTGCGCACTGCATGGAACAAAGAAATGCATGCCAAGACAAAGGTGGCAGTTGCAAGATTTTGGTACTACAACAATCTTCCCTTCAATGCTTTATGTAGTCCATATTGGGATCAAGTGGTCACTGCGATCTCCATGTCTGGTAAAGGGTTCAAGTCCCCAACTTGTTATGAGGTGAGTGGACCATTGTTACAGGATGAGGTCCAAAGCATTCATCAACTTATGGAAGAGCAAAGAAGAATTTGGGAATAGAGAGGCTGCACTATTATATCCGATGGGTGGACAGATGGTAGGAACAGGACGCTCATCAACTTTCTTGTTGCTTCAGGAGAGCAGTTAGTATTTCTAAAATTAGTTGATGTCTCTAATCAAGTAAAAAATGCAGAGACTTTGTGCAACATGTTGGATGAGGTGGTGGTGGAAGTGGGAGTGAGTAATGTCATCCAGATTGTGACTGATAATGCAGCTGCATATGTGGCAGCTGGTAGACTTCTGATGGATAGGCATCCCACATTATTTTGGGGCCCTTGTGCTGCCCATTGTCTTGACTTGCTCCTTGAGGACCTAGAGAAACTAAATTGGGTGGAGAAGGTGGTCGAAGATGGAAGAAATATCACAAAGTACATCTACAATCACACATGGGTCCTGAGTCTTATGAGAGAGCACACTAACGGTAAGGATCTCGTGCGATCAAGGGTCACACGCTTTGCTACTAATTTTCTCAACTTGCAAAGCATATTAACCACATTGCCCAACCTAAGGCGGATGTTTGTGAGCGAGAAATGGTTGGAGAGTCCTTATGCCAAGAACCCTGAAGTAGATAAGGTTGTGAAAGTTGCGTTTGATGTTAGATTTGGCAAGCTAATGGAGGAGATTATCAATGTAAGTTTTCGAACCTTGATTGATGATTTATTATTAATTTTCAGATAATGCAATTTGCTGATTTTGGTTAAATTGTTAATGTTATGGCCTTTACGGCTAAGATCAACATTATGCCTAATTGTTTATTGCATAAATGAGGACAATTGATAAAATGATAATATAATATATTGGGCAAATATATTTATTATTATTACCCTTTAAATTAAATCAATATATATATACAAGTGTGATTTTCCTACTAATAATAAATATAGGATATTTATTGTTATTAATTAAATACTTGGGAGGGCCCAAGTCGGCTACCTCTGAGAGGTAGAGTTTGGACATTAAAACACATATATATATGGATCGATTCCTTGGAGGTAAGACATGCCAAAAACAAAATGTGTTGTTCTTGTTAGTTTATGTCATTGATGTCAAGTGTAAAATTCTGAACAATGTATGAAACACTAGCAGACAGCGTACTTTTTGGATCAATTGTTCTTGCGTTGTTTGTCACTATGCAGATCTTTGGTTTGTCCTGTAGCTCTCTGTTGGAGGACAGGTGTCAATTTTGTTTACAGCTGTGTTGTGTTTGGATTCTTATACAGCTGTGATGTGTGTTCAAGAGCTGCTTCAATACCGTAAGTGTGAGTATTGCAAATCGTAAAAGAGTATGTAGACGTGGAGATACTCGCTCAAATAAAATTCTGAGAATTTTATTATGTGCGTATGATGCTGGAGTATAATTATGAAGTGAAGTCTGCCGTGTGCATAAAACATTCGCTCAAGCCAAGTAATGATAGTTTCCAACAAATGTATGAAAACGTAAGGCGTCGCGAGTTTGGTGTACATATCGCGGTTTTGAAAATAATTGCTAAACCGTTTTTTAAAGAAAGACTTCAATATGGAAATGATGAAGTTTCTTTTCGGTTACGTTTTTTAAAACAAACACTTTTCTCTGAACCGATCGCGCGTACAAAAAATTAGACAATATATTTGGAATGTTAACGTTTTTTTTTTGCTGTGAAGAGAAGATGTGTCGAAATAGGGGATGGATAGACTGTTAACGTTTTTTTGCTGTGTCTGATTCATACGAAGGCAGTAACAGAGATATATGTAACGAAAATCCTTTTTCAGCATCGTGAAGAAAGTGTGGATAGGTGTGCAAAATTCAGACTGTTAGAGTTCATTAAAACGTGTTCAGAAGACAGTGCGGGATTTGCAGAAAGTCACGGCTTCCAAATCAGGAAAACGTTTTTTTATACTGTGTGTAGAAGTGCTGCTGTAACGTATTGAATATAGAGGTTTCATATTGTAGACGTCCTGAATACCACTGAGATACCGAGAGTAAAAGAACGCATGTGCTGGACTGTAGTAAAGCATTGGGCTGTGAGTATAATCTTATTTTCTGAGTATGTTAATATGTATTGTCATGGAGAACTGAATATATCTGTGCTTATCAAGATATGAACAGTGAGAAATTTGTGAAGGTCTTTTCTTTAAAGCAACTCAACAGAGGTCCTGTAAATCTGCTTATTAACTGCTGAAAAGAATACAGTGGCATGATATGTTGCGATTTCTGGTTTTCAATACATTGTTACTTATCAGTTGTTAGACCGTTTTCAAGTTATCAAATTTACAAATCTGAGATTTGAGTTCCAAGTCACATCTGCTAATTAAACAGTCTGGGACAGTTAATACAGAGAGGAGCTTCATTGTGTGTAATCCATTTTATATGAACTGGTTATAACTGTTCAAGTCCAGTAAGTTCAGGAATCATCAAAATTCAAAGTGATACAAATTTCAAAGAAGTCTATATAAATTTCAGAGAGGTCAATCAGCATAAGGGGAGATTTATTCTGACAGCTGGTCTTCATATTTCTGTGAAGACATTGAAATTTCTTTTGAGTTGTAATTCTGATTTTCTATTGTAAAAAGGTTGTAGCCTTGTTGTAAACTGGTTGGAGCCAGTTCTGGTTGGTATAAGGAGAGTTGGAGCTCTCAGATTGTAACAAGGTTGTTGCCCTTTGGATAGTGTTGCCGTGGTTTTTCCCGCTTTGGGTTTCCACGAGATAATTCGCGTGTGTTGTCTCCTTTGCTTTGTGTTCTCTGTTTTTGCTTTGAGCTTTAAAAGTTTATGATTATACTAATTCACCCCCTCCCCCTCTCAGTATAATTCGGTTTTCAGTTCTTCCTAGCAAGAATCGATACTTCTTCATTCAGCAACTTTTACTCAGTTTAATGGTGCGATTTTCCTCATTGATTTGAGGATTGAATTATCCAAAGGAGGAGTAGACTAAGGGTGCAAAATTACACCAGCATTGTAGAGCAAATTCGTCCACCTTGAAGTATGCATTAAAGGTGCGAAATATATCAACATTTGGAATCGGATTAGCTACTTCATGTCAGATCCGAATTAGAGAATGTAGGGTAGACTTGGCGCAATAAATTACACCAGACTTGGAGCATTACACTGGCTGGTAAAGTTGGACCTGATTGTTCATTGAATTGTGACATCAATTCAAGGACAAGTAAAGCTAAGGATTGGTGCAAGTCACCTTCACATTGGAGGAAAACCGGTACCATCCTTCCACTCTCTCTGTCTACTTTATATGCTATCTTGTTTCAGTTTTAAAAGTCATCTATAGATTGCATGTTCCTTACTCAAATCTGAAAACTTCAACATAAATTTTGTATGTCCAAGTGTCAGAACCGTTGGTGAAGGTTCTACAAATAGTGGATGGGGATAAAAGCCCCATGGGGTATCTATATGAGGCCATGGATAGGGCCAAAGAGGCCATTCAACACTTGTATAGGTCAAATGAGACCAAATATAGACCCATATGGAACATAATCGATCGTAGGTGGAACTGACAACTCCACCAACATATTTATGCTGCTGCCTACTACTTGAACCCCAAGTTTTACTTCTCCAACACTTTCAGAGCAGCTGCAGAGGTTCAAGTTGGCATAGACAAATGTATTCAGAGATTGGTTGCTGATTTGGACCTTCGAGACCTTGTGCTTGATGAGTTACAGAGCTACAAGAGGGAAGATGGGCCATTGTTTTCTTCACCTGATTGCAAATGTAGGAGATACACTCTGCAGCCAGGTAAACAAGAACATGTGTTGAGTTTTATTATACCATTTATTTCGCTCATTATGTTTATTGGAATCTTCACCACATTATAAATGGTTTAACTTTTTTTTAATCCTTGTAGATCTGTGGTGGGAAGATTATGGTGCCACAACACCTAATCTTCAAAAGCTTGTCATCCAAATATTATCGCAGCCCTGTAGTGCTTCTGGTTGTGAGTGAAATTGGAGTGTTTTTGAGAACATACATACAAAGAAGCGCAATAGGTTGACTCAAAAGCGCTTGAATGGTTTGGGTTATGTGCGGTACAACCTTTGATTGCACAAAAAGAATGTGCGAGGGCAGGCTTCATATGAAGCACTTGACCTACATGAGATTGATCCATATGCAGCAGATTGGGTTGCTCCTCCTGATGGTCATGATGTGGATGTGGATGTGCATGTGGATCCTTTCTTGACTGATGATCAGCTAGTTGACTTTGATATGGAGGAAGATGATTGGGCTGCAGAAGTGGCAGCACGTGAGGAGGAGGAACGTGAGCTTGGTCATCCATTAGGGGCTTCTATTAAGGCATCTATTCAGCCCCCTGTTGAGGATGTTGCAACTACTTCAGCACCACCCACCCAACAGCAGTGATCTCTTTTGAGCTTTAGTCATAGACGCAATTTATGATTTCTACTTCTAGTTTTCATTGATATTGAAACTTGAACTTAATATGTATTCAGAAGTTGTAGTTTCATGGAGTTTGACTTTGATATGTATTGAACTTATTTTTATTTAGATGTCGCACTTGTTTTTTGATATATGATTCTATGTTAATCTGCTAAGTTCTAATTGCTATGTATTTAACTCAAAACTTTGATTCATATATGGTGGATATCTCAAATCAGTATATGTTCTACAAATTTGGTGTATATGTGTGTGTTTTTAAGAATATTTTAAGAAATTATATATTTTCAAATGTTCAATAAAAGTGCTGATTTATCGCCAATTTTTTTACCGAAATTTTGGCGATTCCAAGTTTTTCAAATTTTTTGGGCCGGCCGAGTTATTGCCGAGTCCAAGTTTTTCAACCTCGGTTATACCATTGTTTTATATAGGTTGTAGTTGTTGGGAAATTGTTCTTAAATTCTACGATAAGTTGTTTAATTTTTTGTTTTGTCTTATATAATTAGCCATTGTTCAATGTAAAAATATTGGATCAAGAATTCAATAATAATAGTATTGTCTTGTCATAAATTAAATTTTAAATAAAAGACATAATTGATTTTGATTTTGTTGTCATGTGAAACCTTTCCCTCATGATTTTGACTTTCAATGTATAATCACATGGGTATATTTGCACTTAGGTACTTTCTAATTGTACAATTAAAAAAATATAACATATATGTTGTTTAGTTTTTTTTATTAAGCTATGTAAGATTTCCATTTTGTTGTAGCCCCATTGCTGTCCCCAATGTCCAAGGACAATTTTAGTCAACTCTGAAATGAATCTCTGCATTTCCCCATCCCAAAAACTCAAAGAGACACAGGCTGTATGCTACCACAAACAAACTTCAAGATCTGATGTAATTTAGTGTAAACTTCAAAGAAGTATCAGCCCGATCCCTGTAGAATCCATAAACTCGAACCAAAAAGAGGCATGTGTATGTACATTTGAGCTCCTCATTAGAGGCATTTAGAATCAGTGTGCATGAGAATGGGTTGCTTATGTGAAGTGGTCATGCATCACTACCTGGTTTTTGCCTAGCCAAATGTGTCGTCGTCACAGAACTGCAAAGTGATATATTTGTTCATGGTTGAACATGTCACCTAAACATTACTTACTCATTCATTGACAAGTGCATAAAAAATACAATAGTAAAACCAAAAAACCAATTAGAATGGAAGATGGAGTTTTAGCCAATCCCATCATCAAAGTGATTTTTCTTTTGGGTCTCCTGTATTGTGTTGCTGACCCATTTTATGCATTAATACATTCATTAGGCTATGGAAATGACGTTGAAAGGGAATTCAATGGTTGTAAATTTTCATCTAGAGTTATTTTGGAAATTTGGTATCTATCCAAGGTGACTGTAAAGCTGTTGTGTGCTTTTTGAGCACCTTGCAACTTGCCTCAACAAGAAGGTCGGGTTAAAGTGAACTAGGCAGAGATATCTGTAGATGTGAAGGCAATACTGCCAATTAAAAAAGGAGAATTTTTTATTTTTAAATGGAACTTAGAATATAGATTGAAGACTGAGCTTGGCATTTAGCTGATAGGCTTATGTGGCAGCTTTTGCTCCCGGAAGGCTCGCCAGTTTCGTCATCCTGCTTGTCTGCGTACTTCCGAACGTCGGTGTCATCTATGCTCATTGGTTTCCTCCTCATCCTGCTCGCAAATGGTGTTTGTCGTCATGTGCACTGTTCCCAGATGTACTATCCCAATGCATCAAGTGTCACTGGCAAGTCTCCTAGGTTATGCCATAATGCTCTGGCAACAGCACGGCGTCCTAGCCCTCATAGAAAACCACCAAAGACAAGTATATATGAGGTAGTGGTTGCCAACATTGTGAATCTGACCAGGAGTTGTTCTGTGTTGGCAGAGGTATGTGCATATTGAATCCTCCTTTTGTTACAAACATAGTTCCATGACTCGGACTCGGCAAGGTCAAATCAACTCGTGACTCAACTACGACTCGACTATGAATCGGCAAAAAGAAAAAACCCTTGAAATTAGAGATTTTTAACGGTTTAAAACTTGTTTCATGCACCCATTATTGAATAAAGCTTAAAGACACTATAACATCATCAAATAGAAGCTAATTTGATCGCATACATAAACATACATCCATCACATAAGACATCTATCTTTAGCAAATACAAGATCCCTGCTCACTGCTCAGGAGTATAAAATCATGTGAAAATATTATTGAAATTAGTATACAAAATAACACTAAGACGATCTCTATTGTATTGTATTTGATTGAACTTGTAATGCACTATTTTTTGGGCTATGCCTTGCATCTTGCACTAGCCATAGCTTAGTGATTGATGCAAATTTACTACATTAATCATATACTGTTGAAGTTGGGGGCTCACTGACGAGCATTATAGCTTCTTCAACTAGCATATCAAAGTAAGTATACTACTATAAACTATTGTAGCTTTAAGATAAAGAAACCTCTTTCTGCAATATGCACGGGTCATGACCGTCAAACCTGGCAAGTCATGGCACGAACTGCATGACTCGGCTGAGTCATGTGGGTCATGGCCCATGACCCATCGAATCATGGCGATCATAGTTGGACTAATCATCGAGTCCTGAGTTTTTGCCAAGTTTTTCAGCTGGGCTAGTTTTCTAGAGAAAAAATCGCAGAGTTTTTTGAAAAAACTCGCCAATTAATAGACGAGTTTTTCCAAAAAAACTCTCCTGCACCTGTCCTCTTGTGTTAAAATGCAAAAAATGGCATTTTTGGTCATTTTTTTTGTTTGCAGCAATTTGGTTTGTGAGTGGAGGAGAAAAAGAGGCTTCCAAGCCCTTGCTAGGTGATTGCAAAGTATTGGAGGCGGATACGAGTGGAGACACAGTCACACCCAGCGCAGCATTCTACTTCTAAGACTAGACCTCGTAGTTCCTCTCCCTTATTTGTTAGTAGAGCTAGGAAGAGAAAGATGTAATTGTAATGATGTATTTACTTTTAGTTTTATAGAAACTATTTACTATTTTTCTTCCAGCAATCAGCATTCTGCATGAGAATGCGAATTTGTACCCACTTTGCATTTATATATATCTAAACTCAGCTTGTTTCTTTTTTGTTCTCATTAATTAACTCATTGGATGCATCTTCTCATTGAATTTTGCAAAATAAATGCATTTCTAATTATTTGAGAGCAGCGCTTAGATTTGTCTAAAAACCTGTGACGCAATTTGCTCCTCTTGTGATTGTTCAAGGTAAGCAACCTCAGTCACATAGCACACAACTTGTATTTTGGCAATCACATTAACAACTCCTCTCATGAATAAACAGGAGACCAGAGAACCAATAAGACTTAAGATATACTTGAACTTTAAGGACTTAAATCTCTACCTTTAGAAGAATTCAAGCACACCAGCATATTTAGGAACTAATAGACAACTCCAAATTTACCAGAAAAAAAAAAGCCTTCAATCAATCAATGACATATATGAAAGTTGACAAGCTAAGAAAAGAAATCCCAAGTAATATCCTCGGGCTTTATCTGTCACAGTACATCAAACTTCTACTCTTCAAAAACTCAAAACCTACACAGAGTCAGATTTATTGTGTCAGGCTATTATATCCTGCATGGAGTAACAAAATACATTTTGGTTACCTATTCAAGTTGGCGATGCAATGGGATTAATTAAATGGGTACATCCCATTTTCTCCAATAGAACGTATTTTGTTGTGTTTCCATGAATGGAACTGATGCCCATATAAATATAGTAAGCAGGCTGCATTTAGCTACTACAAACCACCCGAGTTGTCTTACAAAAGCTTTAGCCTTTAGGTCACATATGCAAGTAAAGACTGAAAACAATTTTTTGTTTGTGGATCACTTTGAGGATGCCTGAGTCTCCAACAAAACAGAGAACCAAATTGTTTGTGCATCATTTTGAGGATGTCTGAGTCTCCAACAAAACAGAGAATCTTCAGGGGTATATAATAAGCTACAGCTATAGTAGTATTGACTTGTGGCCAAGAAATTTTGGCACTGAAATCTGATCTTAAGTAGAAGCTTTACTATAAGTCCACTAAAATCTGCTTTGTAAATTGAAGCTTATGTATCTGTATAGCATATGCATATATATGAAGATATATTATGTAGCTATATCATATCATTTCTCTTCAAATAAGCATTACACTTTCAAAAGAAGAAGTATGCATAGGTCTACCTGTAAATAAACATTAGGATTTCAAAATAAAAAGCTTTACTTTAAATACACTAAAATCTGCGTTGTAGGTTGAAGCTTATGTATCTATATCCCATATGACTATATCTGAAGATATATTGTGTAGCTATATCATATTGTTTCTCTTGAAATAAGCATTATAGTTTCAAAAGAAGCAGTAAATAAGTGTAAGTTTTGGAAAACAAATAATTTGCAAATGTCTATATCTGTGAATATATATATGTATCCATATGTCTTTATAGGCTTCCAAAACGACAATGCAAAGCAGCATTATTAAAGCCTTTTTTTATTCATTCAATAATATTGTTGTAGGTTCTCTCTCTCTCTCTCTCTCAGATGCCAGCTAAAAAATATAGATTTATTTATAATTATTGAAATACACCTGCCGTTACACCTACTTCAGAGTTACAAAATACCTATTCTGTCGGTTGGTAACTTTTAATTTGACAGAGTGATTAAACATTAAGGCCCCGTTTGTTTGCTGGAATTGGGGCGGAATTGGCGGCGGGACTTCTGCTTTTTCAGCAAATCCGCCATTTGGGACCCTAAACTGCAATTCGGGTTTTGAGATCAAAATCTGGTTTAGACACCAAAATGAGCGGCACTATCTTCCCACCCAATAGGTGGAATTTGAAATCAAATTCTGGTTTTAAATTTTGTGAGCCCCATTTAATTTGGCCGTCGGGTGCATGAGTCTTTCTGCATTGCTATGGAAAACGTGACGAAAGGTTTTCTTTGATATGAAGAACAAATCTGGCAAAGTGAGCTTTTTTGTGGCTTGTTGAAATGGCGATATAAAGACTGCGAAATAGTTGCTCAAAGATGCGGATCCATCAAGCTTGTCATCAACATGGGAGGGGACTGGAATAACATGTTTCCATGTGGCAGTAATGGCTGGAGAGCTCTCTTCATTCATTTTCGCTTTTTTAATTACAGGCTATTCTAAACTTTCTTTTTGGCTTAACTCCTCGATTTTTAAAATGCAGAATTGTTAGCAAGGTTAGCAGTAAATCTACCAGTCCCAGGTCATTTTCGTCACTGAGTACTCGCGCACTCAAGAATTTCTAATTCTTCTTCTCCCATTCTTATGCCCACTGCCGATGCAATTATAAACGCTACGCAAAACAGTCTCTTTGCCATTTTCTTTTTTCTTCACAAGAAAAATGTTGTACTTGAGCAGAGAGAAAACATCCAATTTATAAGTGGAAATTAGAGTGGAATCGACCATCTCTTTGGACTGATTAAATCTGGTAATCCCAATATGCATTGGGCAATTTGTGTATAGAATTATTGACAGGGTTAAACCGTGCCTAAAATTCCTTTCTTCCTGGGAGATTTAATCCAGAATGAAGTAATATGAAATTGTTGTTGAGACATAAATCTTTATGAATAAATGTCTTGTATACCCATTATCAACAAATAAATTCTCATGATTCTAAACATTATCTTTCAAGATCAAATAAAGTATAAAATATAATTAGTCAGTTCCAATGCTCAATTCCAAATTCTAATTTTGAAATTGGCAACCAAACGCAGAAGATGAATTGTCTCAGTCATCTTCCGGGTCAACCAAACGGTCCAAACTATCTTCCGAATACACAAAACCAAATTTCAAAACCTGATTTTGAGATAATCAGGTTTTGACTCAAATTCCAATTCTGCAAACAAATGGGGCCTAAGTAGAGGTAATGGTGTTTGAATTTTATCCAGATATGTTGAAAACATTTATTAGAATATTGTAATGTTTCTTTAATGGTCATCTTAGTTAATTTTTAGTTTATTAGGTAGTTTCTATTTTCATCTTTAGTTCACGATTGTTTCTTTTAGAAACATAGTCTTTGTAAATCTATATAAGGAACTTTCATCTCCTCTATTTAATACAACATCAATTTACCATAACATAGTATCAGAGTGGGTCAATGGGATTTCATAAAATTTGGCAAACTTTTTAAGAAAAAATTGAGCCTCTTCAAATTTGGAATTTTTTTCCAAAAATTTATTTTTCAAATTTTTTAAAATAAAAATCGTTGGAGATATTTTATGAAAATTTTGTGGTTTGTCTTCGAAGATTTTTGCTGAAAATCGCAAGCCTGGTCTAGGGTTTTGATCACGCGATTTCTTGGTTAGAACAAAAGTCTCTGATTTTCGAAGGTTGCATGTACTTGCATGTGAGTTGCGTGTTCTTGCATGTGCATTTTGTGAGTTGCGTGTTTTGCTTGCATGTACATTTTGTGAGTTGAAAATTCTTGCATGTTGCTTGCATGTGTTGTTTTACCACACGAAGTTTCGTGTTTTGTTGCATGAAAGTTTCTTTTATGGGTTTTCATAATTTTTTCCCTTGAAAAAAATTCTAATGGGTTTTCATAATTTTTTCCCTTAAAAAAATTTCAGGTGGGTTTTCATATTTTTCCCCTTAAAAAATTATGGGTGGGTTTTACTAATTTTTTCCTCAAAAATTATTTGTTGGGTTTTAATAATTTTTTCTTCAAAAATTATCTGTTGGGTTTTACTATTTTTCCTTAAAAACAAAGCTTTGTATTCTTTGATCCATGTCTCGGATTCTATTTTTGGGTTTTGATCAATTTATTACCTCAAAAATCATGTTTGGTTTTTCCATTTTTTCTCCTCAAAAATCATGGCTTTTTGCAATTTGTTATAAGACATAGTGCTCATCTACAAAAGTTCTTGGTGAATCATCTTGCAGTCTATTTTGGGGCTAAGTGCTCATCTGCAAAAAAGGGTTTGGCGATTTTTCTCAAAATTATGGTTTTAGTTTCATCTCGGTGTCGCTGACTACAGGGAGTAATACCTTTGTTGCCCAACATGATATTGGATGGCTTCTTGGTCATCAACATTTTGCAGATCCAAGGAGGGTCTCAACAGCAGCAAAATGTTTTGAAGAATTTATGACCACAAGACATGTAGAATTCTGCTAGGTAGCTAGACGATAACCATTAGGGGAGGGTATTAGAATATTGTAATGTTTTTTTAATGGTCATCTTAGTTAGTATTTAGTTTATTAAGTAGTTTCTATTTTGTCTTTAGTTCACGATTGTTTCTTTTAGAAACATAGTCTTTGTAAATCTATATAAGGAACTTTCATCTCCTCTGTTTAATACGACGTCAATTTAGCATTACAACATTTAGTGTGGTTATATGAAAAATGTAATGCAGGGATTATTTATTATATCTATGTGATTTGATCGAGCCTTATTTACTGAGTTACATAGTGGGAGATTCGCATATTCATTTGTTTGAAGGTAGTCAGAGGCATTTCATATAAAATCTATTTACATTTGCTGCATACTTTAAATTCTGCACCTCTACTATGATCTCTATGAAATATCAAATATGAACATGCTCTATGTTTGAGATGCCTTATCTAGAGAGCACCTCTAGAAGTTTGATTTTGCATAAGCTTGAGGACATTGTGAAAGATGAATACCATTGTACTTGTGAAAAAGAAATATATCTTGCATTACTGTTTTATTTCATTCTGCAAGCAGCAGTGGCTATGTTCAAATGGTAATTTTTGTAGAACATGGGACTGGAGAAATGATGTGACCAATAACATTGATCTGCCCTTATACCTTTTGTACCTTTAAGAAAACAGAGTTCTTGGCACATGTTTACTTACTCAAGACTTGGAAGTCAAAATTCTTACATATTTCTTAATAGTTACAGTACAGGAAAGTAAAATATTGGCAACTATTAAAACACAAGCAAAATCCATGTTCTTTGTCTCACAAAGCTTCTGCAGACACACATAACTTCATCTAGATCCTCATCTAATAATCCAAAATGACTTCTGCCATTTTGACGCTGAAGGGGTGGTACAAAATAACCAATGAATCCACGAGAAAAGATGGAAAAAAATCATGAATCACAACACTTATAAAAGCTAAATGAAAATCCCTTCAAAAGGTCTGTTAAAGTTGCAACAATGATACAAAGTAGGAGAAGAAGGTTAAGAGTTCTAACTAGGATGACATGGACCAGAAGAACTCATGGTGAAATTGGATAGTTTTCAGTGCAGCCCGGAAGGGCTTCACTTTTCTTTCCCATACAATATGGTTGCTGAGAATTGCTACAGTGATGGAAGACTCCATAGTTTTTTTCCTGTGAGGGTAGAAGGACTTGACTCAATGGAACTCTTTGTTATAATGTTTATGTGTTTCAAATTTCAATCTTTGGTGTTCCATTGGAGTTGAGTTAAAAGATTTGAGAAATTTCATGTTTGGTTACATTTGTGGATTACGATTTTAGGACAGTAGGTGTTTTGTGGCGCTTCTTATCTATAAGAGAATAGAGATTCTAGAATGATAAAAAAAACTTCAAGGGATAGCCATCCATTCAGTAATATGACAACAAGGGAAAAATTTGTTGAATCAGGAAAACAGTTCATTTAAAGGGTCTTCAACAGACAACTGCAATTTTTGAGCCATCAAATTACTGAGTTCCTATTACACAGTTCTTTTCCAACAATAAAGTCATCCACCTGCAGCTATGAATGCTGCTTTCTTAGAAAGCAACGCACTTCAACAAGTACAGCCAATAAGGTAACCACCTAAACATTGCTCCTCTTTCATTTCTTACATCTTCTACTTTGGAGTTTTAGAAAGTTACATTGACAACTTCGTTGTTACACAGAGTAATTCAAAGATTAGCGAAAAAATTGGTGGTCAATTTTCTCTCTTCAATCCGACTATTATAGTTTAATTCAAAGGTAATTTCTCTTTCATTGTTTACAACACTCTAATCAGATTATCCTCTCATTGCTGCTAACTACTTTTTCAAACTGTACTGCACATACACGACATATTCTAATTCGAATAGCCACCATTCAAATCAGAGCTCCAGCAGTCCTCTGTAATATTTCCCTATTACAATTAAACCCTACAGACAATGTTGCAGCTCTTTCAGTACCATAATTTCAGTACAAGATGTTCCACTGATGTGTTTTTAATGCACTGTCTGAAGAAGAAGTGTGACATTTTGTAACAGTTTTCCTGAATCACCTAATATTTTTCACAGTGTAATTTGCTGAGGGGAAGCATAGCGACTTTTCTAAACCAAAAGATAAGAAATCTGTGTTCAATCCTAAGATGGTGGCAGAATGATTCGTGTATGGTTTCTTCCTAAAATGGTGATCTGGATGTTATACTGGTTCTAAGTATGTTTGTACAGTGCCCTTTCAACCTTATCTGTGTATTGATCTATTTGATTGGTATTAGGTAAAATTTTGCCCAACGTTTTCGAAGTATACTCTAATTATATTATCCACTCAGTCTTGCGACAAAATATTATATTGCTCTGATTTTTAGACGTTGTGAAGCACCACCATTGACTTTTATGGGCACGCACAACAGTTTGAACATTTCAGCAATGTTTGCTTTATGTAATTTTAAACCTGTTCAAAGCTGCAGGATACAACCCCCTCCATGTTCTCTGTGGTACTGACGACATCTAAAGCCTCTATCGGCCCATTGTTGCATGCACAAAGGCATGCGACAGCTAGTAAATTATTTGTTTCTCGAAACGAAAAACGGAAATAAAACGTCAATCGAACTGGAAAGGGCGCCAAAACTAAAAACGAGTAACGAACATTAAGATAAATACCGAAGGGAAAGAGTCCTCCGAATCCGCCAATGCCAGGCGCCATTTTCGAGATCCTTTTCACTAGCTCTGTGCCGGCATCTATATCAACCCCTGCATCTTTGTACGTAAGCCCTGCAGCACCTCTTCCTGCTTTGACTGCCAGACTTCTCCCACTCTGCTTTCGATTAAGGGTAGATAGCCCGCTGCGCTTACCATGGCAGCAAACAATATCACTTCTGAATTTACCGGAAACAATATGCATACCCGAGGAAGCCATTAAACCCTATAGACAGATGAATGTCCCTAATTTAGAGTCGATAAATATTTGATTCACCGTAACATAAAGCAGAAGATTTTTCAGAGATGCCTGATTTTTCTATATTTCTCTGCTCGTAAAAGGGTGCAAAAGCAATGCTATATTTTTTATTACGCCCAAGATTCCTTCGTCGTGGAATTCGTCATTTATTCGCTCGCCCTTTTTCTCTTCCCGATGCCAATACGATGAACATGTCACAGACCGAGTATCTCGCCTGCATAACCCTCGCTCGGCAAACAGCAAACACAAAAACGGTAAATGCAATGATTTAATTTGACAAGACGGATGCAATGTGTGCAAGGAAAAGATACAGAAGTTAGGGGATTTTTTCATCTATATTTAAATTGCTATGTACGGATTCCCATCTTATAGAACATCGCAACGTAGAACTGGGGCATGAGGCACTACAGTCAAAATATGAGCCAGTGGGATTGAGGGAAAGTCACACTAGCTAGGGCACGCAATAGAGGATATATATATATATGATTAGTTTAATCTATATTATTAAATTAGAGTCATAATTTGGAGAATCCATCATGTTAGATTCTTGCATTTTGGATTAAATTGTGTACAATTTTTTCTCATTCAACTTTTCATCATGAGGATGAAACAATTAATAATAGTAATTTAATTTAAACAATATGAAATGATAAAACTAATTAATGAAATTAATCTTCAATATTCTTGAATTTAGGGTTTTTTAGTTTGTATAGCAAATTTCATAGTTTTGAAAATAAAGATACTAAAACTTATTTTGCAATAGGTATCTAATATTATAGTTTGACCTAAATAGTTTCACCAAGCTCTCTCACTAATGTATTGTAAATTCTGGGTTTCTATTTTCAAATCTTACATGAAAAATAATTTACACACTAAAAAGTTGTACGCTGATAGGAAATTATATAAGTTAATATATTACAATGAATAAGTTACAATATCTTATATACATAATAATACTTTATATAATTTTAAAATACATAAATATGTTTTTGTATAAATCTATTGACAAAGTTCTTTACTACTTAGAAAAAGAGTTTTTGTTCATGGTGAGACCTAAGATTTCGCTGAGTGTATAGATTGCCCAATGAAAGGAGACAATGTTAACCACATTGAAATTTAGTATTTCCAACATATATTATTTGGTCTAATGTTAGGATGAAAGGGAACTAAATTAAGATTAAAAAATAATGAGTTACAAGACTATTTAGTTCAAACTTCAAGCAATATAAGACTTTGTGGCGAAGGTATGTTTCTCCCAGATTTCTCGTGTAATGCTTCTTAACATTGAGATCTAATTACTAAATAAATTAAATAAACATTGAAGAGTGGAGGGATGTATTTCCAAAGTGTTGTGTTGGTTCTATATTGTACATATTTTTTCTAAGCTATGAGAAAATTATATTTAAAATGGATTATCACCTTGTTATATAAATATTATTTATACTATAATAATTCTATTAAATCCATGTCATAGGTTTCTTGTCATTGTGTGTGATGAATATAGGTTTATTCATAACAAATGGTAGTTGGGAAAATATATCCTAGATAAGAGTTATAAAAATACCACCAAAGAAGAAATGTTATTGTTGGGAGATTGCTTCATGTGACCTACTATCAATTTTTTAATAGTAGGTTTTGCCCAATGAAGCTTGTCTCGTTGAAGAGAATGTCAAAGAGTAGGTTTACTCATTCTAGTACCAAAATTTGAAGTGCATTTTCTTATACAACTAATTAGATTGGATTTTCCAATGCCTATAATTCCTCGAATGACCATTTTTAGTGATTATTTTGTATTGATAACAAGTGATAGATGTTGTTATGATGATAACATATAAGATTGGTTGAGTTATAAATTTAAGGGGGAATGAAGATCTTATTAGGACATATTTTTTGTGTTGAAAAATTGAATTGCCACATCATGAAAATATGCATGAACATTATTTTTTTTTATTTGTTATTATTATTAAAATCACATCAACCTAACATTCCAATTTTATTTAAATTGACTTTTAAGTAAGGCCAATTTGAGATAATTACTCCCATTCATCTATTAAGTACTTTCTAATGATAGCAAGTGCTAGATGTTGTTATGATGATAATGTATAAGCTTGGTTGAATTATAAATTTAAGGGGGAATGAAAATCTTATTGGGACATCTTTTGTGTGTTGACAAATTGAATTGCAACATCATGCAAAATTTGCATGAACATTATGTTTTTTAATTTTTTATTATTGTTAAAATTACATCAACCTAACATTCCAAGTTCACTTAAATTAACTTTTTCAGCAAGGCCAATTTGAGATAATTACTCCCATTCATTCATTTTTAGAGTATATTGTTTATCCATTTTTTATTAGAATAGTTTTCCTCTTCAAGGACATCTTAAATTTGATCTATGTGATCAACATGCCATGAGTTTTATTTATTTTTATTTGTATGCTTCTAATTATTGACAATTTATTCTTTATTGAGGTCTATATCTCTATCTATTTTTAAAAATTAACCTATTCCAACTCAAGATTTCAAATATTTAGAGTCTTCTTTTGGAATGCTATAAAACTATTGATTGCAGTGTAAGCATGGACAACAACAGGGGATTTGGAATCAAGCCTCCTCTCTCAAAAAGTAGAGTTCATTCCAAGGTTAAGGTAGACTAGGTCTTATTCATGTGGAATAATTCAACTAGAATGGTATAATTGTTTAATGAGGGGCACTTGCTAGTATCTTAAGGTAGGCAATATGCCTATTTTGTATTATGTTTTCCTTGAGGTCAAACTTGTTTGGTTGATGTCAAACTTGTAGGGAGATTATTGGTACTTTTATCTTTGATATCAAACTTGATTGAAGATGTTGTATATAGATGTTTTAGATCTAGTTTAGAATGATGAAGTTATCTCCAAGTGCTTCTATTAAATTTTGACTAGCTATGACTATTCTAGTGAATAGTATGATTGACAAAGTATTAGTATTTTGGTCTACATTTCTTTGCATAGTAACATTTTGTTATGTGGTTCTAAAATGACATTTGAGGTTGTATGAGGAATATACATCCCATATTTCATGTGTTAATTCCCTTCAAAAATGATTTGGTGTTCAGTTTCAAGTATCAATATGTATAGCGATAAAGTACTTGTTTATGAAATACTTTGCATTCCTCCACCTTTGAAGATTTTGTGCTATGATTCTCAAATATATTTTGTTGAGGTTAGATTATGATATTTTGTGAATCTTAGGTGTTGTGGAGGTCCACATTATGATTTGAGTTTGTGTTTTTGGCTTCTTTTACCATTTTTATCTTCTAGAGTTGACCTAAGCAATTTGGTATCATACGATGATAAAGGTGGTGACCTGGAAGTAACTAGATGATGAGACAACATGATTTGATGATATACAAGTTTTATTTTCCCTCCACAAAGAATTAGGATAGTATTTTGGGCTAGCTATTTGTATATTATGTTAGGATTAACAAGACATAAATAACAGTTACATGCAAATATAACCAATATCAGAAAAAATATTAAACCACATAGAAGAGAACACAAGACACAAAGATTTAATGTGGTTCACCCATTCCCTGGGCTACGTCTACCAACAGCGAGTCCAATATTATTATTATCCAGTGATTACAATCTAATTTCAATCCATAATCCCTTATAGCTCAATACCGCTGCAAGAAGCTACTAAAAACATCTATTATGAAATCCCTAATCCTAAGCCATATTATACAATATTTTGTCTCTTTAGGGTTAGAATGAGTTACAACATGTACAGTACTTTTAAGCAAGGATGGGAGGAAAAGTGTATAGTACTTTCATGATCATCACCACAAGCCAACATATTAAACATATTACATTTTATACAATAAGAAAAAATTAAAGCAATGTGGATTGTTCCCCTTTTCCATAATGCAAACTCGGAAGGAAGATGTCTCAATAGGCTCAAGTAGTAGTTAATCCCTAAGTAAGTCAAAGACCCTGCATTGATTAGGATATTGAAATGATTAGGATTATATGATGATGCATGGTAGAAGGCTAAATAAGAAAAAAATGATAAGATTTAGGAATATAAACTGGTAGAAAACAAATAGACACATGTAATGACTTGAAATGGGATTCAAAAGATTTTACTAACTTGTAGTATAAATATGAAGTGAATTTGTAGGCTATAGAATGAATTGGGCATTTTGTTTCGAATAACAGTTTGCAAAAGTTTGTTGTGTTCCATGTGATTCTGCCTAAAACTTTTAGTCATTCCAATAGGTCTCGTACTTTCTAGATTAATCTTGACTATTGCACTACCTATACCTACACATAGAGAAATAGGGAATAAGGTTGGATGAAGGGGTTTTCCTTGGTCAAACCCCTATTTTGAATCAACCTTGAAATGAAATAAAGGAAATGAAAGTGTGATATCATATAGTAGAGGCTAAATCTAAAAAATAGAATATGTCATACATTGGAAATGAAAATAATTCTTTGAATGTCATCAAATATGTTGATGCAATAGCTTTGACTCAACACAAAAACCCAAAAGTAAATCATGAAAGACAAAACTTTGTGTGATGGATGTTGTAGTTCGCAACAATGCTTAATTAAGAAGAATAAATAAGATTTGGACGGATGTAGATGTCTGTGTATCTCCTTCCTTGATAGAAAATTCTTTTATTTGACCTTCAATGAGGGAAATAAGCTTGATCCGTAAAGAAGAATACCTTGAATGATTGAGAACAAGCATAGATCTTTAATGCTTGAGGGTCTACCTTGAAATCTTGAACATGAATGCTTGATCATGACCATGAATATTTGAGAGTGATGTGATATCTTAATCATGGTTACCAAAATGAGGAGAGATAGGGTGTTTATATACCTCTCACAACATCTTGGGGGTTACTCAAGCAAGCTATCTATAAATCCAAATACCCCACTAAATCATTAAGATGGGGCTCTGGTCCTAATTTTAGCATAATCTTTAGGGAACACAACACCCTGGGCATTATATTCCACCCAATTAGGACTAAAAACAAAACCAAATATCTAGGTAATTAGAGGATGTCAAATATTCTTGCATTACCCTCGCTCGACAAACAACAAACACAAAAATGGGAGATTGCAATGATTTAATTTGACAAGATGGATGCAATATGTGCAAGAAAAAGATACAAAGCTTAGGGGATTTTTTCATCTATAATTAAATTGCTATGGACGAATACCCATTAATGGAACATCACAATGTAGAACTGGGCATGAGGCGCTACAGTCAAAATATGAGCTAGTTGAACTGAGGAAAAGTCATAGTAGCTAGGGCACACAATAGAGGATATATATATATATATAAGATTAGTTTAATCTATATTATTAAATTAGGAGTCATGTAGTTTCTACAATTTATCATGTTAGATTCTTGTATTTTTGGATTAAATTGTGTGTAATATTTCATCATCAACGTTTCAAATAATACTACATGATCCATCATCCCAAACATTGATGATTAAAAATTGTAAAATTGCACACATTTTAATCCAGAAATACAAGAATCTATATTATTAAAATTAAATACTATATATGATATATATTTTTAGAGAATGACTAAAGTCTAAAATAGAATAGAGAGAGAGATTTAATTTTGGTAATTAATAATAGTTATTTATTTTAAATAATATGAAATGATAAAACTAATTAATGAAATTAATCTTCAATATTCTTGAATTTAAGGTTTTTTAGTTTGTGTAGCAGATTTTGTAGCTTTGAAAATAAAGATACTAAAACTTCTTTTTGCAATAGGTATCTAACATTATAGTTTGACCTAAATATTTTAATCAACATCACCAAGCTCTCTCACTTATGTATTGTAAACTTTGAGTTTCTATTTTCAAATCTTACATGAAAAACAATTTACACCCTAAAAATTCATGCATTCTTTTTAGACGAGATCTAGTATTTTTTCCTTATATAAATACTAGCGCTTGCATCAAAAAGAGGTGCAAGGGTTATGCCGATAGGAAATTATATAAGTTAATATATTACAATGAATAATTTGATATGTGCACAGAACACGTTGCTTTAAGTTACAATAGTTTATATACAAAATAATATTCTTTACATAATTTTAAAATACATAAATAATTTTTTTTATAAGATTTCACTCATTTTATGGATTGCCCAATGAAAGGAGTCATTGTTAACCACATGGAAACTTAGCATTTCCAACATATATTATTTGGCCTAATGTTAGAATGAAAGGGAACAAAATTAAGATTAAAAAATAATGAGTTACAAGACTATTTAGTTCAAACCTCAAGCAATATAAGACTCTGCAGCCAAGGTATGTCTCTCCCAAATTTCTCATGTAATGCTTCTTAACATTGAGATCTAATTATTGGATAAATTAAATAGACATTGAAGAGTGGAGGGATGCACAAACAACACAAACATGGCCAATTCAACAACAGTGCTTGCAAATTTATCGACTCCAACTTTAGAGGTAGATGCATTAATGAATGTTTTCAATTTGAAAGGACTAAATATGAAAGAGTTGGTTTAGGAGGGCACACAATTAGTATAGGTCACTAAACTTCCTTCTAGAATAGGCAATGCAACTAACTTGAATGTCCAAACACCATATGATTTTGACAACGATTACTACCTAAATGTGTTAAATAACTAGAGTTTGTTTGCCTCTTACTGTTGCAAGACAATATAACTTACATTAGTCGTTCTTTTTTTCTAGTTCTTGTTGTCCACCTTTTCAACATGGCGGGACATAAGCTTTCTATAACATTGTTATTTGCCAAAATCTTAAGAAAATAAACAAGTCAAATGTAAATTTATGAATTTCAATATTCTACGTTACCAACCTATTAAATAATGCAAGTGAAATGTGTTGGAAACTACAATTGTAAAAATTGTTATATTGTCATTGATGTCAAACCTTAACTGGTAAGACAGTTGCTATCTAGTAGAGTACCATATCTTTTGATTGATGAAGAGGATTTGAAAAGAGGAGATAACAAGAGGACCTAAGGAGAGGATGAGTTATGTGATACTTCAATGGCTACTTGATTAGTTGGCACATTAACAAGGTAATGTGTTATTTATCTTTAACACTAAGTGAAGAAGAAAGACTGGAAGCATAGGATTAATTGAGCAAAAGAGAAGAAATTTAGTTCAAGCTGAGTGATGCCAGTGTCAAATGATCGCCAATATAAGCCGAGCAAGTTTAGTGTCAACCAAGCATCAGTTTTTGTCAAGCAATAGATAATTAATCGAGCAAAGATATTATTTTCTGAGAAGGAAAATTTTAGCGATGACCAAGATATCCAATAATGACTAAGGAGATGAACACAATATTGATCAAGTGTCATTAATTTACAGTTTGTGAAATAATTGAGAATCCCAGCTGACATAATTGAATTCTTGGGATATATCAGATGTGTTGAAATTAATAATGAATGATATGGAGCATTTAATGCATGGTAAGCCATTTTCTTATGGATTCAAGGAGAAGTTTGGAGATGTATCTGGAAGGAAAAGAAGGAGAATAAAATGATGGAAGGATTCGATGAATCTAACCTAAACCTAAGATGTACAAAAGAGATTAAGTGGAAAAAGATTAATCTACCTAATCAAGGAGGTCTAAGGATGACCTAATTGTGAGGTAAGGAGAGTGTGAAAAGGTTGATGTTATTGACTAATGAATCTAAGAAGAAGGCTAAGGAGAAGTTGTGAAGAGCTGAACAGAGTTGAGGTGATTGCTTGAAGAGATTTTTTAGCAGATTAGAGATGGAGATGGAAATGAAGGCCAGTCAGTAAATTAGCATACGAGTGCATTGGATCTATATTTTCAAAGTGAGTTGTATATTTCATATCAGAACCTACTCTTACTTTCTAACCATTGTATTTGTCAGAATCCTTTAATCAAGGTTGACCTAACAATCATTTTGTAAACCCTTTAATCAAGGTGACATTCTAATGAAATGTTCTTAAGCCCTCTAACCAGGCCACTCTTAACAAGGTGATTAAATCCTTTAACAGGGTCACACCTAACGATGTGTATTGTAAACCTTTAACAGGGTTGGCTTCTCATAGAGCTCAATTCAGAAGAGTGAAAATTAGTAGCATGTTACTAGTGGTTTTTCCCAAATTGGGTTTCCATGTTAAATCCTGGTGTTATACTCGTGTGAATGTTATTTGATGTGAATGTTGTGTTTGTTAATATGATTTAGAACAACAAAGAGGGGGGGGTGAATCAGTTGTTCTCAGGTCCTGATGTATAAGACAAACTTAAAAACTTTACTTTAAATCAGATCAAGCAACCAAAACAAACTCGGTCATCACTAATTCATCAATAGAAACATATAACAATGCAGTCCACTACCCAGTTGTATCTAACTTGTAAACCATAGAAGTTTTCACACCAAAACATTCACACACAAGTATGACACTAGGATTTATAGTGGAAACCTAATACAGGAAAAACCACTTTGTAACATGCTACTATTATTTTCACTCTTATGAAGTGAGCTCGGTTAAAAGCCAACCCTGTCAAAGGTTACAATGCACACTATCAAGTGTGACCTAGTTAAAGGATTTAATCACCCTGTTAAAAGTGATTCTGGTTAAAGGACTTACATACACTCCATTAGAATGCAACCTTGTTCAAAGGATTTAACTTATGACTATTAGATCAACCTCTGTTAAAAGGATTTTGACTGTTACAATGGTTAGAAAGTAGCAACAGTGTTGATCTAAAAAACATACAACTTACTTTGCAAATATCAGATCCAATTCTGTACACAAATACTGGTTTACTGACTTTGAAACTTTGCCATCTCCATCTCTGATCTACTCGGAACTTTTCTTCAAGTGATCACCACACTTCACCTTCAGCCTTTTTTCTTATACAGTCAATAAAACTTATCTTCCAGTATTTCAGTTTCACCCCAATACATCAAACTTTTTCTCCACTCTCGTACATCTAATCCAATGTTCAGGTTCCCTTAATACTTTCCTCAATTAGGTTAACTCATCTTTTGCCGCTTAATCTCATTCGTAGATCTTAGGGTTAGGTCAGATTCATTGAATCTACCCACATTTTGTTCTTCACCTCCTTTTCTAGAAACATCTCAAATCTCATAAAGATTTACAATAAAATGTTTTACAATGCATTAAATGCTTCCATACAATCAATAAATAAAGTCAACACATTTTACATAATCCAAGAATTCAAAAAATGTCATCCCCAAAAAGAATTCTCTTCAAATATAAAATTGCTGATGCTCGGTCAATACTGTGATCATCCACTTGGTCTTCATGTAGAATGCTCGGTCATTACTAAAACTGTTTCCTTGGCATGCAATGTCTCCTCGGCAATTTATTGATACTCGGTCGACATAGGATTTTTCTCAGCATCCACTAACTCAGTCGACACTAACATAACTCGGCTTAAACATGATTTTATCCATTTTTGCTCGGTTAAGCCTACCGGTTTAGTCTTCAATCTCACTAAGATAAATAATAAATTATCTCATCATTGTGCAACATAGTCAAGTACACTTTGTAGCATCAAGATAACTCAACCTTTCCCTAGGTGCTATTGTTACCAACCTTGCTTCACTCATTCACAACACTTCAATAGATATAGTACTTTCCTAAGTAGCAATAGTCTTACCAATTAAGGTTTTGACATTAATGACAATACAACAATTGTTTCAATTACAATTTCCAACAGTGTTTTATATTCTGCAAGTTGATTACTTTTAGACAGTGGACTGCAAGTTTTATGTTACTGATATATTTTATAGAGACCGAGTGAATTGTTGATTAGATATAAGTTTGTTGAAGAGCTAGAAATTTCAATTGGTACATCTAGACCTAAGGATAACTAATTTACCCCCCCCCCCCCCCCCCCCCTCTCTCAGTTATTCTAAAATTATTCTAAAAATTGGTATGAGATTTGTTGGTGCTTGTAGAGAAACATTTTAAAGGTACTTGAAACTAATGATCAAGATGTACAAAAAGGAGGTACCAAAGTTGAACAAGGAGAACTTCCCTACATGGCAAAGTTTGATGAAATTGCACCTAGCTGGTATTGGTGATTCAACAAAATACTATGTGGATAATGACTATGTACCACCTATTGCACCTTTGGCATCTGAGGAGATGGAAGCAAAATAAGAACAAAATCAGGCAATGTTGGAGATTGCACCTATCCTAAGCTGTCCTAAATTTTAAGATATAAATGCAAAGAAAATGTGGGACACTCTAGCAGCTATCTATGGTGGGGACACAAATGTAGTGAGAGACAAATCTGAAAGTTTGAGAGGTAAGTTTGATGAAATGAAAATGCAAGAAGGTGAAAATGTTGCTCACTATTGTGGTAGAATTAAGGAGGTAGCAAATGATATTAGAGGAGCTAATTGAAACATTGATGATGAAACTTTTATTAGTAAAGTGTTGAGAACCTTGCTTCCTATCTATGTTATTAGAATGTCTGCAATACAAGAATCAAGATGTAATCCTGGTAATGTCGTAACTTTGGAAAGTCTTGTTGGTAAGCTTACTGCTTTTGAGTTATCTGATTTTGATAATTTCACTATTCATAACATTGAATATGCATTCAAATCTCAAATGGTTCTTCATAAGTCTAAGAAGGGAAAAGAAAGATGTGTGAATAGTGACAGTAAAAATGATAGTGATAGTGATACTTCTGATGATGATCTAGATGATCTTGAGGCACTTATGGCTAGGAGGCTACTGAGAGGAAAAGGAAAATTCAAAGGTAAACTTCCTATAATCTATTTTTCATGTAACAATGTTGGCTATATTGTAGCAAGATGCCCTGACAAGACTGACAAGGATGAAAGAAGGGAAAGAAAGTATAAAAAAGAAAGAAATGACAGAGATCATAGAAGGTATAGAGACTACAAAGACAAAGGTAACAAATCTTTCTATATTGTTGAAACTGACAGTGAAACTAGTGAATCTGATGAATGTGATATAGAAGTTGTTTATGTTGCTATGAAAGATGATTTTGATGAAGATGAGAAAAGTGCACTTATTTCATATGTGATTAAAGGTGATAAATGGATTATTGATAGTGGTTGTTTACATCACATGACTAGTGATAAAAGTAAGTTTGAAACCCTAAATCATTACAAAGGTAGAATTGTTAAGTTTGGTAATGATGCACCATGTTCTATGAAAGGAAGAGGATCAATAAGATTAACTAATAAGATCAGATGTGATAATTCTTATTGGGTTGAAGGTCTTAACTATAATTTTTTGAGTGTTTCACAGTTGAAAAATACTGGTTACCGAGTTGAATTTCATCACAAGAAGCCTAAAATATTTTATGCCACTGGTGAACTAATTGGAAGTGGAGAACAAATAAGAGGTAATTTGTTCTATCTAGACCTATCTGAAGAAACATGTTTGCACAATTTGATGATGTATGGTTATGGCATCAGAGGTTGTGTCATGTGAACTTTGATAATTTGGTAAATATTAGTAAGATGAAGAAAGTTAGAGGTTTGCCAAGATTGAAGAAACCTTATAATGTAATGTGTGAATAGTGTCAATCAAGAAAAATGATAAAGTCTAGTTTTAAGAGCAAGACATAAACTTCTGATAATATTTTGGACTTGGTTCATACTAACCTTTGTGGACCTATGGGTGTGCAAAGCTACTATGGTGATAAGTATTTCATTTTATTTGTTGATGATTATTCTAGAATGATGACTGTGATATTTTTAAAAGAGAAATTTGATGCCTTTCAGTTGCTTAAGTGGTATTTGGAAAAAGTTGAGAAAGAAACAGGTAAAATCTTGAAATTTTTGAGATCTGATAGAGGAGGAGAGTTCATATCAAATGAGTTCAATATATTCTGCAATGATAGAGGAATAAAGAGACAAATGTCTACACCAAGGACACCTCCATAGAATGGTATAACAGAAAGAAGAAATAGATCAATTATGGAGTGTGTTAGAACACTAATGATATAGAAGAATGCTACACAAAAGTACTAGAGAGAAGTTATAAGTACATTTGTTTATACCTTAAACTGAGTACAAATCAAGAAAGGTACAAATGCTAGACCTTTTGAGTTATGGTATGGATATGCACCTAATGTGAAGTACTTTAAAGTCTTTGGAAGCAAATGTTATATACTGAAAGATAATAGGAGTGGAAAACTTGATGCTAAAAGTGATGAAGGCATATTCCTAGGTTATTCCACTAAGAGAAAAGCTTAAAAGTGTTTGAATTCTAACACTAATAAAATTATGGAAAGTGCAAATATTAGAGCTGATGACTATGCAGAAAAGAATGAAGTTGAGTGCAAGCAAGAACTTAAAGATTACAGATCTTTTGTATACATGGAAGAAGGGGAGGCTAGTAATGTACCTAAACCAGGTGTTGAGCAACAACATGAACCTGTCGAGCCACAACAACAAAAATGTCAAGCATCAGGAAGATGTTGTCAAGTAATCAAAAGAAGAGACAGAGAATCTACAAGATGAACCTGAAGATCAAGAACAAGTAGAAAGGAAATCTAAAACTACATTAGCACAGTATGTAAGAAGACATCATAAGCCAGAACAAATCATTGGAGATAAAGAATCTAGAGTTATGACAAGAAGTAAGTTGAAAGATCAAACATGCTTATTATGTGAATTTGAGCCTAAGATAGTGAAAGATACTTTAGAGAATGAAGATTGGATTCAAGCCATGAATGAAAAAATAGAGTAGATAGAAAAGAACAAAACCTGGACACTAGTGCTGAGACCAGAAGACAAGAATGTTATTGGAACAAAATGGGTATTCATAAATAAGCTAAATGAACATGGAGAAGTCACTAGGAACAAAGCTAGATTGGTATGCAATGGATATGCACAAAAAGAAGGCATTGACTATGGGGAGACATTTGCCCCAATTGCAAGATTGGAAGGAGTGAGGACTCTACTTGCATATGCAGCTTTTAAAGGATTCAAAGTATATCAAATGGATGTCAAATCTACATTTCTGAATGGAATACTGGAAGAAGAAGTATACATTGAATAGCTAGAAGGATTTGTTGACCCAAGCAAGAAGAATATGGTTTGTAAACTGCATAAGGCACTATATAGATTTAAGCAAGCCCCTAGAGCATGATATGAGAGACTGCACAATTATTTGATAAAGATTAGATTTGTAAGGACAAATGACAATGATAATCTATATTTGGAGACTGAAAAAGGTAAAGGGATATTTGATGCAAGGGAGGATAGGGAGAGGGGCCAAAGGCACACCCTAACCAGATCCACCTTGCAGAGATCACACACAGAAGCAACAACACACAAGTGAGAGAGAGAATGCAGGATTACAAAAGTCCTCCAACATGTGAGGATCTAAAACTATCTTCAATCTTCTAACTTCTATCTCTCTCCAAAATTGACTCCCTAAACTACAACCAAAGACTACAATATATACAAGAGGCTACCAAACAAGTCAGCCTTCAGATCCACCATCAACAGAAGGAAATGACCAAATCTAGGTCTACACACATCCCAATGATGGATACCAACATTAAATCTATGACCATAATTAAATGCACAAGTCGGCCTCCATAGGAAATCAAACTAGACAACTCGGTAAGCAAGGATAATTGAGCGCTAGACAAGCATCACTGAGCGCTAGGGAATTACCCGAGCACTAGAGAGATAACCGACCAACCCCAGTTAATAAAGGAAATTGAGCAAATACCTAGCCAACTCGGTCAAAGCAGGAACCGAGCAACACAGGAAAACACAAACATGTTTTTGGTGACACATGATTGCCAAGAACTCGAGATGCTCCCGCATCAGACACCTGAGGTTATTTGAAATGATTCACCAAATCATGCAATAGGTACAACTCAAGCTAAATCCAACTCATATTATGAAATCCATGAACTATCTTCAATCGGTATGTTCTTCCATTTTACCAGATATTCTTTATACTATTTTCCTCTTGTAATTCTGCCAATTCTTTGTTCCAAAATTTGCTCAACTTCTTTTGTCTGCTTCTTAGGATAATCATTTGATATTGCCATTTCTTCATATGGTTCATGATACTCATACAAATTTTTAATGTTGAATATAGGTGATATATCCATGTCATCAGGTAACTCAATCACATAAGCATTTCCATTGTCAAACTTCCTCAATATCTTGCAAGGACCAAACTTCTTCATTTTCAGCTTCCCATAGGTTCCAACAGGAAATCTGCCCCTCTTCAAGTGTACCATTATTTCATCCCCAACTACAAAAGTCTTGTGTCTTCTTGATCTATCTTCTTTGTCTTTGTATTTTTTATTACTTTTCTCCAACTTATGTTTCACTTTTTCATGCAATGTCTTCATGAACTCAACAAATTCCTCTCCTTCACACTTATCTTTTCTTCACCAACAATGTCATTCAAATCTAATATACCTCTCAATTGTAAGCCATGTACAATCTCAAAAGGTGACTTTCCAGTACTCCTATTCACTGAATTATTATATGAAACTCTGCTTGTGCCAACATAGAATCCCAATTACTTGGTGTGTCTCCAACTAAACATCTCAAAAGATTACCCAAACTTCTATTTACAACCTTTGTCTGTCCATTAGTCCGTGGGTGAAATGTAGAGCTATACTTCAACTCAGTGCCCAACTTTCTCCAAAGGGTCTTCCAAAAGTATCCAACAAATTTACTATCTCAGACAGAGATGATACTCCTTGGTAATCCATGAAATCTAACCATTGCCTTAAAGAAAAGATCTGCTACATGCACTGCATCTAATGTCTTTCTAAAAGGTATAAAATGTGTCATTTTATAAAATCTATCCACAACAAAAAATATAGAATCATTACTTCTTACTATCTTCGGTAAGCCAAGAAGGGTGAACCCACAATAATGGGTTACACTTTTTAGCCTGAACGGACACTGAACTCTACATTTTGAGAAAAAACTTTCAGATTCAGATGCATATTGTCATTGAACCACTTGAAATCAGAGGATAAAGTAAATTAGAGTCTTTTAAGATTTTCTGTCTAGTTTCTAAATATATATATTTTTATTTTTTTTGAATTTATTTGAATACTTTTTTCTTTCTCCCACGAAAACTTGTATGGTGCTGAAAATGTCATTTTCAAATAGTAACATTGTTTTCATAGAGCATAACTTTTTTTGTAAAATAGATATGAATGCGATTCTTTCAAATTTAGTTTTGTAACATCCATATGGAGGGCATGCAATTGGTTTGACAACATTATCACTATTATTGCATATTTTATTAACGTTTGAAGTTGACTAAACCAAAATTTTGACCTACCTTGACTACATAGCTTATAACTTATTGTGTATTTATCGAATTTCAATTATTATTTTTTTAATAGAAAGTAGACTCGAATACAGAGGACACTGTTATTTTTCCAAAAAAAAATTCCTTGTTTTACTATTGTTCATTGAACGTCAAACTCAGAGGTTTATATTTGATAAAAAACCTACATTCATTTAACGTCAAAAACCATACACATAATAAATTTAAAAATAGTCAAATATATAACCATTTGAAAGCTAGTTGTGAGTACTTGTTGAATGCAAAAGGACGTCTTCTTATTCATCCATTTGATTAGCGCGCTTGAGGCCCGAAGCCATGAAATTCTCAAAATTTCTTGAAAACTTGAAACCATGGCTCAAACCAGGGACTTTCGAAAGAAAGTACTTTCAATTGAAAGTATTGACTTTTGATCGAAAGTACTTTCTATTGAAAGTACTTTGCCCAAAAATGGAAAATTTAGTTAATACTAACCTAGTTTCGATTAAAAGTCATTTACTTTTGATAGAAAGTCAAGTTTGACTTAAATGACTTTCGATCGAAAGTCATGTCGACCTTTTTGGTGCCATTTTTGATTGATAAGAATTAGGTATAAATAAATGTATATTTTTTTCATTTCTTAAATCTAAAAGCTGTAAAATAATTCACATTTAGGAGAAGAAAGACATTTTGGCACGAAATAATTTTCTAAGTTGTGATGGGAAATAAAAAGAGAAGGCTAAACAAAAGTACATGACATTATTCAGAAGAGACTGAACAAAGACTACGTGAAGAATCACGAGAAATATATCATCGTCAGAAATAAGGTATGTCTAAGATGTCTAGATAGATAGATATTTTAAGTTGATGGTCAAGACTTGTCTTAATGTTCATGTAAATGTGATATTGTAGGTCTATTAGACTTAACTAGACCTAACTGTAGACCTATTTGAACTAATAGGACTTATTAGGACTAATTAGGACCTATTCTAGGACTAATAGGAACTATTAGGACCCAATTAGGACCAATTATACCCAATTAGGACCAATTAGAACTAATTAGAACCAAATAGTGCCTAATAGGACCTATTTGGACTAATTAGGACCTAATAGGACCGATTAAGACTAATTAGGACTAATTAGGACCTATTAGGACTTATTAGGACTAATTAGGACCTATTAGGTCCTAATTAGGTCCTAATTGGTCCTAATTATGACTAATTAGGACCTAATAGGACCTATTAGAACCTAATTAGGACTAATTAGGACCTATTAGGACCTATTAGAACCTAATTAGGACTAATTAGGACCAACTAGACTCAATTAGGACCTTGAGTAGACTCAATTAGGACCAATTAGGACCTAATTAGGACCTATTAGATTCAATTATGACCTATTACATCTAATTAGACTCAATTAGGACCTAATATGGACTAACTAGACTCAATTAGGACCAACTAGACTCAATTAAGACCAATTAGGACCAATTAGGACCAATTAGGACCTAATTATGACCTATTAGATTCAATTATGACCTATTAGATCTAATTAGACTCAATTAGGACCAATTATGACCTAATATGGACTAACTAGACTCAATTAGGACCAACTAGACTCAATTAGGACCAGTTAGGACCTAACATGACCTATTAGACTCAATTAGGACCTATTAGATTCAATTAGGACCAACTAGACTCAATTAGGACTAATTAGGACCTAACATGACCTATTAGACTCAATTAGGACCTATTAGATTCAATTAGGACCAACTAGACTCAATTAGGACCTATTAGATTCAATTAGGACCAACTAGACTTAATTAGGACCAATTAGGACCTAATATGGACTAACTAGACTCAATTAGGACCAACTAGACTCAATTAGGACCAATTAGGACCAATTAGATTCAATTATGACCTATTAGATCTAATTAGACCAATTAGGACCAATTAGGACCTAATATGATTCAATTAGGACCAATTAGGACCAATTAGGACCTAATTATGACCAATTAGATTCAATTATGACCTATTATTAGGTCATAGGTCCAATTAGACTCAATTAGGACCAATTAGGACCTAATATGGACTAACTAGACTCAATTAGGACCAATTAGGACCTAATATGACCTATTAGACTCAATTAGGGCCACTTAGATTCAATTATGACCTATTAGATCTAATTAGACTCAATTAGAACCAATTATGACCTATTAGAACCAATTAGGACTAATTAGACCTATTAGACTCAATTAGGGCCACTTAGATTCAATTATGACCTATTAGATCTACAATTAGACTCAATTAGGACCAATTAGGACCTAATATGGACTAACTAGACTCAATTAGGACCAATTAGGACCTAACATGACCTATTAGACTCAATTAGGACCTATTAGATTCAATTAGGACCAACTAGACTCAATTAGGACCTATTAGATTCAATTAGGACCAACTAGACTCAATTAGGACCAATTAGAACCTAATATGGACTAACTAGACTCAATTAGGACCAACTAGACTCAATTAGGATTAATTAGGACCTAATATGGACCAATTAGGATCTAATATGACCTATTAGACTCAATTAGGGCCACTTAGATTCAGTTATGACCTATTAGATCTAATTAGACTCAATTAGAACCAATTGGGACCAATTAGATTCAACTAGGACCTATTAGACTCAATTAGGACCAATTAGGACCAATTAGATTCATTTATGACCTATTAGATCTAATTAGACTCAATTAGGACCAATTAGGACCTAATGTGACCTATTAGACTCAATTAGGGACACTTAGATTCAATTATGACCTATTAGATCTAATTAGACTCAATTAAGACCAATTAGGACCTAATCATGACCAATTAGATTCAATTATGACCTATTAGATCTAATTAGACTCGATTAGGACCTAATATGGACTAACTAGACTCAATTAGGACCAACTAGAGTCAATTAAGACCAATTAGGACCAATTAGGACCAATTAGATTCAATTATGACCTATTAGACTCAATTAGGACCTATTAGATTCAATTATGATGTAATTAGGAACAACTAGACTCAATTAGACTCAATTAGGACCAATTAGACTCAATTAGGACCTATTAGATTCAATTATGACTCAATTAGGACCTATTAGATTCAATTATCTACTCAATTAGGACCAAGTAGACTCAATTAGGACCAAATATGGACCAATTAGGACCTAATATGACCTATTAGACTCAATTAGGGCCACTTAGAGTCAATTATGACCTATTAGATCTAATTAGACTCAATTAGAACCAATTAGGACCAATTAAATTCAATTAGGACCAATTAGGACCAATTAGATTCAATTAGATTCAATTAGGACCAATTAAGACCAATTAGGACCAATTAGATTCAATTAGGACCAATTAGGACCAATTAGATTCAATTAGGAATCTAAGTAAACCTATTAGACTCAATTAGGGCCACTTAGATTCAATTATGAGCTATTAGATCTACAATTAGACTCAATTAGGACCAATTAGGACCTAATATGGACTAACTAGACTCAATTAGGACCAACTAGACTCAATTAGGACCAATTAGGACCAATTAGGACCTAACATGACCTATTAGACTCAATTAGGACATATTAGATTCAATTAGGACCAACTAGACTCAATTAGGACCAATTAGGACCTAACATGACCTATTAGACTCAATTAGGACCAAATATGGACCAATTAGGACCTAATATGACCTATTAGACTCAATTAGGGCCACTTAGATTCAATTATGACCTGTTAGATCTAATTAGACTCAATTAGAACCAATTAGGACCAATTAGATTCAATTAGGACCAATTAAGACCAATTAGATTCAATTAGATTCAATTAGGACCAATTAGATTCAATTAGGACCAATTAGGACCAATTAGATTCAATTAGGAATCTAAGTAGACCTATTAAACTCAATTAGGGCCACTTAGATTCAATTATGACCTATTAGATCTACAATTAGACTCAATTAGGACCAATTAGGACCTAATATGGACTAACTAGACTCAATTAGGACCAACTAGACTCAATTAAGACCAATTAGGACCTAACATGACCTATTAGACTCAATTAGGACCTATTAGATTCAATTAGGACTAACTAGACTCAATTAGGACCAATTAGGACCTAACATGACCTATTAGACTCAATTAGGACCAAATATGGACCAATTAGGACCTAATATGACCTATTAGACTCAATTAGGGCCACTTAGATTCAATTATGACCTATTAGATCTAATTAGACTCAATTAGGACCAATTAGGACCAATTAGATTCAATTAGGACCAATTAGGACCAATTAGATTCAATTAGATTCAATTAGGACCAATTAAGACTCAATTAGGACCAATTAGATTGAATTAGGACCAATTAGGACCAATTAGGACCAATTAGATTCAATTAGATTCAATTAGGACCAATTAGATTGAATTAGGACCAATTAGATTGAATTAGGACCAATTAGATTTAATTCTAGGACCAATTAGGACCTAATATGACCTATTAGACTCAATTAGGGCCACTTAGATTCAATTATGACATATTACATCTAATTAGACTCAATTAGAACCAATTAAGACCAATTAGATTCAATTAGGACCAATTAGGACCTATTAGACTCAATTAGGACCAATTAGGACCAATTAGATTCAATTATGACCTATTAGACTCAATTAGGGCCACTTAGATTTAATTATGACCCATTAGATCTAATTAGACGAGCAATTCTAGGACTAATTTATACTTCATACATGTGTAGGAAATGCTCAAGAATCACAAGCTCAACAAGTTGCCCAACCTTCAAAAGTTGGAGAAGGGTCATTACAAGCTCAACAAGCCCAACCTTCAGAAGTTGGAGAAGGGCCATCAGAAGCTCAACAAGCACAAGTCTTAGAATATCAAATAAGTACACATCTCTCTCTTTCTCTCATAGACTCTCTCGATTTAGTCACTATCTCGATTTAGTCTCTTATTGGTGAATATATATTTTGGGTCTTTCCCCTAAGAATAAGTTATTGTTTTTGTTGTGTACATGCAACCTTTGATGATTAAAATGTTGGACAAGGGGCATCCCAAGTTGAATCAACCCAAGGTCAAACAAGTATGTGTTTCTCTTGAATTAATGTATAAATTATTATAGGTAGAACATGTTCAAGAGCTTGTAAATACTTATTTCATGAAGGTCCCCTTAAGATGAGATATTAATATTTTTTATTTTATTTTATTTGTAGTGGAAGTGCAAGAAACATATGTGAATGATAATCTACTCCAATAGTTGAAGAGAAAAATTAATCGTAAAAGCATAGATCATTTAATTGAAATGGATGTGGAAAAATTGAGAGATTATGCTAAACAACCCATAAATATTACGAAGAGGGCATTCAATAAAAAGTCTAAGCAAATAATGAAACAATTTGAGAATCTTGGTACACTTGAAAAAACTCAACTGTTATCAATTACACTTCTTAAAGATGAGTTAAAAGAGCCATTAAAATTATTGGGTGTAGATGCAAGTTTGAAAAAGTTAAAATCAAGTAACGTACAAAAAAATATTGTTGACAGTGTTAAGGAAGGTTTGCATTCTATTGGGAAAACAACTAGATGTACAGATAGGTCCATTTCAAGAAGAGTGATACTGACATCTATTTTAAATAAAAACATGTCCCAAAGAAGACAAATTTCTTCACTTTCATCTCAGATTGGGTACAGTAGGAAGACAATGACACACTATTTGAAAAGAAGAATCAATTTGGATGATACTACATTAGAAGGTAATTGGGCACTAATGTGTAGAGCTCCTCAGTTTGATAGAATTAATGAAATAGTTAGGAACTTAGTTACGTCATTTTGGACTGATCATACTCATCCTTCACCAAATACAAGAGACGTTATCAAGAAGAGGACTGGGCCTAAGGAATATTTCTAGCACACAAAACATTGGTTGGACACCACACAACATGAATTGTATCTCTCATTTTGTAACTCAAATCCAGACATTAAGATTGGACAAACAATGTTTGAAAGATTAAAGCCATTTTTTGTAAAGATAAATAAATCTTTTGAAACTTGTTGTTGTCGATATCACATTGAATTCGATCTCTACTACC
Organism: Chamaecyparis obtusa; assembly: GCA_027943335.1. Taxonomy (NCBI): domain Eukaryota; kingdom Viridiplantae; phylum Streptophyta; class Pinopsida; order Cupressales; family Cupressaceae; genus Chamaecyparis; species Chamaecyparis obtusa. The sequence continues at coordinate 1,491,515 of BSBK01000882.1, forward strand.
AAGGGTTTAGAAAGATGATAGAAGAAAGTGGTGGTCCTCAAAATGATTTTCCTAAACATCCAAGTCAATTCATAACATCAATCTTATGTAACAAATCAATTGATCATGAAATACCTGAAATAGATTGCATAAGAGGAACTTGTCAAACATGTGGGGATTTGGATAAATTTCCTTTAAGACTTTAAGATACTGACATGGCGAGGATGATAAAATGCAAGAGATACAAGTACATAAAGTCTGAAACAAAAGTCGGGAAAGAATCAACAAGGGTGGAATATGTAGAAGATGAGATACCTGTTGCAACATTTATGGAGAATTTTCGTAAATTGATTCAACCATACATACGACATGTTTTTTTCGCTAAATGGCAGGTAGAACAATTCCAAATACAAAAAGAATCTTTTCCAGTTGGAACGATTTTATCAGTTGTTGATTTTGTAGAGAACTACTCCTTTGTATCTCAAAAATAACTTCAAGCAGAATACTACTATACAGAGCAGGTGACTATCATGGCACATGTGTCTTATTGACATGCACAATTAGATTTGGATGGTGTTGAAAGTACATATGAAACATGAGTCATAAAGAAAGAATATCACTTTTACATTAGTGATGATAAAGAGCATGACATACATTTTGTCGAGCATTGCTTTAAGACATTTTTTGGATATTTGGAAAACAAAGACATCAAAATTGAAAAGCATTTTGTTTGGTCGGATGGATGTGCAACACAATTTAAATCAGCAAGGCCATTTTATGCACTATGTAGATATCATCGATACCAAAAGATACCACATATTTGGAGTTTCTTTGAGAGTGGACATGGAAAGGGAGAGCATGATGGTGCAGGAGCTTGTATCAAATGTGCTTTAAGAAAGTATCAACTGGACTATCAGGGATATCATATAAATAATGCTCATGATGTAGTTGAGTGGTGCAAGATGCATTTTATGGTGCCAAATCGTGATAACACATCATCACAATCAGATCAAGTCATACCCTTCCGAGTATTTTGGGAGATAACATGTACTAATTTTAAATTTATTGATCATTGTTTGAGAACTAACTTATATATATGTCTTTAATTTTTACATGTGACCTCTCTATTGTTCAGGTGTTGACAGAAGATCAATCCATGGATGCAAGAGAGTAGACAAAACAAGATTCCTACATTAAGTTATGAGTATAGAGAGTAATGTGTGGTCATTGTACACTAGAGATTATTCATGCTTTTGTTATGACTGCATTTTTGAAAACTATGACGAATGTATCAACCAAAAATGTGGATATGTTAGTGAATGAAATTTGGTTCCACTAGATGTTACAAACACAAATGACGTTCAGGATGAAAGCTTTGATGACATTCCATTGATTTCTATAGATTATGACCATATTTTAGGTTTGATCAAAATTGGTACGTGTGTGTTTATGTACATGTTTTTAAAAAGGACTCATAAGTTCTCAATTCATTTAAATAAAGTTTATTTAATTTATATTTACAAGTTCCTAAAATTAAAAGTTCACTTTAAATGTAGGACATATTTTTGCAGTAGTAGCAGAGCCTGGAAATGTGGAAGGTGTTAGTTACTATTTATTACGTTGCTGTAAGGAGAGGATGAAGCTAACACAAAGTGAAACAAGCGATGGAATTATGTTTCCCACAAGTTCTAGTATTGTATTTAAGTTTGTTTATATGGTTAGTAAATTTATCACATCTATATAGATTTAACATTGAGGAACACATTGTGCAGGTTCAGTTGTTGTGCAAGGAACATATTTGAAGCAAACCAAAATACTTAAACAAGGGATTCATTTTATTGATTATCAACCTAACAATAAGGTTTATCAGTATAGTCATCTTGTAATTGCCACCGTCCTATCTCTTGTTCCTGTGACGGGACGTGGCATTCGTAAGTGGAGACTTGATACTGATGACCATGAGAGAATATTAAATGTTATTTGAGAGAGAGATGAACCACTTGATGTGGAATAAATCACGCATGAAATATGATTTGAACTAAATTTTTCATGGGCGAGACCAGAGGTTTTCTTAGCTCCATTCTTTCCTACTGGTGCCCATAGTGAATGGAGCTTGAATTAAATTAAAAATTAAGAATATATAGATCTCAAATTTATGTCTTACAAGTGGATATCTTATAATTATCTACTTGAATATGAAGTACTCTAAAGTTTTGGAATATGAATGTGTGTATGGATTGAATTTGCATGTGTTACATTAGGACGTGCATGTTTTAAATATAAAATCTACTTTCAAAGTACAACAACATTAAATTAAAAGTACATGCACACAACTATTATCAAATGTACATTTAAATCAAACACGTGTACAATCAAACATCATTCATGTATGTAATTTATATTGAATTCAAACATGATTCATGTATGTTTAATCTATTGAAATCAAGTTCATCAAATTTAAATTAAACATGTACATGTACATATGTAATCTATAATTGAAAGTATTGAAAATTTACAAGTTCATCACACACATGCACATGTATGTAGAGTGAAAGTATATATATATATATATATATATATATATATATATATATATATATATATATATATATATATATATATATATATATATATATATATATATATATATATACATATACATATACATATATATATATACATACATATATATATATATATATATATATATATATATATATATATATATATATATATATATATATATATATATATATATATATATATATATATATATATATATATCTATATGTATATGTATATATGTATATGTATATATATATATATATATATGTATATATATATATGTATATGTATATGTATATGTATATGTATATGTATATATATATATATATATATATATATATATATATATATATATATATATATATATATATATATATATATATATATATATATATATATATATATATATATATATATATATATATATATATATATATATATATATATATATATATAATGTACATGCATGAAACATCAATCATGTGTGTAGATCAAGTACTATAAATATGAAATGTATATGAATCAATCATGCACGTCAAACATTCTATCAAAAGCCCGTCTAGAAATGAAATATAACATCAAACACATCAATCAGTCATGTAGAGTCTAGAAATGAAATATAGTTCATCAAACATGAATATATATATATGTGTGTGTGTGTGTGTGTGTGTGTGTGTGTGTGTGTGTATACACACACACACACACACACACACATATACATAATATGAAATATATCTCTGATCAAATATGAAAGTGCCTAGGACTCATCATGTCAACTCCTCACTAAGTGGTCACACCCAAAGTGACTATCATGCTGTGAAGGATGTGCAGATCCCTACAAAGAAAGAGATATATAAATTAAAAAACATATAAACATTGTACAAAGATCTCTTAAGTTTGATTTAAAATATTGTACAAGAAAACATGTTATAAAGTGTGTACACATAGATAATAAATTAAAATTCACCTGTCCACTACTGATGTCATCATCGAGTGAGTCCCGATGACGTACACGATCAATACCCAAAGAAGGAGTAACAAGAGGCATATCCTGGTAGACAAAAAATAAATCAATTGATTGAAATTTTGAAAATAAATTTAAGTTTAAAATTGTAACATTAAATACATGTATATAATCTAATTTATACTTGTGTAGGTGGTGGAAATTGATAGTACTCAGATTCACTGGCCTCAGTCCTATCAACCAAGGTAGCAAGATTTTATTGTGCCTAGTCCAAGCTCAAATCTGCATCTGCAACATGAGTAGACTACACACGCCTCTCTAATGATGAATGCAATGGACTAACCATATGAGATGGCATGGAAGTCATATCATCACATGTCAACAAATCTAGATAACCTGTAGTGGTCATGCTAAACTCAACATCGTCAAGACCAACATCAGAGAACTGATGGCCTGCACTGACTGAAGGGTTGTACGCTGTGCCTCTCCCTGTGTAGCAATAGAGTTGTCAGTAGGTGGATCCTCACGAGCACTGCCACTATGGCCATGGTCTAGATGAGAAGGATGTGACTGACGTATCTGACAGTACCCACACGAGATCTAACCTCTGATATGGGGATATCATGCTCTGCTTTTATAAATGCATATGCATCCAATAGATCCTTAGCCAAGCTAGTCAGTGTCACCCATGTCATCTCCCCTGTAAGTCCCTCCAGGCTAGAAAGTGAAGGGATGCCTACTGCAGTGTACATGTCATTTGTGATCCTGCTAGCGGATGCTCCACCTGATGATCTGGAGTGTCATCGAGACATCAGGTACTGACCAACCTAATCAATAGATATAGATGTAGCAACTGCTACAATGTCCCCCACACTATCAATCGCAGCTCGAAGCTAGGTGCTACGAATAACATCATCTGCAACAGGGCCCAATGAAGGAGCTATAGCTGGTGCCCTCTAACCAATAATGGCCCTATGTACTGGTCTCTGTCAATCAGCTTGACGATAAGCATCTCTATCAACAAGCCTACCACGGCCCTGTCCTAGATGTGCTGGCAAATTAGTGTAATTAATAGCATGACCTAAATGAACCTCAACAAAAATCTATTGTGCAAAGTACAGTGGAATCTAGTCATTATTCAGATAACGACCATGGGTAGCTAAAAATCTAGGGTATATTAATGCTGAGATAGCAGGATCCGCACACCTGGTAACCTGATATCCTTTCACATAATTTTTATCTGCATAAGAGGGGAAAAATTCCCCTTTCAGTGTCACTTTAGGCACTAAAGCCTGTACCTCCTTAAGAGAAAGACCAGAGCCAACCTCTTGTCTCTTCTTCTCAAGTATGAACTCTATAATATTTGGGGCATATGGAGTGGTACCATGAATGTCATCCCTAATGCTAATCAAGCTATTAAGGATGGACTAACATGTGCTCTTATAGACAATAGAGCTAGATGGATTATTTATAGATTCTTGCAACCGTTGAATCTCTCTATTAGTGCATGAAAATAGTTCTACAGGGGGAATCAGTGCATCTGCCATGTGTGATGTGTAATAATGTCTGATAGAGAGAGAATATGTATGTACCTGAAAGATTTTATTTACTGTCAAATAAAGTCTACATATACATACATACGTTTTCCTAATTTAAATAAAAATAAAAATAAATACTATGCATGCATTTCACTACATTATTTGAAAGTAAAATCAATTACATAAATTACATGTTTAAATGTAAATTACATTTTAATACTTGTCTGATGGAGTCTTAAAGGGTCATATAACCTATGTATAATTAGGTCTAATTGGGGTGTGATTAGGTCCCAATTGATCTAATTGGGTCTAATTAGGTGAAGCACTAATAAGTCTTAAGGAGCCTGACATAACACTCATAGTGTGTCTAATTCGGTATTACAGGGGTCATATAACAGGGATTATAAGTCCTAATAGGTCTAATTAGGTCATAAAAACTAATTGGGTCTAATTAGGTACTAATAGGTCTAATTAGGTGCTTTAATATAGGTCTTAAGGGGTCATGTTACTTGAATAGTGGGTCTAATGGGGTCATATAACCTATCATAGGTCCTATAATAGGTTTAATTAGGACATAATTGGTTTAATTGGGTATTAAATTAGGTCCTAATTTAGGTCTAATTTGGTCGAATCAGGTCCTAATAGGTCTAATTGGGTCTATTTAGGTGCTAATTAGGTCTAGAATTCTATTGTAATAGGTCTTATCTAGATCTAATTAGGTTGTAATACATCTAATTGGGTCTAATTAGGTGAACTAATAGGTCTAATTAGGTGAACTAATAGGTCTAATTTGGTCTTAAGAGTTCATATTAAGCATGTATTAAGTCTAATTAGGTCTTAAAGGGTCATGTAGTACTCGAGTATATTAAGTGTTAATTAGTCTTTAAATTCGATCTAATTACAAGGTTAGAAGGGGTCCTATTACTCATATTGTACATAGATAATTAGGGCAAGCTATTATGACTAATTTGGTCTAAGGGGTCCTATTAAGTTCATAAATATGTCCCTAAGTAGGCATTATTACTATTCAATATTAGTTCCTATTAAGTTTATATTAGGTATGTATTACTCACATGTATTTAAAGGTAAATTAAATAGTATAAAATTAGGTATAATTTAAAGGTCTTGTTATGGGTTAATTAGTCTAATTATGCCTAAGGGATCATATTGCTCATATTAGGTGTACTAGCAGGTCCTATTACTCACATGATATTAGGTGTTAATTAGTCTTAATTAAAGGTCTAATTAGGTCTAATTAAAGGTCTAATAAGGTCTTAAGGGGTCCTCAAACTCATATTAGGTACATACTTGTGACTAGTTACACATGTCTTATTAGGTGTTAATTGGTCAAGTATTAGGTTTAATTACGTCTTTAAAGCCCATCTTATTAATGATATTAGGTCCTAATTTGGGTCTTATTACTCATAGTAGGTTAGGTAATAGGTTAAAAATTAGGTCTTAATGGGTCAAAATTTACTCAAGGGGTCTAATTTTAAGTATATTTAATTATGTCTTCTTAGTCAAGTATTAGGTCTAATTAGTCTTATCTCTAGGTCTTGTTAGGTACATAATTAGTCTTATCTAGGTCTTATGTACATACACAATGTATACATAAAAATCTATCTATACACATGTACATGTATGTATACATACATATATACATGCACATGCACACATGCACACATACATGCACATGTGTGTGTGTGTGTGTATATATATATATATGTGTGTGTGTGTGTGTGTGTGTGTGTGTGTGTGTGTGTGTGTGTGTGTGTGTGTGTGTGTGCATACACATTCACATACATAGACATGCACATGCACACATGCACACACACACACACACACACACACACACATATATATATAATAATGAAAAATCTATATAATTATATATACACATGTGCATATATATACACATATACATGTGTATATATATGCATATACACATGTATATATGCATATACATCAATGTATATATGCATATATACACATGTATATATGCATATATACTATTTATGCATTTATCAAAAATTGAAAATAATAAAAACAAACAATAAAAATACCTCAAAATTGCGTTTGACAATTCGGAAGCCGTTTCACTGTTCCACTATTTCACTGTCACCGAAAGTGACAGTGAAACTCAACTTTCGACAGACATAAACTTCTGCCAAAAAAAACCCTAAATACATGACTTTTGATTGAAAGTCATCTCTAAGGGACTTTCGATCGAAAGTTACTTACGATCGAAAGTCCTTTGTTTAAGGACTTTCGATCGTAAGTTTAGTACTTATGATCGAAAGTTGACGCTAGTTTCTATCGAAAGTTGATAAATATTTTTGTGTTGAAAACACTTTTCGGGACGGATTCATACCTTCAAAAAATTGTAACCCAGTATTGTGGGTTCACCTAGAACAAAATCCATACTGATATCAATCCAAGGTTTCTCAGGAACAGAAATTGGTATATACAATCCAATATTCTAACTTACTCCTTGCAACTTGATAAATTCCACAACTTTTCACAAATTTATGAACATCCTTATACAACTCTGGCCAAAAATATTTCTCCTTAAGAAAATTCACTGTCTTATCAATTCCAAAATGTCCAACTAGAACACTATTATGTTTCTCCTTTATCAAATTAGTTCTCATTGATCCTCTTGGTGTGCATAATTGAATATATTTAAATAACATACCTTCCTGAATGAAATAGTCTTCCCATTTAGTACTCGGTTAATCCTGAATAGGTACTTTGCACTTTCTCCACTGCTTAGAAAAATCAGGATCAAATTCATAAGAATCTCTCATGTCATCAAAACCAAGAACTTCAATTTTCATCTCGGTTATCAAAGATCTTCTTCTACTCAATGCATCAGCAACTCGGTTAGTGACTCCACTCTTATGCTTTATCACAAATGTATAACTCTACAAATACTCAACCCATTTCATATGTCTCTGATTCAACTTATTCTGACTACCCAAATATTGTAAAGCCTTATGATCAGTATACAACACAAATTCACTCGGTATCAAATAATGTCTCCATTTCTTTAGGGTTTGAACAATAGCATAGAAATCTTGATCATACACATAATATTTCCTTTTTGCATCATTCAACTTTTCACTAAAGAAAGCAACAGGTTTACCTTCTTGACTCAACATAGCTCCTTTTGCACTACCACTTGCATCACATTCCACTTAAAATACCTTATTGAAATTAGGTAAAGCTAATAAAGGCAATTCAACAACCTTATGCTTCAGAGTCTCAAAACTTTTATCAGCTCTATGTGTCCACTTAAATTCTCTTTTATCTCCTCTCATAGTCTCAGTCATAGCATTGTTAGCTTGTGGTGACTGATTGGGAAAGTACTATCCAAGAAAGTACTATACACTTTTCCTCCTGACCTTGCTGGGGTGAATTTTTTTTAGGTCGACATATTTTTAACTATTTTTGGGCCGACATATTATAACTCATTATAACCCTAAAGTGGAAAAATATTGTATAATATGGCTTAGGGTTAGGGATTTCATAATGTATGATTTTAGTACTTGCGGTGAAATTGAGTTGTAAGGGATTACAGATTATAATCAAGTTGTAAGCACTGGATAATAATAATATTGGACTTCCTGTTGGTGGACGTAGCCCAGGGATTGGGTGAACCACGTTAAATCTTTGTGTATTGTGTTCTCTTCTGTGTGGTTTATTGTTTTCTGATATTAGTTATATTTGCATGTAATTGTTATTTCTGTCTTGTTAATCCTAACAAGTGGTATCATAGTGAGGTTGTTTTTTAGTTATCCTTTGCAGGAAGATCTCACGGTTTAGTGAGAGTCTAACAGTTGAGTGGGAGCAATGGTAGATGAGGGTAGGCTAAAGGTTGACAAGTTTAATGGGCAAAACTTTCAGTTATGGAAAATGCAAATGGAGGACTATCTCTATCAGAAGGATCTATGGCGGTCGTTGGAAGGAAAAGCCAATAAACTGGCAAGCATTTCTGATGAGGACTGGACAATTCTTGATAGAAAGGCTCTTGGTAGTATTCGATTATGCCAGGCATAATCAGTGGCATTCAATATTACACAAGCAATGATGACTGAAGATTTGATGAAAACCCTAGTGAAGTTTTATGAAAAGCCCTCCGCTTCAAATAAGGTATTTCTCATGAAGCGTTTGTTTAATATGAAAATGGTGGAAGGTGGGTCATTTTCTGATCATTTAAATGAGTTTAATATAGTTACCAGTCAATTAACTTCTATCAATATTATTTTTGATGAAGAAGTCAAGGCTCTCTTGATTTTGTGTTCTTTGCCTGAAAGCTGGAATGGCTTGGTAATGACTGTTAGTAATTCTATTTCTGGTTCTAATACCCTACAATATGATGATGTTATTGGTGTTATTCTGAGTGAGGAAATTCATAGGAAAATCTCAGGTGGATCCACATCAAGTAATGTCTTAAATTCACAAAGTAGGGGTAGAACCAATGAGAGAGGAAACAACTCTGGAAATTGTGGGAAATCAAGAGGAAAATCAAAGGGAAAGAGGTCAGAATCCAAAGGGCCAAATGATTGCTGGTACTGTGGAAAACCAGGTCATAAGAAGAAAGATTGTTGGTCTTGGAAGAATAAAGAAGGAGACAAACAAGAAGGTAACAAGGAGGCAAATGTGGTAAGTAATAAACTTGAAGAGGATGCCTTGTTTCTTTCTTTAGAAAGTATTGATGATTCATGGGTTTTATATTCTGGGGCTTCATTTCATGCTACACCCTATAGAGGTTACTTTCTTGATTATGTCCAAGGGGATTTTGGGCTAGTTTATTTGGGAGATAATGAACCTTGTCAGATAGTTGGAAAGGGAAAAATTGAGATTAAGTTGTAGAATGGGAATCATTGGCTACTACAAGAGGTAAGACATGTTCCAAGGCTGAGTAGGAATTTAATTTCAGCAGGGCAACTGGGTGATGAGGGTTGCATAGTTAAGGTTTCAAAAGGTTCCTTAGTAGTAGCAAAAGGTGTGAAAGTAGGCACCTTATATCTTTGTACAAGTCATATTGTTCCTTCTACTTTAATTGTTTCAGAAGATAATGAATGTTCAGGAATAGTGTTTGCAGTTGAGTAGGAAGAACATCAAACCATTGCTGTAGATTCTGACACAACACTGTGGCACAATAGACTCGGGCACATGAGTGAAAAAGGTATGAAATTAATTCATTCAAAGAAAGTTTTACCTGGTCTGAAATGTGTCAATATGGATTTTTGTGAGAGTTATGTGTATGGAAAACAAAAGAGAGTTAGTTTTGTAAAGAGTGGGAAGGAAAACAAAAATGAGAGATTAGAGCTTATGCATATTGATGTATGGGGACAAGCTTATGTATCTTCCCTTGGTGGCTCTCTGTATTATGTAACATTTATAGATGATGCAACAAGAAAAGTATGGATTTATTTCCTTAGACATAAATCTGATGTATTTCAAACTTTTAAGAAATGGAAATACTTGGTTGAGAATGAGACTGGTAAAATTTTAAAATGTCTCAAATCTGATAATGGTGGTGAGTATTGCAGCATAGAATTTGAAGATTATTACTCCTCTAATGGTATTCGTAGGTAGAAAACTGTACCAAAGAATCCATAAGAAAATGGAGTGGCTGAACTCATGAATAGGACAATAATGGAGCATGTAAGGAGTATGAGGTTGCATGCTAGGCTGCCCTTAAAAATGTGAGAAGAGGTTGTAAACACTGATGTTTATTTAATCAATAGAGGCCCCTCTACTCCTTTGGACTATGGTATTCCAGAGGAAGCATGGAGTGGTAAGAAGGTGAGTTATTTTTTTCTCAAAACCTTTGGTTGTGAAGCTTTTGCACATATAGATTCTGAAAATAGAACCAAGCTGGAAGCTAAGTCAAAGAAATATGTATTTTTTGGATATGGCATTAATGAATTTGGTTATAGGCTTTGGGATTTTGAAAATCATAAAATTGTAAGAAGCAGGGATGTCATATTCAATGAGAAAGTATTGTACAAAGATCTGTTGCAGCAGCATGAGAAGAAAAAAAATGACTATGTAGTACTGGATGATACTCTAAAAGATGATGTTCTAGTAGTTCCTTATGCTCCACAACAATAAATACCACAAACCCCAGTGAATTTTAGATGGTCAACAAGGCTAAGTAGACCTCCAGAGAGATTCTCTCCCTCTTTGTATTCTATTTTGTTAACAGATGTTGGTGAACCTGAATGTTATAATGAAACTGTGCAGGTGGATACAAAGCTTCAGTGGGAGTTTGCAATGACAGAAGAAATGGACTCCTTGTTGAAAAATCAAACTTGGGATTTATGCAAGTTACCTGTAGGTAAAAGGACTTTATAGAATAAATGGGTTTACAGGCTAAAAGAAGAGGATGGAGGTAAGAAAACATTTAAAGCCAGGTTAGTTGTAAAAGGATTTGCACAAAAAAAGGGCATTGATTTTGATGAGATATTTTCTCTAGTTGTTAGAATGACTTCTTTTCGTACTATTTTAAGTATTATGGCTACTGAAGGTTTGCATTTAGAGTAGCTTGATGTTAAAACAAATTTTCTTCATGGTGATTTGGATGAAGAAATATATATGGTACAACCACAAGGATTTGAGGTCAAGGGTAAGGAGAATTTGGTGTGCAGATTGCAGAAAAGTTTATATGGCTTGAAGCAAGCACCTCGACAATGGTACATTAAATTTGACACTTTTATGAATGAGCATGGATACAATTAGTGTCATTTTGACCATTGTGTTTATTTTAAGAGGTTGGTTGATGACAACTACATTATTTTATGTTTATATGTTGATGATATGCTTGTAGCTGGGTCTAACATGGATCACATTAAAGGGTTGAAACAATAGTTAGCACATTCATTTTCTAAGAAGGATTTGGGGGTAGCAAAACAAATCCTTGGTATGAAAATTTGTAGAGATAGGAAAAATAAGAAGCTGACTTTATCTCAGGCTACTTATATTGAGATGGTGTTGCACCATATCTCTATGGAGAATGCCAATGCTGTCAGCACACCTTTGCTTGGTCATTTGAAATTGACTAAGGAGATGTGTCCTAAGACATCAGAAGAAGAGGCAAAATGTCTAAGGTACCTTATGCTTCAGCTGTAGGGAGCTTAATGTATGCTATGGTATGTACTAGGCCAGATATTGCACACACATTGGGAGTCGTTAGCTAATATATGAGTAACCCTGGTATTGCGCATTGGAATACAGTCAAATAGATTCTCAGATATTTGAGAGGTACATCCAGTAAGTGTTTACACTTTGGGGGTTCTACTACTAGTGTATAAGGCTATGTTGACTCAGATTTGGTAGGAGATATAGATAGCAGGTGGAGTACTACAGGTTATGTATTTACTGTCGGTGGGACAATAATGAGTTGGATTTCTCGACTACAAAAGGTGGTTGCTTTATCCACTACAAAGGCAGAGTATACAAATTGAACTAAAATTCCTAATGAACTTCTGGTAAAAACTAGCCAAACCATGAAATGATCTTACCTCACTAGCATTCTCAGGTGTAGGCCAATTCAAAATAGCTTCAACCATTTTAGGATCCATCTTCAAACCATCAACTGAAATCCCAAATACACAATCTCTTCTTTCATGAAGGAACACCTCTTCAGATTTATCAACAACTTTTCTTCTTTCAACCTCTGCAATACTTGTTTAGCAAGCAACAAATGCTCTTCTCTGGTCTTACTAAATATCAAAATATCATTTAGGTATACAATCACAAACTTACCTAATAATTTCTTCAAAACTTCATTCATCAGCCTCATAAAAGTACTCGGTGCATTAGTTAAACCAAAAGGCATAACCAACCACTCATACAAACCTTCTCTTGTCTTTAAAGAAATCTTCCACTCATCACCTTCTTTGATCCTAATCTGATGATATCCACTTTTCAAATCAATCTTGGTAAAATACTTTGCTCCAGTCAAACTATCCATTATGTCATCCATTCTCGGTATTGGAAACCTATATTTCACTGTTATCTTGTTGATTGCTCTGGAATCAGTACACATTTTCCATTCTCTATTATTCTTAGGTGTCAATATAGTTGGTACTACACAAGGACTCAAACTTTCTCGGATCAAACCTTTCTACAACAATTCTTGAATCTATCGGTTCATTCCTTATTCTCGGTAGGTGTCAATCGATGTGGTGCCTTATTCGGTAAACTAGCTCTATGGATAAGATCCATGCAATGATCAATTCTTCTTATTGGTGGAAAACCATCAGGTACATTATCAGAAATGATCTCTCTATACTCGGTGAGTAACTTATCAATCTCTTCCGGTATGCTATCCTCTATTTTCTTACTCGGTTTGTTAGGAATCACAACAAAACATACATCATTTTTCTTCAAATCCTTAACAAACTTTCTTCCTTCCATTAGGAAAATTTTCATGGATGTAAAAACACTACTAACAGTTTCTTCAATCAAAGGCAATAAGATTTGCTTCTTCATATCAGCCCAAATAGTATACTTATGTAGTCTCCCATCATATATAGCATGTCTATCATATTGTCAAGGTCTACCCAACAAAATATGACAACAATCCATAGGCATGATATCACATAATACCTTATCATAGTACTTTCCAATCTTCAAATTCACATAACATTGTTCACTTACCAAGAGTGTATGCTCATCCTTGATCCATGAAATATGATAGGGCCTCAGGTGTTTCAACCTTTCCAACTGTAACTTTGTAACCATTTCCTTGGATGCCAAATTCTCTGAGCTTCCACTATCAATGACAACTTTCCATACCTTATTAGAAAATCTACATCTGGTCTTGAACAAACTTTTCCTTACTAGATCTTCCTTGTTACTTTCACTCCAAAGTGCTCTCCTTACCATAGATTTCTTTTCCTTCTCAGGTTCATTCGGTGAATCTTCTTGCACCAAAGCATTTCTATTGTTACCAACCTTCTTACTTACATGTGTACACTCAAATGATCTATGTCCTACTTCTCCACAATTGTAACAAGTTCCTCTGAAACTACTGTTACTCAAAATGAAAACATACAACACAATAGGCATTAGTAGAGAAAAGTTGCATTTTTAGTTTGTCTAGTTAACACTGCCTTATAGGTTTTGTTAATTTGCATGTTTGTATTACATTCATTCTCAGATGTCATTAATGTACTCTAAGTATTGATCAACTATTACATAATTCAAAATTCATCAATGATCATTACATTGTGCATTCATATAGAATGTAGTACAAATGTCCTTTTATTTCATATTTCATGTTTCAATAAATAGAGTACATTGCAGAATAAAAGTAGAAACTAAAGTACAGAATAGGGATCCCATGCATTACCTTGTGTTGTCTTTGAGTCTTCTGGTTGTTTGTCAGGTCTTCGCATCTAGGTCTTCACTCCCGAGTCTCTATCTGCATTTAGGTCCTTAGGGCTCACATTTGCAAGAAAGAAAAAGAAATGATTAGATCCTGTTGGATCTAAACAATGCAAGGAAAAATTAGCAATCTAATTTTCAGAACTGCATATCAATCTAGAATGATAAATGTAACAAGAAAATGTAAACTAACACTCACTATAAGGTAGTATTAAAGGGACGTGTTTCTAAAACATGAAACCTTTCACTACTAATGACTATTGTGGTGTATGTTTTCTTTTGATTAACCAGGTATCTGAATGAAAGGGACTTAGTATGTTTCTAAACTGAGAAACCTTTTTTAGAATATGCATTTCATATTGATGCTATTTGAAAGATTAACTAGCTATTTTGTAGATAACAGCTGACTGGTTTATATTTTTAGTCATTTTCAAGATGCAAAACAAGCTACAGAAAGTGCCAGGTTGCTGATTTTTAAAGAATCAACTGCTTAATGATGCAAGTCAAATGTTGATTTCATGTTTTTCAAAGAATGTTCTCAAGTTCTAAATCATTAATTGCAAAACAGTGCTTCAAGATAGCATCATGATTTAAATGTTCATAGTTTGTTTTTACTGGGTGTCACGAACCCGTGTTTGAACCTCAGTCATTAATATTCTATTGTTTTTGAGTGTCACGAGCTCGTGCTCAAACTTCATTAACAAATAGGAAACATTTATATCTTGTTGTACTTAGCATATCAAATGCAAATTGAGCATCAAAAGAAGATGTACACAGTAAACAGAGCTACAGGAACAATTTTAACAAAGGTTGTATGTATGAACTGAAATGATTACATTTTGCAAAGCTTGTCAAAAAATGGAAAAATTTGTTCATTTTCAGAAATTCTCTCAAGATATTTGTTAAACTTATGTGCTGGAATGTAGATCAAGTTCTGAAAATATTGAACTCAATGTTCAAAAATGATGTTCTTATGTTGAAGGAGCAATAACAATTCAAGTTCATGTTCATAGTGGAACAGAGAATACAAAGATATTATGCTTGCAAAAGAACAGAAGAGGTTCATTTCTTGCAAAGTGAAGTTCATTTTCAGAACAGAAGGGCTGAACTATAATTCAAACTTGCCAAATTTAATGCAATGAAAGCTACAGAATGCTGTTGAAATGTAAGTATTTATGCTAGAACTTCATGTGTCAATGTGCTGGTTACCAATAGTTGATAAGTTCAAATCATAAGTAGCCACTATTTTCAGTGAGAAGGCCAGTATCATTTAGTGTCAGTGGCACATTTTGTATAAAACATCAGTTAAAGATTCTCCAAAAAATGAAGCCATCTGGTGTCTTTTCCAAAACTGAAAGTGTATTTGCAATGTTCGAATATGTGTTGGATAAGAATAGAAAATATTGACACAAGAAGCCAATAGTAAACACATGGTGATATATGTTCCCAGTACCAGTGAACTTATGTTTTCTTCAGAAGATTCCATATATTTTTGCAAAAACTAGACATGTTTTTATTCAAACAGAGGGTGTCTTGTGCTTATTGTTCAAACAAAGTGAAATAGAAGGTTTCAAGATAGAGTTCGAGCTAGCAAACCCAATGTTTCAGCAAGAGATAAAATGATATATGTTTTATAGCTAACAGTGCAGAGGGAAGAGGTGGCACTGACATGTTATGTGCCTTATATTATTGCTTAAAGAATCAACAGTAAACATCAAAATCTGCACTTCTAGTAATGAAAAACTCTTCTAGATTTTATGCAGGGAAGAAGCCATGAATTTTGGCCACGTTTTTGTATGGAATAATGGCAGGAAGTTCGAACAGTGAACTCCATATTTTTAGCATTGAAACTTTAGTATTCCATACAAAGAGGAAATACGGCTTTTGATCATAAAGAGGCCACATTTTTTAAAACATTAATACAAAGTGCTGGTTCAAAGAAATGGAACATATTTTATGCAGAGATTAGCGGCAGTTTGTGTGCAAAGACTAGCAGTGAGCATGTTTCTAGCATTAATATGGAGGCACGTTTTTATGAAAAAGAGGAAGCATGTTTTATTGAAAAATGTTAATGCAAAAACTAATAGTAAACCCATATTTTCAGCAGAGGTAAAGCCCCATTTCATGCAAGATTCAAACTTAGAGAACAAGAAGAAAACCCACATTTTGAAAGCACTACCACTTTCAGCAATGTTAACAGAGATCATGCCACATTTTTTTGAAAAAAGAGATGCACATTTTTGTCAAAAATGTTAACAGAGTAATGTTAACAGAGAGTTTGGAGCGTATAACTTACAGATTCATCAAAGGCCAAGTTCTTCATTGATTGAAAGTGTAGATTTCCTATTTTTGTGCAAGAACTTCAACAAAGTGCCAGTTCCAGCCTTATTTCATGCAGTCGGCTAGGGTTTGAACCCTTCATTTTTGCAAATAAACACCAAAAATGCCTTATTCGAATGTAAATATGAACCCCCAAAAACAAAATGAAATTCATTTGGAGTCCGCTATGTTAAGAATGTCAGAGATGTCAGTTCAGACAGAGGACAGAGTGCCACATCGCACTATGAAGGACCACATAAGATGCCTTCTCAATTTCCAGCACGTTTTCATGTATGAATAACAAGTGGGTCGAGTTGTATTTACTCCCCACTTTGTTAATTCTAAATTTGAATTTGCTAAGTTAAAATGTATTGGTTAAAGAAGGTTAGGATAGTTATTATTTAGTTTTTGGTATTTATATTAAAAACTTTTAATAATTATTTTATGATATAACAAATATTTTAATTCTTTTGAAATATTTGTTTTCTTTTATATAATTTGGCTTAATATATTGTAAAAGAGATTTATCTCTTTAATTATAAAGTCAATTATATTAAAAAGAATAATAAATTTTGGCTTAATCCATGATGTAAAGGAATTCATTCCTTATATAAAGCCAAGATTTAGGGGAAATAGACTTTTCAGTTTGATGACATGTGGCCTAAATTTTTGGCATGATTTATGCCCAAAATTGGAGCATTTTTAGGGGAGATGGGCATTCTTAGATTAGGGTTTGGAGGCCTTTTTAGGAAGGAAGATTTTCTTTTCTAAGGGTCGCATGTGTGGGAAAGAGAGCCTATAGTGAACTAATTTGTTCCTAGAAGCTCAAGAGCTCATTTTGTAACCATTTTGCAGAGATTTTTGAAGGAAATATACCAAATTTCAGCTCATTTTGTGTTCAGATTATCAATTCCTTTTCATCTTCTTTAGTGAGTGTTTTCAATTCTGATTTTGAATTTGGATGTGAATGTTTCATTGTTCCTTCCAGATTGGTAAATCTGATCCATCAAACCTTATTCGAGAAACGTATGTTGTTAAGAGTTGAGTTATTTGTGGTTGAACCCTAATAATTGAATTCATTAACCTATATGTTGAACAGTGTACCAAATCATCTGAATTTCATTGTGTGTTAGATCTAGAGTTAATATTTTCTTTTTTGATTTTTGATTTAGTCATTGGTGTATCACCTTATTTTCTAAGATTTTTCACTTCCCTTTACCCTTTTCTCATCAAGTTTTTCAGGCTTAGTAAGTGATAACCAACATTTTATAGGAACCGGCCTAGAATCCAAAGATTCCTCTCTAATCATAGTCTACCCACAGCTAGGAGAGGTTTCCATTGTCAGCTGGAATTGTTGTTAGCCTTATTGCCTGATAGAGGTAACAATTCTAAACCTGAACAACTACCTCTGCTATAACCACCTTGATGATTACTGCCTCTTCCTCTAGATGAACTTTCACCTTTTGAATCAGTCTTGCCTTTATCCAGATTTTTTTTTATCCTAATTAGATCTATTATTTTCACCACAAGATCTACCTGTTCCCCTAGGAAACCTACCACCTCTTCTTGTTTATCTTTGCTCATGTCTTTTATTCAATTTCTCCTCGACTTTTAGGGAAAACTAATAAGCTTCTTAAATGCTTTCCATTTTAACCAAATTGATCTCTTCTTGGATGGAGACTCTTAACCCATTCAGGTACCTAGAAATTATTTCCACTTCATCTTCATCATGTCTAGATTTGATATCTAATCTATAGAATTCCTTAGTATAATCTTTTACCGAGCTATCCTTCTGGCTCAAACTTTGCATTTTCCTAACTAGGTTAATCTGATAATCACAAGGTAAAAACTTCCCTTCAACTTGTTTACCATCTTATTCCATACCTTGATTTTGTCTTTGCCTTTCCTCTTTCGGTCCAATTATAGATGCTCCCACCACAAGGATGCATGACCTTTCAACTTTGTGCTTGCAATCTTTACTTTCTTTTCCTTAGGGACATTCTTGTATTCAAAGTATTTCTCCATCTCAGTGATCCAATCCACCAATTCATCAGAATCCAACTTTCCATTGTACTAAGTGGGATTAAAGTGTGGTGTAGACTTCAGGTTTGTCAAAGCTTTCAAAAATATTTCTTCTCCTTGATCCATCATAGGTACAGGTTCAACTTCACCTTGTTCTTCCTCAATTTCATCTTCACTAACATCCTCAAGATGTCTTCCTCTTTGCTGGGCTATCTCAACAACTTCTAATCTAGCAGCAAGTTGTCTCAACATGTTTGCCAATCCTAGATTTGCATCTCACCTCCCATAAATCATCTTGAAACCCTTTGCATTTTTAGGTCAGATCATAATCTGTTACCCCACAACAAATACCAATTAGGGTTTACTAAGAAGGAACCATCAAATCTAGATTCGCAAACCTAGATCCAAATCTCAACCTTCACTCTGATACCACCTGACACAAGGGAGGATAGGGAGAGGGGCCAAAGGCACACCCTAACTAGATCCACCTTACAAAGATCACACGTGGAAGCAACAACACACAAGTGAGAGAGAGAATGCAGGATTATAGAAGTCCTCCAACATGCGAGGATCTGAAACTATCTTCAATCTTCTAACTTCTATCTCTCTCCAAAAATGACTCCCTAAACTACAACCAAAGACTACAATATATACAAGAGGCTACCAAACAAGTCAGCCTTCAGATCCACCATCAATGGAAGGAAACAACTAAATCTAGGTCTACACACATCCTAATGATGGATACCAACATTAAATCTGTGACCATAATTAAATGCACAAGTCAACCTCCACATGAAATCAAAATAGACAACTTAGTAAGCAAGGATAACTAAGTGCCAGACAAGCATCACCAAGTGCTAGGGAATTAACTGAGCACCAAAGAGATAACTGACCAACCCCAGTTAACAAATGAAATCGAGCAACTATCGAGCCAACTCGATCAAAGCAGGAATCGAGCAACACAGAAAAACACAAACATGTTTTTGGTGACACAAGATTGCCAAGGACCTGAGATGCTCCTGCATCAGTATTTTTATAAAAAATCTTTGTTGATGATATTATATTTGGAGGACAAGATGCCCTATGTCAAACTTTTTCAAATGAGATGCAAACTGAACTTGAAATGTCTATGTTTGGTGAGATCAAAGTCCTTGTTGGTTTGCAAGTTTATCAGATGAAGAAAGGTATCTATATTAATCAATTTAAGTATGTCAAGGAGATACATAAAATTTTTGGTATGGAAGATTCTAGACCAGTAAGTACACCAATGACTATTGGACAAAAATTATAAAAAAATAGATGATACAGCTGAAGTTAATCAAACCCTGTATAGATCTATGATTGGAAAGTTACAATATGTTGTCTATAGAAGACCGGATATTTCCCTAGTAGTTAGGATTGTTGCAAGATTTTATGCAAATCCTAAGGAGAGTCACATGATGGTAGTGAAAAGGATATTGAGATATCTAAAAGGAACATAGGACTATGGATTGTATTACAAAAAGAATGATAAGTTTGAACTGAAAGTTTACATTGATGTAGATTGGGTAAGAAATATGGATGATAGAAACAGTACAAGTGTTGGCATATTCTTTCTAGGAAAGAGATTAGTCTCTTGGAAAAGCAAGAAATAGAACTGCATTTCACAATCTACAACTGAAGTTGAATATGTAGTAGCAACAGTGAATTGTTCAAATTTAGCGTGGATCAAGCAATTGGTAAAAGGTATGAAGGAGGAAATCACTGAGCCAGTTGTTATTTTCTATGATAACACAAGTGCTATCAACATATCAAAGAATCCTATAATGCACATTAAAACTAAGCATAATTCTATCAAGTATCATTACTTGAGAGAGTTAGTTCAAGACAAAGAAGTGAGAATGGAGTACGTGAATACAAAGGAACAATTAGCAGATATATTCACAAAAGCATTACCTAAAGATGCTCATGAATATCTTAGAGGTAAATTAGGGGTGATTCCCCTAACTAAGGCTACCTAGAAACATATAGGAGCATTGCTTCAAATGTTCTAATTAGAATATCTGACAAAATGATGCAAAGGATGTCACACTTTAGGAGTTGCCTAGAGTTGTGAGAAGTAAAGCAAAAGATGTTGGTTAGTCATAAGAAAGATGATAGAGGGAGTGTATACAAATCAGAGAACTGATATGAAGATATCTATGTGGTAAAGATGCAAGTGACAGATAAAAGTTTCTTTGGCACTGTTATCAAAGAGGGAGAGATTTAATGAACCTAAGGGAGAGATTCAGAAGAAATGACCCTAAGAAAAGAGGGAGTGATTGAATAAGAAATAGAGATTTAATGAACAATTAAAGAGTGAAATTTATCCAAGAGGGAGCTGGTACTTGGATGTGAATCAGAATGAAGCTAAAGATATTAATAAAGATATGATGCACAAAGATTTTGGATTGTATGTTAAATCATGTGGTGTTTCCATCAATGCCAAAGAGGGAGATTGTTGGAAACTACAATTGAAACAATTGTTATATTGTCATTGATGTCAAACCTTAACTAGTAAGACAATTGCTATCTAGTAGAGTACCATATCTTTTGATTGATGAAGAGGATTTGAAAAGAGGAGATAACAAGAGGACCTAAGGAAAGGATGAGTTATGTGATACTTCAATGGGTACTTGATTAGTTGGCACATTGACAAGGTAATGTGTTGTTTATCTTTAACACTAAGTGAAGAAGAAAGACTGGAAGCATAGGCTTAACCGAGCAAAAGAGAAGAAATTTAGTTTAAGCTGAGCTATGCTAGTGTCGACTGAGCACCAATATAAGCTGAGAAAGTTTAGTGTTGACAGAGTATCAGTAATTACCTAGAAACATATAATTAATTGAGTGAAGATAGTATTTGCCGAGAAGGAAAGTTTTAGTGATGACTAAGATATCCAGTAATGACTGAGGAGATGAACATAGTATTGACTGAGTCTTAATAATTTATAGTTTGTGAAAGAATTGAGAATCCCACCTAACATAGTTGAATTCTTGGGATATGTAAGATGTGTTAACATTATTAATGAATGATATGGAGCATTTAATGCATGGTAAACCATTTTCTTATGGATTCAAGGATAATTTTGGAGATGTGTCTAGAAGGAAAAGAAGGAGAATAAAATGATGGAAGGATTCGATGAATCTTAACCTAAACTTAAGATCTACATAAGAGATTAAGTGGCAAAAGATTAATCCACCTGATTAAGGAGGTATAAGGATGACCTAATTATGAGGTTAAGGAGAATGTGAAAAGGTTGATGTTATTGACTGATGAATCTAAGCAGAAGGCTAAGGAGAAGTTGTGAAGAGATGAAAAGAGTTGAGGCGATTGCTTGAAGAGATTTTTGAGCAGATTAGAGATGGAGATGGAAATGAAGGTCAGTTAATAAATCAACATATGAGCACATTGGAGCTATATTTTCAAAGTGAGTTTTATATTTGAGATCAGAACCTACTGTTACTTTCTAACCATTGTATATGTCAAAATCCTTTAATCAAGGTTGACCTAACAACCATTTTGTAAACCCTTTAATCAAGGTGACATTCTGATATAATGTTCTTAATCCCTCTAACCAAACCACTCTTAACAGGGTGATTAAATCCTTTAATAGGGTCACACACAACAGTGTGTATTATAAACCTTTAACAGGGTTGGCTTCTCAGAGAGCTCACTTCAGAAGAGTGAAAATTAGTAGCATGTTACTTGTGGTTTTTTCCAAATTTGGTTTCCACATTAAATCTTGGTGTTATACTTGTGTGAATGTTATTTGATGTGAATGTTGTTGAAAGTTTTATATTCTGCAAGTTGATTACTTTTGGACAGTGGACTACAAGTTTTATGTTACTGATATATTCTATAGAGACCGAGTGAATTGTTGATTAGATCTAAGTTTTTTGAAGAGCTAGAAAGTTCAATTGGTACATCTGGACCTAAGGATAACTGATTCACCCCCCCCCCCCTCTCAGTTATTCTAAAATATTTCTAACAAAATGGTCATCTTAGAATTTTGATATTATTGATTTTTTAATCTAGTATTTAATATTTTAGAAATATTAATGTATTTATTTTAATAATTCAACATTCTTATTATTTAAAAATCATTCATTAAATTTTATGCATTATTTGTACTAAGTGATTAAAGTCTAATGAAACTTTTCATACAAGTCTAAACAGTCAATGCATTATTTGTGTGAAATGATATTTAATCCTAAACACTGTGAAATAAATAAACTTTCATTTATTAAATTATAATTTAGTAGGAAATAAAATTGGATAAAAGATTTAAATTTTAAAGTTAGAAATTGATTATTTTTAATTAGATAAATATTGTTTTAATATTTTATGTATTAGTTTTGAATTAATATTAATTTTTTATATATTATATAAGTCATTAAAATTCAATATTTGTATTTATAATAGAAATTAAATTGTTATGGTTGAATTTTTTTTAATCATTGATGATAGATTTTATTGATTAATAATAAGTCTGATTACATATAATATCCATGCTACCATATTAACTACACCATCTACCTGAGTTTCATTCCTGCCTACTAAACTACTAGTAGCTATCCCAATAAAGAAAAGCTATAATCAACCAGATCAAGCACTGATTATCGACATCTTACCATCATACCTAACCAAAGACCAATACCTAACTAAACAGACTAAAACCATATCATCAAACAAATAGGAGACCAGCTTCATATCACTACAAGTTATTAACAATTGTATCAATAAAACTATGACCTTAATGCAAAATTGATTAGACCCAGAAACAAAGAGATATAATAACTAAGGATAGGGATAAACATCTCACAAAAAAAGAAATCCACCCACCACGACATCTACAAGTTAGAGGAGGTCACAAACAATATCATCCTTAATCCCACATCGACTTGGAAATGGATGAGCTCCCACAATATTTCTTGCATTCTACTTCCCCAATAGTCTGTTTTGAATTATGTCTTCCTCCTCCATCTCTTCCTCCTTCACATAGTGCTTCAATAAAATCTAGCTCTCCCTTGCCTTATTAATTTTGAACTCCTTTCTCACCATCATGCTCCATACTAAAAATAGTTGATACACATCCTGGGAGTCTATGAGGTGCCTCATGTTAGGCCCAAAAGGAGGCAAGAAAAACTAAGAGGGGGTGAATCAGTTGTGTGTACCTAATTACTTTAATTCCACTTTAGCCACATAGATCTGAAAAATAAATAGTAATGCAAGATCCACAACATATAACACTGAAAACCAAGATTTGCTCTCGAGGAAACCTAGTTAAGGGAAAAGTACCCTTGTGGGACTCAAACCCACTAGATGAGTGTACTCTATTAAAATTACTACCCAGTTAAGAGAAAAATAGAGAATAAAGGGTGCACTTGCAACCGCAGGCTTACAACCCAACTTGTAGGCTCACTACCCAGATCTCATTGCTCACAATGCAATCTCAGGTCTGGCACTCAAATGAGTTCACCAATCTATCTTTAATACAACAGGGTGGACATATATCCATTACAACCGAACTGTCAAAACATCTCCTATGCCAAAATAGTTCCAACGTAGTATATGTACACACTAAATAGTGCACTTCTCTAAGTCATTACTTCCAAGAGAATCCATGAATGGGAAACCTTGAGAAAGTGACCTAGAGCTCCCTAGGCATGGAGTCACAAGGATGTTGATGGTGCTCTCAGCTAGAGCTATTGAAGCATGCAACCTTGCTAGTAAACCACACAATGAGAGATTCAAAGCGACACAGGCAAGAGTGCCAATATCCTCAAGAATCAAGAATGGAAATGCAATGCAACTATGCTAAGAATGAAGATGCAAGCTAAGCTATGGAAATGAAAGTATTACAAGCCTTGCTAATTAAGCTATGTGAGATAATCTAAAGCATAAAGGAAACTAAGCTAGATGCCATGAAAGCTTAAGCTATGATGCAAGAATGAAAGCTAAATGCATGAAGATCTCCAAAGCTCCAAAGTCTCCAAGAAATCCTGCAGCATAAGATTAGTATTCAAAGTTGGGATCTAAGAATGAGAAAAGAGCTCTCATTTTATAAGAAATGAGAATCAAAAGATAATGGAGATTAAGAGGCAAAATATTTAATCAAGGGTGGAGCTTGAAAGAGGAACAATCCATGTGCACAAATCTCCTCCAATGAGAAAATAGGAGTTGACTTTTGTGTCCATATGAGACAAAAAGACCTTTTCTTCTTTTTATAAAATAAGAATAATGCTTTATTTGTGCAACTTAGGATAAGAAGGAAAAGTGGGAGCTTTTATTTAGTAAAAGGGGAGGAAATTCCTTTTAAATAAATAAAGACTTAGGATAAAATGGTTAGCCCATAGAATAATCGAATAAATGATAGAAATAGGATTTGATCAAGGAAATTGATATGATTGAAAAATGTTGATTCAGGAAATTGATAAATTGGTGAATGGGGGCCCAAAGTCCAGGTGACCATTTTAGGGTGCATACATTTTCCCCTCTTTGACTAATGTAAGATCGATTTGGGATCACATGTGGTCAAAGAATGGAATTGAAATGTGAGATCGATTTGAGATCACAAAACAACCCAGATGTGTGTTCGACAGATGGGAACACATCAGGACAAAGATAAGCTAATAGAGATAAGCTGAAAGACAAGACCAACATACCTATAAATAGGAAATTGTCAAGTCTCAAATAAGAGATAAGAATCTCAAGCAAGGTTTGATTGAAAAAGTTGAATCAAGGATTGAAGTTTGATAGGTACTGCCCCCTCATGATCGAAATTGAAATGAGATAGAGGAGAGATAGTAAATTGATAAATATGTCAAATCAAACTAAAAATAAGGTTCTTGATGTAAGATGAAAGATATAAGGATTATAGAACCAAAGTATATCATTAAGCATGAAATTTTATACCCCAAGGTTGAATTAGAAGAAAAGAAGTGGGGTGAAAGTGAATGGAAGATAGAAGTTTGGAAGAGGTGGAAAGAAATGGAGAGAAGAAAGAGGATGTGCCTCAAGAAAGAGAATTCCCCAAAATCAATCAACTGTTTAAGATAGGAACTTTTGATTGAGATCACGAAAGAAGATAAGGAAATGCAGATCAAAATGTGACCATAGTTGATTAAAAGTCCAAAAGAAAGATGAAGGAAAAGCTCTCTCAAACTCCTAATGCAGCCTAAAAATGCAAATTAACATGAAGTCTAACAATGCAAGCTACATGAAAATGCAAAGGTGTACTTGCAAGGTTACAAAGCCATTAAACTCTAATAATCATCATTGAGCTTTATTGGTAGCATTGCAAGATCATACAATACACACTAGTATGACTATGGGTATATGAATATGATCTGTATCAGATAGATATGTGGGAATCCCACCTAAGCATCAAAGACATATAGGTCAAGATGACTAGTGTAGTGAGGTTTCCTAAGTTTAATATTGCAAGATTATACTCGTATCGAGACACAAGGAAAGTCAAGATGACTATAAGTATGGACTTGCAAAAAAAGTCAAGGATAATACCTTGTAGACCCAAATGTCAAGTGGGACAAGCATAAATTCTAATGACAGTTAGGACCAACAAAATATACCCACAAGCAAAAAAAGCAATAAAACATGTCCTCATGCCCCCAGTCTTCTAGCTTGGCACCATCGAAAACTATTAGGGAGAGAACACTCATCAAAGAAATCATCATAGACAATACACAAAGAAACAAAGTCAAAGAAGTCTCATCGAGTCGAGTGTTTAAGTGTGTGTGTGTAGGTCATAGAGTCAAACTTTGAGTATCACATCTGCCAGTGAGAAAATATCATATCATACTAGACTGTGGGTAAGATATCTGATAAGTGTTGAGAAACACTTGATGTCAGGGGTTGTGTTGAAAAAGACAGTTTGGGAGGTGTTGAAAAACACCATTTGTGACTTTTCAAGACTTTTTATAATTTTTTTTTGTCTTTTCGCTACCAAGGCGCTTGTTTCTAGGTTTTCACCAAGGCACTTTTTCTTTTTTTTTTGAATTTTTTGAATTTTTAATTTTTTTGATATTTTTAGAATATATAATTTTTTTGGAGATACATCACAGCACCTATTGCTAGGTTTTCACAAAGATGATCATTTTTTCAGGACATTTTCCAATTTTTAGAAATTTTGAGAATATACCATTTTTTTGAAATTTTTTCAAGATCAATAAGTATGTACAAAGGATGCCCCCACACAAAATGAGCATCAAACTCCCAAGCAAGATCACATCGTGTAGTCCCAATGTCTATCAAGGTGGAGAACAAGAGGTATTAGCAAGCTGGTGGAAGAGATGGAAGAGAAGAGAATGAAGGAGGATGAAGGGAAGAAATCCTCAAGGGAAAACTCCTCAAGAGTACCCAAGCTAGGGAAAAATTCTCATGTAAAGCACATTTGGACAAGCAATGAAAGGCCAACATAGGATAAGTCACAAAAACGTAATGCAAAAGAAGGAAAGGATGCAGTCCAAAGGAGTAGACATGTCAAGAGGCTTCATAACATCGTGTTTTACTCTTTTTTATTAGATCAAGACCAAAGGGGAAAATGATAGAGAAAGACTATAATGAATGGAGGAAAATAAATATGAAGGCTAAACATGAATGGAATGAAAGCAAGATCATCGTAAGATAGCTCACAAGATAGCCAAATGTTTGTATATAGGTTAACATTGCCAAGATCAAAGATGGAATGGATGAAATATGTAGAAGAACTATGCATGATGCCTGATTGCTAGGTTTTCATCATGGTACTTATCCAAGGCACCACAAGGGAGTGATTTTCACCATAGGATGAATTTATTTTTCTTTACTTTTGCTACCAAGGTGCCTGTTTCCAGGTTTCCACCAAGGCACATTTTGAATTTTTTTTTTTTGTTTTTTGGAAGAAGGCAAGTTTTTTAGATAATGCTCCTTGAAAGGATAAGCCATGATATGCCAATGATTCAAAATGATATGCTCAAAGATGCTGACAGAGAAAGGAAGATGGAAGAGAAAAATGGAGGATAAGGTTTTATGTAAAATGAGTGAGGTTGGAAGATAGGAGGAATAGACAAATGAGGAAAAATGATAGAAGGTAGAAGGATAATGAATGGAAGGATAGTGAAAGGGTAGATGGAAAGGAAGGAAAGATCAACATCAACACACACCTTGAAGGGTGGCAAGAGGATGGAGGAAACATGAATGAAGGAATATGGTGAATGGATAGCAGAGGTTGCGGTTTAGGTGCATGGAATGGAAGAATGTTTTTGGAAAAAGATGAGGCGGAAGCCTTTGGAAGCTTGAATGTCAACTTCACTTTTTTCTCAACACCAGAATCTTTCAAGAGAGACTTTGGAATCCATATAGCTGTAGGCTTTTCATTTCTTTTTGATGATTTAGAGAGAATATCTTCAATGATGGATTTTGGAACCCATACTTGTCTTGTAGTTTTCTTCTTAGATATCTCTTTTGACTTTATGCCTCCATGTCAATTAGAGGAGACATGGTGATCTTTTTTTTTTTATGGATTCTTGTATTGCTTCATTTTCTTGTATTGAACATTCAAGTTACTTCCAAAAGACTTGGGACTTGTGGAAGAAGAAGGAGGATATGACTGGTTTAGATGGGTGGGTGGATGAAAAGGATTCAAGGGCATGCATCTATGTTGATCTTGAGGAAATATAGGAGATGGAGGGATGTAAGGACCCAAGATGGATGATGAATTAGGAGAGTTAGGAGGGGAAAGTGAAGGGACATAAGGGCCCAAGATGGAAGGTAGACGTGAAGCCCTTACTGGTGGTGGAAGAGGTAAAATGATGGAAGTGGAAGATGCAAAAGGATAATCAATAAGTTCATCAACATCTATATGACAACCAAGGACATCAGCATCTTTAGAGTGAGCATTAGGATTTGCAATAGGATCATGAACATCTTGAACAAGAGCAACCTCTTTGATAGGATTATTTGGAGCTTACAAAGATTTAGGAAGAGTAGAAAGTGGAAGCGAACAAGGAGTGGTAGAACAAGAAGATGGAAGACTTTGATCTTGACAAGGAGCTTTGGATAGCATAAGCATATCATTTTTTTCTTGATTTTCAATAGGCTTAACATTGGAAGTAACAACACCATTTTTAATAACCTTAATGGAAGTATCATCTTTGGAAAGTGAAAGTGTAGTAAGGTTATTTTGATTGTCAATAAGATCAACGCTGTAAGTAGTAGCTTGATCTTGCTTAGGAGAAGACTTAAGACATGGTGGAATGAATAAGACAGGGTGTAGAGGATCAAAAGAACCATGAAATAGATGAGATAGATCATGAAAAGGATTAGATGACATGGAGGGTTCTTGATCTTGATCTTTTATGTTCTTTTCTTTATTTTTAGAGTCCTCTTGACATGGAGCCACTTCTAAGGACCAGGAAGCATGTTGGAGTTGTATGGAAGACTTTGGAAAAGATGGTGAAGGACTAGTTGAAGTAGGAATTATAGCATATAAAGGCTTAGGCTCTTTAGTTTTAGCATTATTGAAAGTATTGGAAGCCAAGTGAAGATTAGCT
Source organism: Chamaecyparis obtusa (assembly GCA_027943335.1). Lineage (NCBI taxonomy): Eukaryota > Viridiplantae > Streptophyta > Pinopsida > Cupressales > Cupressaceae > Chamaecyparis > Chamaecyparis obtusa. The sequence goes on from BSBK01000882.1 coordinate 1,520,876, forward strand.
TGAGTTTCTTTAAGAGGTAACCCTTGAGGATAACTATAGGGAACTGCATGAAAAGTATTAGGAACTTTGTTGGATGAAGGATTTGTGAAAGATTTGGAAGACTCAGAAGCTTTATGAAATGTATGGGTATTGGAAGAAGTAGGGTATGGAAGGGAACCATCACAAGACAAAGGTTCAATATTAACATAATCTTGCTTGTGAGTGTAATCTTTATTTTCAGCATGAGAGTTTTTAGAGGAAGGATTCTTATAGTATTTACGCTTCATATCTATGTGGTACATTTTATATTCCTCAATAGAAGTGGATGTATCATCTAGGTATTGTTGACAGAAATCATCAAAGTCTTGTTCAAAATCAGAATTATATGGATCACCATCACAATCTATCAAATGTGACAACCCATTTCCAGTAAGCACGAGCACATGACTAGGAGGACTCTTAGGAATAAAGGTTTCATAAGTATCACTACATTGTCCATCATCATAGTCATCATAGTCATCAAACATGGGTGTGTGACTTTCTGTGGAAGAAGTATCATAAGGATTGTCACATTGCTCATTATGGTATGTCTTGAGAAGAGAAGTAAGACTCTTGAGAGAAGTAGAAGAGGAACGAGATCATGAAGAAGAGGAAAATGAAGACCTAGTGGAGGAAGAAGACTTGGATAATGAGGAATGCACATAATGTCTAGAAGAGTCATGATAAGACTTGGAAGATGAGGAAGAATGAGAAGATTTAGATGGTGAAGAATGTTTGGAAGAAGGAGGTCGTGACATGATCATGTTTATGATTCTAGCAAAGGCATCTGATTCAAGCAATTTTTCTTTTATTTTTTCCTTACGTTTATCACCCATGCAATATCTAGAAGGATTATCAAAGGAATAAAATTCTTCAAATTGGGCAATGAGTTCAAGATCATCTATTTTCAAGAGAGGTTCCATAACAAGATAGTTGAAATTCATGGTTCTAGAAGAGGAGGAATCAAGCATGGAAATGACAGAAGAGATGAATAGAAGAAAGTAGACTAGATAATAAGAGGAAAAGAATCAAGAAGACATGAAGAGTCTAGGAAGAAGAGGAAGAAACATGAAGGAAGAAGAGAAATGATCAAAATGGGAGACTAGGAAGACATGGGAGATGTGGAAGAAAGAAGACCAAGTGTCATTTTGTGCAAATTGATACCATTTGAGTTCATTTGGATATTAAGAAACATGTCACAGTACCTAAGATCTGACCTAGACCGACCAAGGAAAATCAAAAGTGACACAAATCAGTAAGACAAAAAGCAAAAATGAGACAACAAAATAACTCTGTGCGATAGTTCTCAGAACAACAGGATGATACAATTTGGCAGGATGATATTTTGCATGAGACAGTATGACAGAATCCAGGTAGGTAATGCGACAGAGTTTATAGTATGCAGGCGATGAAAAATTAGGAACAAAGTATTGCACAATGATTCTTAGGAGGGTGTGCGATGATGTTTTAGTATTGTATGAATCTTGACCAGTGAACATGAAAAACTCAGTTTTGAAAGCAATTTGGTCAATGTTATAAGTTGAAAGTACAATTTCTTGGTTTCAAGCACAGTAATATAATGAAATAGACAAGTTTGCAAATAGTAGGTGATCAAACATGTCATAAAACACTTGCACAAGGGCAAAAGCAACCTTGCCAAGACAAGCAATTGTGATATCAAAGTAATAAAATCCTATGAATGCTACCATGATGTTTGATATTTGAGAACATTTGCACAAGTAGATCACAATGAGAACACTTCAAGCACTTACTGGCCTAAAAAGACAATGGCTCAATACTTAACAACTTGGCCCACACTTGATGCTCCATTGCCTCACACAAAGTGGTTACCCACAATAGATATTGGCTTTGTCATGGAAGTGCCAATGACATGACCAAAGGAACACAGATGATGAGTAATCTTGGGGTGATCTAGGTTAGTCCACTCGGATCAATCCTTGCACCAAGAAGCTAAGTGAAAAAATAGGGTGGCTTCTATCTATGGTTCTTAGTAAGGGCTTCTGTTCATAATACCCCTCTTGCTCCCCAAAGGGACTCCTTACCTTGCGGCAACTAACAGACCTCACGACCACAAGAGTACCTTAAGCATTCTTGCTCAACATTTTCCTCATGGTCACAATCCCACAAGTACTCACATCAAGTGAAGACAAGTACTACATCTACCAAGGTTTTGTATCCTTGATAGCCTTGAGTTTATAGTGGATCGAAATAGCCGGCAAAAAGCTTGTCCCCACTTGGGTCGTTCCTCTTGATTGCTCAAGAGCAGGCCTACTAAAGGATTCTAAAACTAAACAAAGAGTGGATCAACCTTTGAGTTTCAAGATTTCTATTTCATCTCAAGGGTGAAGAGCATATTCTCCTAGCTCAAAAATTTCTCCCAAACACACCAAGAAAAGGTTCAATTAGCCTCTTGCCTTCAAAATCCAAAGATGGGTCAAGATTTCTGTTTCACCACAAGGGTGAAGAGCATGCTCTCCTACCATCAAAAGATTCCTACAACAAGATATTAAGTGCCTATGAAAAGAAACAACTAGTATATGCCACACTTAAAATGAAAGCAATTAAACAAGCACTTGATTGGATTTTATGCTTTGGGTAGCCTTGCAAGAAAGGATTAGTAGCCCTTGTGCATTTGGAGCTTTGACATGCATTCTTTTAAGAAAATATTTCAAGCAATGAGAGCACCTACAAGCACAACTTGTTAGCCCTAAAAAGGTTAGCACATCAAAACCAAATAAAATCTACAAATCAAACTCTGTTCTACCACAACAAATCAGAAATCTGAAGCAAATAAATCAAATCTTGCAAAGAAATGTCCAAAATAACTCATTGCCAGGCTTGGGTGATATTTCTGTTAGAGAAAGAATCGTACGATACTTCTCAGTATACTGCTACGATACTTTATCTTTGTGTGATAGTTCATGATACCTGCATGCGACAGAGAATAATATGATAGTGTGACAGAATCTGCAAGGGCACATGATACTTTAACTGGTAAAGTATCGCACTAATATACAAGAAACTATCGTACGACACTGGAAGATTGTCGCATGATAATTTTGTTAGAAAAATAGAGAGCCAAAACAACAAGCTAAAATGATGACAAAAAATTGATAGAAATGCATAAAAAGAAGGACAAAACAAGAGTGTTCTGCCCCACGGTGGGCACCAAAAATGTACACACTAAATAGTGCACTTCTCTAAGTCATTACTTCCAAGAGAATCCATGAATGGGAAACCTTGAGAAAGTGACCTAGAGCTCCCTAGGCATGGAGTCACAAGGATGTTGATGGTGCTCTTAGCTAGAGCTATTGAAGCATGCAACCTTGCTAGTAAACCACACAATGGGAGATTCAAAGAGACAAGGGCAAGAGTGCCAATATCCTCAAGAATCAAGAATGGAAATGCAATGCAACTATGCTAAGAATGAAGATGCAAGATAAGCTATGGAAATGAAAGTATTACAAGCCTTGCTAATTAAGCTATGTGAGCTAATCTAAAGCATAAAGGAAACTAAGCTAGATGTCATGAAAGCTTAAGCTATGATGCAAGAATGAAAGTTGAATGCATGAAGATTTCCAAAGCTCCAAAGTCTCCAAGAAATCCCACAACATAAGATTAGTATTCAAAGTTGGGATCTAAGAATGAGAAAAGAGCTCTCCTTTTATAAGAAATGAGAATCAATAGACGATGGAGATTAAGAGGCAAAATATTTAATCAAGGGTGGAGCTTGAAAGAGGAACAATCCATGTGCACAAATCTCCTCCAATGGAAAACTAAGAGTTGACTTTTGTGTCCATATGAGACAAAAAGACCTTTTCTTCTTTTTATAAAATAAGAATAATGCTTTATTTGTGCAACTTAGGATAAGAGGAAGAGTGGGAGCTTTTATTTAATAAAAGGGGAGGAAATTCCTTTTAAATAAATAAAGACTTAGGATAAAATGGTTAGCCCATAGAATAATCAAATAAATGATAGAAATAGGATTTGATCAAGGAAATTGATATGATTGAAAAATGTTGATTCAGGAAATTGATAAATTGGTGAATGGGGGCCCAAAGTCTAGGCGATCATTTTAGGGTGCATATAGTACAAACTCTGTCTTAAGTGCAAAACACACATATACATACACCTCTCTCTTGCATACCTCATCTCAATTAGAAAATGATTTTTCATTTATATTGATTACAAAGAATGATCCTTAATTAGGTCGGCTAAGACCTATTACAATACAAGATATAAGAAATATGTTCAAGCACCAATGCGGTCCAAATCAAGTTAGCTAAGACTTAGATATGACCCAAATGTTCAACCTCAAACATGATATACCATCGTAGATGCAACACCAAAAATTGCAACACATTACTCCATAAAGTTGGCTAGTACCCAAATGAAGAAATGCCAACATGCTACCAATAAAACAAATTCGATCACCTTAGTCAATGCTGACCAACAACATGATCATCAAAAAATCCAAGAAAACTAACAAGCAACATGAATACCATTTAGAGCCTTCACATCATCTCTAGTATGAAATCCAAACTAATCTTTATCTCTGATCAACAGGAACTCTAAAATACCGAACTTAGTCATTACAAAAGATAACTTGTTGTACTCTGAATCATGAACAATACTAGCTATGAATACAATGATAAGGCACCATGAAATCACCAAATTTTCAACCTCTGAAACATCAAATCCTAGTCATATCAAACCAAATACTCATCCACTATTCATAGAAGCACCGTGACACCAACAACTAGCAACTCGATCATTCCTTACTCAAACTGTAATACCAATCTCTATGTAGATGATATATAGACACCTTTGAACAATACCTCACAATCCCAACTCAAGATCTTCAATATAGTACTTGATCAACTGAAATCCTTCATACCGAATGCATTGAACACATTGTCTAAAACAACAATTAGCATGTTGACATCAATGACAAAATATTAAATGTTAGCACACCCAAATCCAAAACTCTAACATGCTCAACAATCTTCCAACAATCTCCCCCTTTGGCATTGATGGAAATATATGAAGTGAAAAATTGATCAATGCACAAAGGTATCAATACATCTACCTGATCACTTTGAATATCCAGCTTCAAACCTCCTCACAATATCCCCATTTTTTATTTTTCACACAACTTCTCCCCCTTTGACATCAATGGAAAAGGACAAAATATATCAAAAATACCAAACCAAGAAATAGCCACAAGACTGCTCCAATCTCATCAATCCAACAAACAATGTTCTGATAGATTCTCTAGATTGATGCTATCCTTAGCATCATTAGCTCTTATACCAATTGTTAGGCCCAAAAGGAGGCAAACACAATTGATAGGGGGGTGAATCAGTTGTGTGTACCTAATTACTTTAATTTCACTTTAACCACCTAGATTTAAAAGATAAATAGTAATTCAAGAACCACACCATATAACACAAAACACAAAGATTTGTTCTTGAGGAAACCCAGTTAAGGGAAAACCCTGGTAGGATTCAAACCCACTATATGAGTGTACTCTATTAAAATTATTGCCTAGTTAAGAGAAAAATAGAGAATAAAGGATGCAATTGCAACCCAATTTGCATACTCACTGCCTAGATCTCACCGCTCACAATACAATCTCATATCTAGCCCTCAGTCGAGTTCATTGATCTATCTTTAATACATTAGGGTGGACATATAGTCCATTATACAATCGAACTGAAAAATAGCATCTCCTATGCCAAAATAGTTCCAATGAAGTACAAACTCTGCCTTAAGTGTAGAACACACATATACATACACCTCTCTCTCTCTCTCTCGCATACCTCATCTCAATTACAAAATAATATTTCATTTATATCAATTACAAAGAATAATCCTCCAATAGGGTGGCTAAGACCTATTACAATAAAAATTATAAGCAATATTCTCAATCAACATTATAATCCAAATCAATTCGATGAAGACTTAGATAGGACCAAATCTTCAACCTTGAACACGCTATACCATTGTTGATGCAACACCAAGAATCACAACATGTTACTCCATCAAGCCGACTAGTACCCAAATGAAGAAATGCCAACATGCTACCACAACAACAAATCTGATCACCTTAATCAATGAGGACCAACAACATGATCATCACACGATCCAAGAAAACTAACAAGCAATATGAATACTATTCAGAACCTTCACATCATCTCCAATACAAAATCCAAACTCATCTTTATCTCTAATCAATATGAACACTAAAATACTAACCTCAATCATAAAAAAAGATAGCTTCTTGTACTCTGAATCATGAACAACACTAGTTGTGAACATAATGATAAGGCACCATGCAATCACTAGCTTCACAACCTATGAAACATCAAATCCTAGTCATACTAAACTAAATACTCATCCACTATTCATAGGAACACCGTGACACCAGTAAACAACAACTTGATCATTCCTTACTCAAACTATCATACCAACCTATAAGAACCTCTGTAGATAATCTATAGATACCTTTGAATAATACCTCATGATCGCAACTCAAGATCTTCAACATAGCACCTAATCAACTAAAATACTTCATATCAAATATACTGAACACACTTTCTGAAACAAAAACTATTATATTGACATCAATGACAAAACATTAAATATTAGCACACCTAAATCCAAAACTATGACATGCTCAACAATATTCCAACACCTCCATCTCTCCTTTGTAACTTGAAACCCCACCCACCTTCAGTATAAGAGAGCATAGGGACCATCCCACTCAACCATTTTGGCTTCAAAATTGCACAAATCACCCATAGAGTCTCCTCTCGCATGCCTAACTACAATGCCCATGCCACTACTATCAATGAAATGTCAACATTCACTCTGTAATGATAGTCAGCCTCTAGAAATTCTACCCCCAGCAATCTCTTAATGATCTCCAAGAGCCACACCTTCTTGAAATGAAATACTCTTTTCAGATAGCATCAACAAACATTGCCACATAAAGGTCTTTGTGGGCATAAGGTTTTTAGGGAGAAGTTGGCTTCCATCCTACCATGCCCTACTTCCCAAATTTTGTGCTCATGAAATACCTCAAATCCACAATTCAAAGGCTTATATCAATAAAACCTCATGCCTAGGACCTTCCATCCACCAAAAGAATTTATAATGGCTCATGGTACTCCAAAGAACAATGTGTCATCATCTCCAGATCATCCTCCCTACCAACTGTCAATTCTGTAATAATTACCTCATAAGTTATGGAGAAATCATACATAGAAGCATGCACTATGGAATGAGGAGTTTAAGTCCCATTAATTTAATCACCATCAAAGAACCATATATCTCTATAAGTTATTCAAACCATTCACCACCTAAATCCCTAAAGTCCTCTATCATTTCATCTCTTTCTTCTTCCTTCAATGGAGTTCCCAATTTAGACATGGTATCCGCCTCCATATTACCTTCCCGCTTACTATGAGTGATCTTATAGTTTTCAAATTATGGTTGAATTATTTAATATCAAATAGTATTATTTAACACTTATACTTAAAATTTGATATATTTCATATACTATTATTAAATATTATTAATAATATTCCATTCAATATTATTTATTATTCTTGATTTATATAAAAAATTATTTACTGGATAATTTGTATATTAATTTTTATTATATAATTTTCTTATATCTTTTGGAAAAATATTAGTCAGTTCAATATTATTAAATATATAAAGGAATTCTAAATATATTTAAGTTATTCTTAAATTGAAATCTTAAAGTGTGTATTTTTTCTGAGTCAAAGAAACTTCACTAATGAAATGGGTCATTCAATAAATAACAAACGTCAGAGCTACAGAATACAAAATGGTCCCACATTTTCAAATGTATTTTTATTCTTCACATACCAAGAAAGAAAACAAAGAGGAAACGTCTAGTTCAACTTCACACTCTTCTGGCATAAGATAAATGAAGACTAACCTAAATTTCACACCATGAAAAATACATATTTACAGGAAGGAAAAATGTCAAAATTCTTGAAACAAAGACTATGCATTAAAATTGTTGTAGCTACTTCATTTATGAGATGAAGAGATAGAAGTAAGTCAATGAGGATCCTCCAAGTGCAATAAATGCTTGGGCAGTGGCCCTTAGATCTTTAGCCCCACTCCTCCATTATTTCCCCTTTCTTTCACCATTAAAACAAACATCCCCTGATTCTTCTCCACCACGTGTTCACAGAGCATTATCAGAATGAATAAAAAATGACTTTTTATCTTTCATAAAATGGATGGATGAGTCCCAAAAGAAAGCAATAGTGTATAAGGAATCACAATCTACTCATTTTAAGGTGAGGAACAAGATGGATGAAGATGGAGATGTCCTTCCAACAATGGATAGCACCATTCACATGGATAAGGAGATCTTCTTGGCCTCACCTTTCTCATCGCCACTTTCACTTCCCTTGCTTCCCTTAGATTTTTCACACAAAGGAAAATAAATCATTAGATCACTAAAAAGTTTTTTCATTTTTCTTATCTTGTCATATAGCTTTGTTAGATATATTATCATCAATCTATGATAGGAAGAGCTTGTGAGGAAATGAAAGATCAGGTAATAGATAAACACATTGGTTGCCTCAACTAGTGGATCCCAATATTCTACATAGTTGTATTTCTCCACATTTGAACCAAAGTAAATCCAAATCAATTCCACCTCCAACTCTGCCACACATTTTCTCTGACTGTTAATCATATTTGTTTTGAATTAGTTTGATTTAGATAACTGATCAAATATTACATGGATAATTTAAGTTTCAAGACAACCAAATAAGCACAACCAATATTATAAAAACTAAAAGACTCTATAAACATTTTGTTTGAGCCTCAACAAGGTACTTCTTTTCTTTTTCCACTTTGATTAGTATATATTTTAAAGGATAAATATCGGCTACACTCTCATAAAAAATCATTACAATATGATAGAATCCAACTTCATCCTTCTTTGTTCCGACAAAATCTATGTGCATAGAATCACAAGAACTAACCACTTCTTTAATCTTCTTCATCTCCTCTTCATACAAAAGATTCTCTACATCTTCATGTAATTTTCTACAAACCATGAGATATTTACATGCCACCACTTCAGCTTTCAAATATGCTACTTCTTCCAAAGAATCTTCTACTACAACACTTTGTTGTTTTGGTTCAACATCTTGCGAAGGATGGGAATTTGGATTTACATAGTTGAATTAGTTTAAAAGTTTCTAAATCCTTTTCAAAAAAAAATCATGGAGTGCATATCCTACGATCATTGCAGTCTATGAGACTGCATTTATTTGAAGTACTTTCTCAAACAGTTAACATGCTTATCTATCCTTCCATATTTTGCATACATGTCTATAAGTGCACATACAATTGCAACATCTGACAAAAATGCCTCTTTCATTATCTTTTGGTGGATGTCCATACCTTGCTCCAAAGATCCCTTTATGACACAAACATAATGTTGGCTAAGATTTAGGAATCTACCTTTACACCTGCCAATTGCATTTGCTTATGGTGATACAAACTAATTTAATCAGTTGACCCAAAACAATAATGAAGGCATAAGATAATCAAATAAATAGAAATATAATGATAACTACAATCCTTCTGAGCTTTGTAGTACAAATTGGAGCTTTGTGATCTATTTTGAAGTAATCATGTGACACATCAATTAGTTATAATTCAGTTTTCTCTAGATGTGGTGAAACCATCCCACCCAACAATTTTTAGTCATAAATTTCACATCTAAAAATTACTTGGCTTTAATAAAATATGCTTTGATATGCAATTGAATCTTATCAAAATGCTCTAATACACATTTGAATCTTTGATTGGATCAAAGGTCGATCAAATAGATGTAACTCAACCTTTAATTTCAATTTAATAGGCTTGCAATTGACTATTTTCAAGTTTCCTCTTGTAGATTCTAGGAAGGCTCAAAGGTTTTCCTAGTTCTTGATTGAGATATATTATACAAACCTAAATCTACAAATTCATTATGGTAAAAAATTGGATGCCAACATTAAATAAGGGTAAATTCTATTCTTTTTTTCATTGATCATGTATGTACTTAGAATTGCAAGTGGCTTTCACAATGACCCATAAAATAAAATTCAGCAACAAGTTGGATCAATCATTTTATAGCTTAGTAAATTATTTGGGCAATCTTGAACATGTGAATCCTCTAACATATGCGTTGTTGCTACAACAATCATTCCACCATCTTTCACAGAACATGTGATGCCAATTTTTTCTTTTCGTTTGACATTATGCAATTTTATATCTTTGTGATTTTTTAAATGCCCAATATTACTATGTTTTATTCAGTGAGTTCATAGTTTAAATGAATATCCTTCCTTCTTTATTTACAAATAAACTATTTGTGGATATTATTGCTCCTATTGTGTTATGGATCTGTCACAAGGGTAGTTAGTGGAGTAGTGTTTCAAGAATTCCAAGAAAATTCATCAATTAAAAAAAATCGCATACCCTATTCAACAACTCCCATTTTTGCACAGGCGGGGAGGATGCTGGCAATGTTTATGGAGTTTGGCTTTACTCTTTTTGGTTGCATTTTCTTGAATAATTTTAAATGTCTTTAAATCAAATCATCCATTTTTATGTATGTCATACAATCATTGTATTCTGCTACACCACACTTCTTTCAGGCATTCTATCAAACACTTCACATGCCTTGTCTGTGTTGCCACTTTTTGAATACATGTTTAACAGGTCAGTTGAAACTATAACATGTGATAAAAATCCTCTATCCTCTATACTCTAATGGATGTCGATGCCCTAGTTGAAAGCCCCATTTTAGTACAATAAGGAGAACGCTAACAAAGGTTAAGAAGTATGCTTTTACACCTGATTGTTGCATTTGCATGAAATTTTGTTAAGCCTTTTTCAACATATCCATTTAGTGTATTTCCTACAATGATTGTGTTCCATGTGAACACATTTCTTTGAGGTACTTTGTCAAAAAATTCACATAACTTGTCTGCACTTAGACATTTCGCTTACATGTCTACCAGGGCAGTTGCAAGTACTACATCTGGTTAAAATCCCCTATTCTTCATGCTTTAATGGATGTCCATACCTTGTCCCAAAGCTCTTTGTAATGCCCCACTAGGGAGCTTAGGAGAATTTAACCTAATAAAAGTCACTATGTTTACAGAATAATTTTTTTTCCTTAAGAGTTTACAAACAATGATGATAACAATGCAAAAGCAATACAACCATGAGATACACACAAGTACACATGCACAACTCAATAACAATTAACAATCCTCGAGGGTCCCATGACATAGAATTACATATAACAAAATAAATATTTAGATTAAGAATAATAACAATTAACTCATATGAATAACAAGTACATCCAATACCATAAGGTATACATAATGATACAACATCCTCTACACAAGTTGTAGGGTATATCACAATAATCAAATATAAAATAATATACAACATCTGCAACTCTATAGCACTGATACATGATATAATCATAAACATCAAAATATAGGAACGAACAAGCCTCCAATGAAGAATAAGAATTAGGTCATAGGTACAAGCATCCTCCAGCACCACTACAAGAACATCAGAATCTCAAATGGTAAAAGATAACACTACCACCCAACCTCATGGAACCAAAGGTCTACTCCCTCTGTACTAAGGAGATAACAACAAACCCCACTCGAATAACAAATCAAAGATAACTAAGCAAAGGTCCTAAAGGATTTCTAACTCAAAGGTACCACCAACTAAAGATAAATAAACATCAAATAACCAACACTTACCAAAACACCAAACAATACAAAATAAACCACTAGGTAATGATGAGATTACAAAGATACACCACCAGAGGCAAATGTAGAAGCTATGGAGGAGACTTAGGCTAAATACTATGGGAGTGTCATCACATGGAAAACTACTTGAGTTACCCTGAACTAGTCTCTCTAGACCCTAGACCCTCAAGCATTTATCAGGTTGAGTTACCCTAGATTGGCCACTCTGGACCCCAGACCCTCAACATGACCCATGCAGAACTAGAATACCCTCTCATAAAGATGAGGAATTATAATCATACCTACTCTCTAGGTATCATCCCTTTCCCATCCTTAGCCTATACAAGTACCCAAGGTATGGGCAAGGCATCAATGATCAATCTTGTATTTAATGTTATCCACAAGTTTTATTATTAGGTTATCCCTTATTAATAAAACTACCTTAAATACCCAGACCCCTATTGTAAGCCACTCCCCTAAAATGCCCTATTTAACCTCCCCTAGACTCACAATCAAAGAATAATTGCATAAGTTCCAAAACAATAATATAATAAAAAATTGATCTAAAAAAAGCATCAAGGACACACACACTGGCCCTAATCCAACCATTATAAAGAAAATGTATGCCTGAAACATATATGCAACCATAAATTTATGCAATCCCCAATACAGTTCTAGATAAAACATTAACAAAAAATCCAAGCGACCTCAATTACTCCCTAAAGCCTGTGGTTTAAACAAATTTCCATAATATTTCACTATCCATAAAGAAAATAAACATCTATACGTATAACCATGCAATAGATTCAAACCCACAAAAAGTCCTTTAATCTCAATCAAATTTATAAAGTAATACTATTAAAAATCCCTCAAAATAAACCAATTTAAAAATTAAACTAAATTAAAAATCAAATTAAATAAAATAATTTAAAAATTAAAATAAATTAAATATTAAATAATCTAATTTAAAATTAAATTAAATTAAAAATTAAACTAACTAAACATAAACATAAACTAATTTAAAATAAACTTTATTTAAATTTTTTTAAAATTTAACAATAAAAAAAAACTATAACAATGCATGGGGGGGGCGGGGGGGTCACGGCCCCACCCCATGGTTGTCGCTACGACAGACTTGACTGTCATGGGCAGCTATGCTGCCATGATAGCCAAGCTGCCACTGGTAGCACAGGCTATTGTGCGACAACCTTCACTTCCGTGGGCAGCTAAGCTGCCACGACAGCCAAGCTGTCACCGACAGCATAGGCTATCGTGTGGAAGCCTTGACTGTCATGGGCAGCTAAACTATTGCGGAAGCCAAGCTACCGCCAACAACCCTTAACCTGTCAGGGGGTTAAACCCGCACACGCGCACACACACACACACACATATATAGATAAGGGCAAATTCACTAGACATATTTTCTAGAACAAGCAACAAATAAATTCCCTTTTTTTTAACAAAATTAAATAATAGATAAAAAGGAACTTTCACAAGTTATAGGCATGTAAATCATATAGATACAAATGATTTTCTCTAATAGAACTAGGGTTTTTAGACAAAGTAACATCTAATAATTTGATCCCACATGCAATTTTCCAATTCAATCTTTTAGCAACATATTTAGGAAGAAATATTAATTTTCCTAAGATTTAATTCTAGGTTTCTCAAAATACCCAAAATGAAATACCAGATCAATCAACATCAATTTATTCCAATCTTCTCAACAACAAATCCAACATTACAGCAGAAGCCAATTTCAAAACAATCACACACAATCTCAAACATGAAGTATACATTCTTTTCAAGAAGGATTTGCAAAATATGAGGGTTTCAAACCCTACCTCAACCAACGTCTGAAAATATGAAGCCAAGAAAGATCCAAGCCAACCTTCAAAATCTAAGCCTTCAAACAATCACAACACAATGCCCACCAAAACAAGCTTTCCCAAAAATCTTCCAATTCTTCCAGAGCTCCTCCAAAACCTGATAGACGTAATGAAAATAATACCCAAAATCCCCACATAAAGGGAACCTATCCCTCCTAGGGTTTCCAAAACATGCAAACTCAAAAGCAGAACTCTACTCTCTCTCTCTAGTTGCATGATAAAATACCTCAATAAATAATGCACTTTTAAAATAAAACTCGAACGCAACTTTTAAGTTTAATTATAATTTCAATTTCACTTAAACCAAAAGTGCAACTTAAATTACATATAATAATTTAATTAAACAATAAATATTTAGCACAAGTCAACTATGCAAACTAATAAATCAATTATTAAATAAATCAACTATGCCCTTTAGTTTATAATATGATTTAATAATTAATTAAACCCTTTAATCCAAATTTAAATTTTTTAATTTAATCATTTAATTAACAAAGGTATTTAATTACCTTTAATAATTAAATATGCTTTATAATTAAAATCACCACATTCATAAAATATAAATATTCAAATCTCAAAATACTTCCTAAATTAATTAAATCAAATAATTCTCACAAGCAAATCCATTCAACTCCTAAAATCCAAAAAAATGACTAACTCTATATCAAACATACACTAAGGAAGGGCTCACGAATTCATGTCACTTTGATGAATTCGGATGGGTAGAAAAGGATACTTGCCCAATATTTAGGACAATCAATGGCTAGGGTTAGGATTTGGATTTGTATGTTATCTGCCCTCTCTTACCATTGAGATTTTGCAATAGGGCACGCTCATCTTGATAATTCAGGGAAGTCGATGCTCGATACCTGTAAACTTGCATAAAAGACACCCATGTACATACATGTATAAGTATAGACAAGCAATGGCGGGGATCAACCGATTGTGTGGATCTCACAAGCAAGTAACTACAACTTCATCCCTCAACCACATGAAGCACGTCAAATAGAAATATAAAACATACATATCGACCATACACATGCAAGTATGGGGTCAATAAAACCATAAGCATTCATGATATCCTAACACATGAATCATCAAAATGAAATAACCATCTCATATAAATAACATCATCATTTGTATTTAATCAACACAAAAATAATTCAAAAGCATCTAATTCATGATTATTCAATAAAATGTCATACATTCATAAACCTCAAATATCCCTAAAATAAATAACACACACATGAAAATGGCCTAAAAGAGTTGGGCAATAAAATTGAAAAACAAACTATGAGAGGGGCATTACACTCTTATTTTGGCACAGGTTGGGAGTACGCTAACAAGTGTGAACTGATCTGATTGGAGACTTGTTTCTTCATATGGTGAAAGAGTGTGAATACCTTGAGGATACCCATGTCTTTTGTACACTGTAAAACTCATCTGCCATCAGATGCCCTCTCATTCACTCATGCAATTGAACACTTTCACAGGTATCAACCAAACTTCAACTTAGACATGTAAATAAGCTTTATATGAAAAGTTGTTTTTGTAGCAAATGAAATCGCCTATGATAGAGAAAGCGCATTCTTGAGAGCATAGGTCTGTAATAATTGAAGAAATATAGAGTAGTCTTCAGGGTGTTTCCATGTAGTAAGTAGACTATGCAACGCCTCCTTTAATTGAAGGTCTTTGAAATTGAGATCAGTAAGGGATGACATTCAATGGTTTTTTTTTTGTTTCTGCTTACTCATTTTTTCACCAAATCCTTTTTGTGCATATCATGTGACTGCTACAAGCCATGAGACCATATTTTTACCAATAGCGTTGTGGACTGTTGAGAAATGTAGCATTATTTTTTCAAGAATTCGAGCAGAGCTCCTCAATCCGATGAAAAAAACTTGTTTCCTATGTGAAGTCTAATCTGAAAACCGTTTAACGACAAATGATAGCAGTTTAGTGATGTGAAATAACAGTTTATGCGCTTGAAACACATTTTCGGTCAAGGGTTTTTTGGCTAATTCGATATTCTAAAATTACACATCTCTTGACCTAATTTACTTAGATTTGATAAAATCTAGTATTTAGATTTTAGATTTAAAAGCTAACATTGAGTTTTATGTTTCTTATTTTTTATTAAACTTTGCACTTTATATTTTAGATCAAAATTTATAGTTTCCATTTTCTATTTTACTTGTTTTAAATTTATGTTCTAATTTATATTTTGTATTTTATATTAACATCATGTTTAACATTTGATATAACTTACATTTTAAATTGAATCAAATATTTTATATTAAATTACATATTTCAATTACATTTTATAATTTATACTTCATATTTTTATTTTATTTTATTTTATTTTTATTTTTTTGGTCGGTAAAGGCTGAAGCCCTATAGATTTTATTTATAAATAAAAGTTACAAAGTCTCCATTCAAATGGGCACTGGTAGGAAAGAACGGAGAAGAAAATCTCCAGTCTAGCCTGGGACATAAGTCCTATATAAAAAATTAAAGGGGGCATACCCCAGTTTCCAAATCTTGATGAAGGACATGACCTTCTTTGCATCTGAACTCATACATATTTCCATCATTTTTCTTTTACTTTTATTGAACCTATATACATAGTTGGGGTCTTGGGAAGGCGTTCCTTTCTTTACATCTTTATTTGTATAATTAAAAGATCCCTTATTTTGGTTTTGCCAAAGGATCTTTCTGATATTTTTTTGAAATTTATTAGAACCTTTTTCCAAAGGCTCACCTTTGAAATGCTTGCCTTCCTTTACATCAATATTTGTCCAAATGCACCTATTTGTCAATTTATAATAAATTTCCTACTTGTCCTTTGTCTCTTATTACGTATATGAAACAACACTTTGCTCTGTTTTAAATCCCTTATGTGTCCCTACAACTTCAGAAACACTTCAAGCTCAATGTTTATGGTTAGTTTGCAAAATTCAATCAAAACTTTCAATATTGAATCTTGAAGGGGTTGTCAATGGTTCTATTTAGATCAAATTTTCTTTGATAACTTTATGTTTTTGCATAATTCCTTTATTGTTTATATACCCTACCTGAATTTTCCAGATGATTGTGCATTGTTGTTAATATTTCATTTACCTTAATCTTTCCTCATTGGGTCTTAATGTTAACAAGTTTCTATCTAAAGTTCCATTTAAAATTTTCTACTATATCTATGATTTCGATGTTTATGTTTCAGGATGCTTCTTATTACTTTAGATATATCCAATTTTAATATTGCTGAATTTTCTTTGTTTTGAAACCTCTTCTCTAAATTTTAAAATGTGATTATCTTTTCTATTAATTTCTTAGGTCTTTCATGAATCTCTACTTTCTACCAGGGTCTGTTGGAATTAGGAGAGATAGGTACTAAGAGGGGAGGGGTGAATCAGTGCCTTCAAAACTTTAGTTGCAAACACCTTTCAAATCTATAACTGAATACTATGATAACCGATCAAAATAACTTGAATCTAATTGCATAAATCAATCATCTAGTTAACTTAAGAAAGTAAACAAACATGAAATCAATATGACAATCACATAACCCAAGTATTTTGGTAACGCAAAAACCCTTGTTAGAAGGTAAAAACTGTGGTGGGGATGACACCCACAAATTCTTCACTACTGCAGATAGAAAAGGTTTGCCTGTTAAGGCTACAAGTTTTGATCACTTCTGATGATCTTACCCTATTAGGAGTAACATATTAGATCAGCTAGATCTACCTAGTTATAGGATTTAACAACACTATATGAAGTGTGTACTCGGTTAAGAGATTTATACAAAGACTGTTAAGTCTACTCTGTTAAGAGATTTATCAAAACTCTATCACAATTGTTAGAAAGTAATAGGTAAACTATCTGCTAGTTGACAACTCAATTGTCTGAAATAGATCTACAAGTTCTTATCAAAATATCACCTTATCTGTGATGGTTCTCTGCTCTGATTTGCTCAGTAGCCTTGTTTGATTCTGCTCAATCTGAAAACCTCTGTACTCTATTCTGCTCGGTAAACTGATTGTCTTGAAGATAGGCAATTTCTTCAAGTGCTCTGTGATTCATATATATTAGTTCAAAAACCTCATAAAATGGTGTGAACATTTACTGTATACACCTAAAAATGGCTTCATTAATTAATTAAATATTTATTATTTAATTACTATTGACTTGATAAATTAATTAAATATTTATTATTTAATTAATAATTATTCCTCTATTTATTAAATAAATTATTCAATTTATTTAATAAATTCACTATAGTCTAATTCTATATCCTAAGTCTTCTAAATAGTCTATTAAAGTGATTTAATTAAATACATAATCACCTAAATATGACTAAGTCTTCTAATTCACTTCATCCACCTAGTCACCTGACACATCACCTTGGCTAAAATAAATAATTATTATTAATTGTTTATTCATATTTATCCTCACCCACACATGTCCTATTCTTAAGGGCTATGTGGCCTCATAGGACTTGGTCTCATGACCACATGTCCTCTCAACAACCAAGTCAAGAGACATTCCCTATTCCTAAAGGGCTTCTCAAGCCACCTCTAAGGGTCAAAGGTGACTCATGGGACACTTGTACAAAGAGTCCTCATGAGGAAAATGTCTCTCCCCCTTTCTCTCTTTGGTTTTTGTGAGACACTTGACATGTGTCTTTCCCTTCCACCTTCTTCTCCTCCATGTCAATGTGAGAGGAACATCATCCCTATTATTTCTCTCACATTCCAACTACATCCCCCTTTCTCTCAACTCCTTCAACCAAGTCAATCCTAGCCCTAGGATCTTCCACCTTTCATTCTCAATCGTAGGATTGTGCCACCTAGGCTTAGATCCTCCAAAAATCTATAAAAGGAGCCTCATTTCCCATTTGAGAGCTAATAGGTATTTTTGATAACAAGCATCCAAGCATTCAAGCATCCAAGCATTCAAGCAATCAAGCATCCATACAATCACCATTTCATTTGCATTCCATTCATTAGTTTGCATAAGCTATTGTGCACTCAATTTCATTAAATCTCCACACTTTGGTAGCATCTTGGGAGAAGGCTTCATTTTGGAAATCTGAGAGTTCAACATCTTCAAGAAATCAAAGCTAGGAGGACAATGGAGACAAGCTGCATGGTAGGTGAAGGTAATTAAATTAGTTTCATCATTTCATAGTTACTTTGCATTCTTCATTGTGTTTGCATTAGATAGATTCATTGGCTTTAATAGTTAATTTATCATTTCTAGTTGTTAGACATCTAATTTGCATAAATTTTTGGCGCTAGAAGGAGGGCCCAATCGGGTTTTTCACTTTCAATTTTTAGTTTTTCATGTGCAGGTTTTTCTACAGGTTATTTCTATGCATTTGTCCATGATTTTTGTGCATTTGTTCATTTCTGCTGCGCATCCATTTTCTGCAAGCACAAACATAAACTTTCATCTGGTTTTCACTTTCTGTTATATTTTTCTGCGCATTCATTAAACTATCTTGCGCATACATAATTTTTCGTTGCGCATCCATACTAGCTGCGCATACATATCATCAGGCTGCACATTCATTAAATTATTTCATGCATATATAATTACTGCGCATATATCCAAACTTACTGCGCATTTATATCACTGTTCTGCACATTTATCAGTTTCTGTAGAAAAATTTAGTTTTCTGTTAGATTTGTTTTTAGCTAACATTTTGACAAGTGTCTGTTCGTTCTGGTAGTATTTTTAGGCTATTTTGCAGGACGTAATTTTGAAGACCCCATTACTAATTTTTTTTTTTCTAACAGTTTGATTGCAGATTGCCAAGGGGTTTGCAAAATAAACTATAATCTCATTTGGGCTTAAAATACAACATGTTTTTGCTTTGTGTGTCTTCCTTAGCATAGATTCAAGTGTCTATTGTGTTTTTCTTAATAGCATATATGTAATCCCAAAATTATAACAACGTATCCTCTCCCCTCGCCATTCGTGGACCTTGGGTGTAAGAGAAACTGTTATAATTTTTAGAGGGCGGTCTTTGGTGGGAAAAGAGGTACTCACCCTAAGGAACGACCCAACCGGTAACAGGCTAAAGCCAAGCCCTTCCAAACCAGTATATAAAAAATGCTAATGTGATTAGTCTCACATTAGACAGGTGTGAATTCATTATGGCAACCAAAATCTCCTCCAGTACCCTAGTGGTGCGTTAAAGTCCTACTTAGTAGAGGTGAAAGCCTTGCTTTGAAAGGATTGGGAGAGCCCCCTTAATTGGGAAAATGACTTGATCACAACCACCTGAATGGATGTCCTTACTAAAAACTTTTGTTTAGTGGCCAAAAACCTTCTATCTGCTGGCTTAAGGAGTCACCCAATCTCGTGAAGACACCCCACATTACTCACAGTTCATAGTAGAGATATCAATTTTTGGGAAGTAATGACCCATTGAATTCGGAACTTGGTGTGCTTGAGAAGTGAGTGCATTGTAAGGAGGAGCCTGTGCCTCCAAGTTCCTAGGCTGTCCGCTATGAATTTGTGTGGCTGGATTTTATTATCCTAGTGGGGATTCAATAAATATTGTCCTTGCCAACCATAAGATTGTAAGCGTGTTTGTGCATTCATATTAGCATAGTCAGATTAACATCATTTCTATCTTGTGTGCATGTGTTTATGCATTTTTGACTTTGCCAAAAACAAAAAAAAAAAAACAAAAAAAAACCAGCCAACACTAGGAAAATCCAAAACATTTCAATTCAGATCAAAATTTCAATACCTGATCATATATCACATCTTTCTGCGCATTTGATCAAGTTTGCTGCGCATTTATCAAAATTGGTTGTGCATGTGTTTAGACTGTCTGCGCTTTTGATTATTGCCAGTCGCATTTGTTACATATTGCTGCGCATCTGTTTCATTTTGTTGTGCATTGATCAATCTGTCCTGCGCATTTTTTGTTGCACATTTACAACAGTGAGCATTTCCACAAACTTTGCAATTTTCAAAATCACTTTTTCAGATACCCATTTTCATCCTTAGTAAGATTCTGGAGAAACAATCAAGTTATACAGACTTTTGATCTTTAGTTTGACCATTCATCACTTTTCATCATTCCTTTATCAAGATTCATCAAATTTTATTTTTTTTTCTTCCAAATCTTTGAAATTTTTGATTTTGTGTTGAAACATTATCTTATCCATTAGATTTTGATCTTTGTGAGTTTACCATATTAGGATATATCATCCTTAATCATCAAACTTGCTTAGGTTATTATCTCTTGATTTCTCTTTGTCATATCATAGTGAGATCTATACCTCCTATTGACTTAGAGTTTATCAAGTTGTCTTATCACTTTTCAACACATTTCAATATCTTTCCTATCAATCACTTTCCATATCTTCTCATCAAAAATCTTTCATCCCACAATCAATTCTTTCAATTTTATGGTTCAAACTCGATCTCAAAAATTTAAAGAAGCCACCAATCCAGAATCCCTAGACAAGATGGAAGGCCATACCAGCAATGAAGAAAATCCTTGGCTCGAAGCTCCTAAGAAACCTTCACTTTTTACATCCACTGATGAACCCACTGATGAAGAACTTAGGGAAGCTTCACAAGATCCTCAATTTTATCATGTCATGGAAAGACTCTTAGGCTTGGATAAAGAGATGTATTTTCTCATGCTTGCTCAATAAGGAGCTAAGTTACCAAGTGATTTTGATGTTTCTTATCTTAGAGAACCAACTCACACAAATAATCAACAAATTCCTAAAGGTTCTCAAGATACTCATGGAGCAAAAGAAACCAATCAGCAATCCAATGCTTCTCATAGTCATGAACAACACACTATTTCTCAAAATGATCAGCCAAATCACGCTTCACAAAACAATGCTTCTCACAACAATGTTTCCCAAAACACTCAAGGAAACACACCATCTTTGGATCCCGTCCTACAACAAATCCAAATGCTTCAACAACAAATCCGTGACATCCAAACTAGATCATCAACAAAGAAGTATTCTGTTAGTGTTTGAACCTGTAGATTAATCAATTACTCAAATAATCCCAATGGCTGTAACCTAGCAAGTTACAAACTACTAAGGTATTAAGGTTAAGACCTTCTTCACTTTGAGTAATATATACTCAGGTGGGTGTACCTCTATCAATTCAACGTTCAACTGAGCTCTGAATTGAGAACTTGCTCCTTCACTGCTTTGTTACTGCCTTCAAAATCCAACTCAATAAGTTGCTAAAACTCTGAGTATAACCCAAATCATCCTGATACACAACATCATGATATAGATTATAAAAACAGCAACACGATACAATGGCTTAAGGATATTCATCCTTCTTCCTTTTAGAGTTAAACTCAGGGAAGGGTTAACCTCGTTTATTGCTTCTTCAAAGCACTGAAATACATATTTATGAACTTGTCATAATATGACTCAAGTCTGGAAATTATGCATATAAAGTAAAATTTCAATCAATTATATATTGGATGGTAAACCAATGTAAGTGGATCTAAAACTAGTCCCTTATCCGCTGGGCATCAGAGTCGAACTCTACCTTCACATATATCTATTAAAGCGAATATAATGAAACTCAAATAACATGCCTAACATATCATTGTTTCCATTCCTACACCTGTCATCAAATCCACATATAGATATTCAATTCCCAGAGACCTCCCCTAAGATTTTACTCTTTCCTTGAAAGAAACTTAAGCTCAACCCCTACATTCACCTTGTGAAAGATGTATTTAAACTGTCTTACAATCTAAATACATAAAGAAACTAAAACACTCCACATGTAAAGACAATCAAATGATAGTAACAGAACTCCAGTGTATTTGTATTAATTGATAAAATGCATTCGTACAATCTTCCTTGATTTCACAGAAAATCAGGTTCTATATTTCAGACCTCTCCTTTACAAAATATTTTCCAACCTCGATCACCAATAGAAACTGACTATTTATACTAATCAACCATCCTGGAATCCTCGAAAGGATGCAACAAGCTTCGGATGGCCGATAGAAATTTGCGCTAGAAAACAAAAGAAAATACAAACAGAAAGATATTTAATAAAGATAGCAAGGCGTATTTTTCAGTTCTGAACAACTTCCGCAGCTGGCACCTTTGTTTGTAGATATTTTCAGAGTAGTTACCAAGTTTGTCATATGAATGATGACCACCATTACAAGCTAATTTACATCATTCTCTATTTGAACACACTCTCCCTCAAATTCTGGATCAGGTGCCAAGTGCAATCTACTCTTCTTCCTCCTCTGTCAGCTGGATAACCGGTTTCTTCTTCTTCTTTGTGATTAACTTTTCCCAAGCTACCACATCATCATCAGATGGCCAGTCGTAACTCTGCAGCTCCTGTAATAAGTTGACTTATCGTTCCCATGTAGAATCAGTCACATTTTTAACTTCTGCTACAAACTTAATACAGTCACTTTCAACTTTGAATAAACTATCAATTATATTGTTAGTTCCTTCCACATCCAAAGCCTTATTATCTTTTAGGAAGGCATCTTGACTGATTACCAACTGACCCATTGACAACTTCCAATCTTCCAGCTTAACCACATTTCCATTGTCATCATATACCGGGGGCAAATACTTGCTGTAATCTTTATCAAACATGGCTAACTTAGCCTTTATTTGGTTTGACTTTCCTTTGAAAAACTTTGATGCTACACTTATTAGGCCAATCCTTTCAAATACATCAGTTACTACTTTTGGGATATCAGGCCTGTGTTCTTGTAAACTGTCAAGCTTATCAAACAACAAATTCCTCCCAGACCAAATACTATAGAGTGGCTCCAAGGTGGCTAAATAATCATTCACCTTTTGATTGGTCTGATGTAATAGGCTGACTGATTTATGAACTGCATCCATCTTGTCTTTTATTTTGTCCTGCCTGTACTGCACTATTTTGGCTATAGTGTCCAGGGATGCATCCAATTTCACCTTTTCCAAGTCTTCAACAGGTCCCTCAGGTGCTTCCAAGTTTATCTGAACAGGTACCTCAACTTGCAAAGGAGGAGGAGGAATTATTTTTGAGGCTTCCTCAAGTTTGACCTTTATTTCTGCCAGCTCATCTTCCAACTGTTTGATCCTCATCATTTTCAAATCTCTATCCTTGGCTACCATGCTTGAACTTTCAAACAATTTGGCATATCTTTCTGACAGCTGAGCTGTCTTGGCTTCATTCAGATTAGCCCAATGAGTTACTGCCTTGGAGACTTCAAGGTCTATTGTATTTTGTACAGTCCATATAATTTTATTCCCCTCCATCTTATCCTCTATACTCAATAGAGATGACTTTTGGGTTTTGGGGGCCATAGACCACATTGCAACAGCTTGGGACTTAGGGTCATAGCCACTTCCCCTTATCATGTCACCAATGTGAACCTCATATGATAGGCTACCCTCTGGTTGCTTTCTCAATTGATCAATGAGGAATGCAGAAGTCAGATCCCATCCTGGGGTTAACAACATTCCACTTGATTTAACCAAATCTCTGGCTTCGTCCACTGTTATAGGATCAAGGCTAGGATCATATGAAGCAAGAGCTCTCAAAGTTTCTTCACTTGGCTCCATACCTTCAGGCAGATCTTTCTTTACTTCTTGCTGCTTGTTCCAAATGAGAAAACTCTTGAACTCATCAGTCTTAATGAACTGATCATCACTCAAGAATTCCTCTTGATAGACCTCTCTGATATCCTTCTCTAACCATAAGGACTTTTCTCTGCTTTCTTGCTCAATGGCTATTTTCTTGCCTGCTCTTATTGCTTTCCTCAATTGATGATGATATGGCCTATCACCTGGTACAAGAGCAGATGCTCTGTCAATTTCCCTTCTTTGTCTCACATGCCTTGAAGGTTCACCTTCCTCAAGCCTCTATTTCTTCAATGGTGGCTCTGAGATATCCTGTATTTCTGGTTGATCTTGAGTGAGATCAACAACTGGTGGTCTCTCAACCTGTGGAGGACTATCTTCTTCTTGTGACTCATCAGTAAATTCTTCCTCATCAGAAGATGAATAATCTTTCCTTTTCTTCTTCTTTGGCTCATTCTGATCAATCAAGCCTTCCAATTGATTTGCCAAGGTATCATACTTTTCAATCATCCCATCAATCTTCTTCAAATAAGGAAGATCAGGGAAAAAACCCTCAAAAGGAATCTGAGATGCTTTCAATTGGTTGGACAAATCTACTAAATCAAAGAATCTGTACCATCTCCTCTTAACCTCATCTTCGTCTAAGATGTTTCTAATCACATCTTCTTCATCTAAGATGTTTCTAATCACATCTTCTTCATCCAAACCTTCATGCTCCTTGATCACACCAATGTTTGGGATGTAAGTCATCCTGGCAATCTTGATGAAGTCCTCAGGATCTATGTGCCTACAAGCACCAGTAACCATTTTGAATTGTTGTAGCCATGCACTAATTTGAGGAAAAGCCCTCTTTCCTATCAGGAAGTCACCTACCCTGAATTGCCTGGGTGTGAATGTACCCTTTCTGTGAGGGGCCAGAAGCTCTTTATCTGTACACATTAGTTGCCAAACAAATTCCAAACAAGCCAATCTCGGAGGCACATACTTTGGTAACAAATGTGGGGGTTGGGGACAACCATAAACTCTGATAATTGTGGAATTATCTCCTAAGTAGAAATCACCCCAATTATGATTTCCATCCCACTTATCCACATACTGCAGTGGTCTTAAAAGCCTGAGGACTCTAGGAGATAGCCTGGTGACATTTATGCCTAGCATCCTGATAATTGGATAGACAATGAAATTTTGAAAAACACAAAAATCTGCTTCATTAGAGGTAGAATTCCATATCCTCACCCACAACTGCACTGGATTGTGCTGATCCTTGAAAGTGAACCTTGGTTTTAACATGTTTGCATCAAAACTGTTGATGTTGAAAAACAGAATCAAATGCATTAATAGAGAATAATGCATGAACTCAATAGGACTTTTACTTTCTTTGACAGACATCAGCCCTTGATGCATCCTATCAATCACATACTGAATGTAATCATAGTCAGTGTTTACCAAAGGATTTTGAATATCCAAGATGATCATCAGCAAGTCAGCTGGTAAAAATTCTGCATTCCCATCCATTCCCAAAACTCTACATAATGCATAGCAAGTATATCTCATATAATGATGGAGGGATTTGAATTGGTATGGGGCATTCATGTTAGCAAGAAGGGGGGCTATGTATTTATCCTATTTTGGCATATGTTTAACCAACTGGTCTTTTACTGACCCTATATTGTTTCTGTATTTTGCCTTTTCTTTGTTCAAATCAATCTCAGTTGAAAAGGACGTGTATAGACCAAAAGCTTTCATAAAAGATCCCCTATCAAGAGTAACTAAGGGTGATTGATCTTCTTTTCTAATTGTCCTTGAAATAGGGTCATATCTTCTGGCTAGGGCAACAATTAAATCAATATCTAGGAAAATGTCAGGGACAACCATTTTTCCTAATCCTAACACCCAACCATTACAGACAGGAACATGCTTATTTTTATTGCTGTAAAAGAAGTTGAAAATAGTGTAACCTGTGAATTCCAGAGTGATTGGGTCTCTACACCATTCCAAAAGATCTTCAAACACGTCATCAGCAGCCCTCTTGTTCTGACTGGAGCCCGGCAACAGTTTCAGGAATTCATCTGAAAAATTTGGCTTATTCTTGTCCTCACCAGTTTTGGACTTGGCCTCACTACTAGAAGACACTGCACTCTTCTCAGGTTGACTCATCCTTGCTACAGAAACACCTTCAATTCTCTGTATCTCAAATGCTTTATGCTCAGAAATTCTTTGGACAAACAAAAACTCTTGACAACTGAGACTGAACAAATAAACAATGAGCTTAAACTTATTTATCGATATGAATCCAAGGTGTGCAACTACCATAGTTAATGCAAATCTCCTTAATGGATCCCATATTCAATTTCATGTACCCTCAGATTTCAAATTTTGAGCTCGCCATGTCCGGATGTTGACAGATAGATTAAACTACTTGAAAACAAGGTGAAGAGGGAATGATCATGATTCTGTACTTAAAAACTATTTGCGTCATGCAATCTTTCTTCTTGAAGCTGATTTGATGGCTTACTGGTTTCATGTCCATATCGACAAAGTACTTTATCTATGTGGCAATGGTCCTTTTTCTTTTCCCTTTATGACCTTTTCCATCTGAGCCCATTTAGCGAACCAGCGACTACTGGCTTCTCTTAATCGCTGAATAGAATGCTAACCCTAGCTAGCAACCGGAGAACTGGCGACCACTGGCTTCGCTGGTTCTTCGAATCCCTGTTTGACCCTGGTTCAAATTTGGAGAACTAGCGACTACTAGCTTCGTAGGTTCTTGGAATCCTATCCTTAACCATCCATGCATTTCGTGAATCAGCGAACAAAGGGCTCCCACTTACACAGTTAACTGCAATTACCATTTGGTGAACCAGCGAACAAAGCCACCTCCCATTCTCTTAATGTTATGACTGACGGTCAATTTTCTTGGAGATCTAGCGAACAAAGGGTTCGCGCATTCGCTTAAAGATATACTTAACCGCTTGATTGTCTGGAGAATTGGCGAACTCCTTTAATCTCTAATTCGCTGAATCTTTCCTTAATCATCACTTTATACCAGGATTCTAGATTGACCGTTGATCTTCATCAATCGATGGCTATCGCTAGTTCGCTGAATATCAAAACCCTTAACCATCCGATTCGGAGAATCAGCGAACAAAGAGCATTCGCTGGTTCTCCAAATACTGCATATTAGTGAAAATTTCATTTTGAGAATAAGTGACTGAAGCCTTAAAACTCATCATCCATTGATTCGCTTATTCGCCAGATTGCTTTAACCTTTATCCTTTTATTAAGAGAACTGGCGACCAAAGGCTTCGCTGAATCGCTAAATGGTTTAGCATGTCACCAACTTATTTCGAGAATAAGCGAATGTGAGAAAACTTATCTCTGCTGAAATCTTTTGGGCAAACCATCAGAACCGCCAAATTTAGAGGATAGTATTATAAGTATTCAGTCGCTCGTTTGCCAGATCAAATATGCAGGACCCACAAATATTTTGAGATTAAAACAGGGCCGTTGATCATGAAAGCAATCCACGGTATTCGCTAATTCTCTAGTTGAAACGACCCTTGACCGCCAAATTCTGAGAACAAGCGAACACAGTGTTCACTAAATCGCTAGATTATTTCAAAAGACCACCAAATATTGCGAGAACTGGAGATAACCATCATTCACTAGTTCTCGGAAAGGAAAATGAAACCGCCGAAACACTTGGAGACTTAGCAAACAAAGGGTTAAAAAGCTTGGCTTTAATGCATTCGCCAATTCGCTGGATGTTTGGGATAACCGCTGGAGGATCTAGAGAATTGGTGACTAACATTAATAGTGAACATGAATTTGACTCATTCGCTGAATCGCCAGATTGTTTTGACCTTTGATAATACACTTCCCGATTCAGCGAACACTAGGGGCAAATACGCATGTGCACAAATAGCAACTTAAGTGACTTAAAGGTAACCAAGAAAAAGAAACAAGAGGGCCACATGAATTTTGGAAACGAATTGGAAAAATTTTGGAAGACAAGACCTAGGGTAAGGGTTTTTCTGAACATGTCAAAAACCATTTTCACGACACTTTACAAACCCTAGTTCAGGAAAAACACTCGCATGGAGACCTAAACCAGGAATTGGACTTCAAACCTCAAAAAATTTTAGGATACCCAACATATTCCTTGGATGATATATGTCCTTATCCTTTTGATATGAATTTAGCAATGATTCCATTCCCTCCTCATTTTGAGGTACCAAAATTTGACAAATACAAAGGGAATTCGGATCCACAAGACCATATTCGTGAGTTTTGTGCTGCTTGTATTGAAGTCACTCACAATGACACTTATCTTATGCAACTCTTTCCATGAAGTTTAGGAGGACAAGCCATGGAATGGTTCTCTAAACTTCCCCCCGACATCAAATCTTTCAATGAGCTTCTTGACAAATTCGTGACTCATTATTCATATAACATCAAACATGAGGTCACTATGCTTGATCTTTCCTTACTTTTTTGCAAAGATGGCGTCAATTATTTTCTAAATATCCATGAATGATTCCTGAACAAGAAAAGATGGATATTTTTATGCATAACCTTACACCAGAAATGAGTTATAGGTTACAATTGCAATGTCCACCAAATTTCAATAAGCTCATAGAAAATGGTATCAAGATTGAGGAAGCCATGGTCTGAAAAGGTGACATCAAACTTTATTCTAAAGACAATGTTGGATCCTCAAATTCCAATTCCAACAACTATAACAATGACAAATCAAAGTTTTGGAATTAAAAAAAAAACATTGTCAATGATGGGATTGTTGATATCATAATGTCAAACCAATGCAACCCGTTCTTAATCTCACCAGTCAGGCCAATGCTACTCAAGGAACTTACAACAATCAATCATCAAATCAAAATACCAACAAGGATTCATCTAAACCAAGATTGCCTTTAATGTCACCTCGAAGAAACTTTACTCCTTTGGGGGAATCTCTCGAATCAACATTACGGAAGTTAATCACAAAGAAACTCATTACGCTTCCTGAAATGAAAGATTTTGAACCTAGAGTAAAGCCTTCTTGGTGGAATGAGAATGATTATTGTGAATTTCATAGAGGCAGAGGACATAAAACAAATGATTGCAAAAGACTCAAAAATGTAATCCAAGATTTAATCAAAAGTGGTGAAATTGGTGTTGACGGACATGTCTCCAACGAATCACATATAGCTTTCAAAGATCCACTTCCTGAGCATGAAAAAGGGGGTTCTTCCAACAATAAAGGTGACAATCAAGATAATTATAATTCCACTCCCTATCGATATGTTGGTAACATTTCTGAATATCATCCTTCTATGTATTATGCCAATGTTATTACCATCAAAGAAAAATCAGAGAGTCAACCAGTCCAAGCAACTACTCGTGCTCAAGCCAAAGTTACTCTTCAAGGAGTCCAGTCTAAACCAAGCACTACACAAAATAAGTCCATTTATGTCCCAAAGTCTATCCCAAATACTTCCAACCAGTACAATCTTTTGGAACAACTCAAGAAAACACCTGCCCAGATATCCATCTTAGAGCTTTTGCGTCTTTCCCCATCTCACAAAGATATCCTTGAAAAAGCTCTCTTAGAGACCCAGGTTCCAACAAATCTAGATCCTGATCAATTTCAAGCTATGGTGGGCCATTTAACAACCCCACACTATTTGTCCTTTACTGAAAATGATGATTTAGCCATTACCCAACCTCATAATGCTCCCTTACATATCGAAGTCCTTGTCTAGAATCACAAGATTAAAAGAGTATTAATAGATGGGGGAGCTGGCTTGAATATCTGCACGTTAAAGTTAGTCCTTGCATTGGGATTTTCTGAGAATGTCGTTGATCCAAAAAAGAAAATCACAATAAAAGCCTATGATGAGGAAGAGAGATCATCCAAGGGGTCCGTTGTTCTTCCAATTAGAATTGGTCCTATTGTCAAGGATGTATCTTGTCAAGTTTTGGACATGGATCTTGCTTATAATATTCTTTTGGGAAGACCATGGATTCATTCCATGCAAGCTGTGCCATCAAATTATCACCAATGTATAAAATTCCCTCACAATGGTCAGGAGATCACTATCAAAGGAGATTCTAATCCTTTTCAATATTGTAGCAATGTGAAGATTTCTGATTCTTTGGTTCCCTATAATCATACTGGATCTTCTGCAACTACACCCAGTGACCCTAGTAATATAGCATCAAATTCTAAATCAGATGGGATCAAGATATACATCAAAGAAAGAAGTATGGGAGAATATAATTTAGGTCAATCTCTTTGTATCACTGAGTTACCTTTATCTCCCAAATCATATGGTAGATCTTTGATCACTAAACAACAATCAGAACCCCCTTCTACACTTGTTTATAACACATTTATAAGTGGGGGCACAATATCCAAAGAGGCAGCTGAGCGTAATGCAAATTATTGGCTTAAGACACAAAAGATTGAAGAGGATATTAAACATGAATGTATATCACCTGATGTCTATGGAAAAGGGTATACTTTGCTACAAAAGATGGGATATCAAGGTGCTGGACCTCTAGGGTTACAGAGAGAAGGTGTTATAAAACCAATTTTGCAAAATCCCAATTATCAAAGAGACACTACAAGATTACGCTATAAAGGTGAAGGACCACAAGAACCAAAAGGAAAAGCAAAAATCCCAGCTTTTCGTGAGACATCTAAAGCTCCTGCCTTACAATTCAGAAAGCATGGTATGTATGTAGATCCAGAGAAACAAAGGATAGCTCAAAGAATCATTGATAGAGTTGAAGATAATGATGATTCTGATTCTAATGATTATGAATGGGATTCCTTATCTGATTATATTGAAGAAATAGGAGTCGATGTTGTCCATCAATATAGTAACGATTACCATGAAGGTGAGAGTTCAATGAGTGACTCACTAGGATTGGTCCCCCATAATACTACTCGTGTTGATTGTGAGTGAAGTGAGCATTATCTTGTGATAGATAATTCAGATGAGAGTATGGAAATAGACCTCGCTGATACTATCATAAACCTTGACAACTTTTCCATCAATACCATCTCTACTTTTGAAACCGACCCAAATGATCCAATGCCCCTTGTCTATTCTGACCTTATCAATTGGGATTCCCCCGATCACCCAAAACTTGATGTCTTCCATAATGATGATGTGATCATTGACTATCTTGGCATCAAGGATCATTTACCACTAGGGGAACACAAGTCAGGATTTCCGATAGAACTCAATGACATGGCCTATTTTGGAGAGAGTGCCAATCCTTTCAATCATAAAAATATAAAAATAATCAACAGATCTAATGGTGTAAACCACTCAGTGGCAGTATTAGATCCAAAAATAGTAAAAAGAAAAGATGCATCTGATGGTGAAAACCTCTCTGAGGTGCCTGACGATGGAAGGATTGACACTCTTCCCAACTATCTAGATTGAGAGCAATCTGCCATTCTTATAGAACCAATAGTACCACTTAACATTGGAACAGAGGAGTCTCCACGCATCCTCAAAGTAGCAGCATCCTTGACAGAATCAGAGAAAGAAGATTTTGCAAAATTCTTCAGAAAAAGACAAATCAACTTTGCTTGGTCCTATGCTGATATGCCTGGTTTGGACCCCAATCTCATTATGCATCATTTATCTATCAAACCAGGTGTAAAACCAGTTAAGCAGAAGCTCCGTAAAATGCATCCTCACATTGCTCTAATGGTGAAAGTAGAATTGAAGAAGCTCCTAGATGTTGGATTCATTTGGGCTATTGATTATGCTTAGTGGATTTCAAATATTGTTCCGGTTTCAAAACCAGACAAGTCTATCAGGATTTGTATTGATTTTTGAGATCTTAATAAAGCTTGTCCGAAAGATGACTTCCCTTTGCCAAATATTGATATGATTGTTGACCTAACAGCTGGGCATGAGATGTTATCATTAATGGATGGATTTTCTGGCTATAACCAAATCAAGATTGCACCAAAAGACCAGGAAAAAACTGCTTTTACTTGTCCATGGGGTACATACTGCTGGAATGTGATGCCATTTGGCCTCAAAAATGCTGGAGCAACTTACCAAAGAGCCATGACCATGATCTTTCATGACATGATGCATACCATCATGGAAGATTATGCTGACAACATTTTAGCAAAATCCAAAGATAGAGCTGGTCATTTGAGAATGTTGGATAGAATATTCACTCAGATGGAAAAGTATCAAATTTGACTCAATCCAAAGAAATGTGCATTCGGGGTCACATCTGGCAAACTGTTAGCGTACATTGTCTCAGCTAAAGGAATCGAAGTAGATCCATAAAAGGTTAAAGCAATATTGGAGATGGCTTCCCCCACTAACATCAGTCAACTAAGATCTTTACAGGGGCATCTACAATCCATTCGAAGATTTGTTTCTCAACTAGTAGACCGCAGTCATCCCTTTCAACATTTGCTGCATAAAAATATCTTATTCCAATGGGATGATAAGTGTGAGGAAGCTTTTAACAAAATCAAGTAGTATCTAGCGAATCCTCCAACTCTGATGTCACCAATTCTGGGCAACCCACTCTTGCTCTACATTTTAGCCATGAAAGCCTCATTAGGTGATCTTCTCGCTCAGCAAGATCATGAAGGAAAAGAAAAAGCCATCTACTACATTAGTCGCACTTTAGTGGGATATGAGTTAAACTATTCCCCTATTGAAAGAGCATGTCTGGCTGTTGTCTTTGCTTCACAGAAGTGGTGACATTACATGTTGTCACATTCTACTTAGCTTATTGCAAAGATTGATCCTTTAAAGTATTTGTTAAGCAAGACTGCATTGACAGGCAGGTTGGCTAAGTGGGTCATGCTACTTAGTGAGTTTGATATTGAATATGTAGACAGGAAGGCTATCAAAGGTTAAGTGATCGCAAATCAACTAGCTGATGCTCCATTAATAGATGACCAACCTATACACACAGAGTTTCCTGATGCTAATATCTTAGCTTTGTCTACACAAACATGGAAATTATACTTTGATGGCTCATACACTCAATAGGGTTTAGGAGCTGGTATTCTATTTATCACGCCACAAGGATATACTATTCTGAAATCTTTCAAGTTGTTATTTCCTTGCACCAATAATGTGGCTGAATATGAGGCTTTGTTGATTGGGTTAAAAATGGATTTACAATGGAACGTATCTAAAATTAATGTCTATAGAGATTCTCAGCTGATTGTTAACTAGGTTAATGATGATTATCAGACCAAAGATGATAAGTTATTGCCATATAAACATATGGTTGATGACTTTAAAAAGTATTTCTCTATCATCACTTTTGAGCAAATTCCTCAGCATGAAAACAAGGCTACTGATGCCATGGCAACAATTGCTTCTTTATTTGATATAGAAGATACTAAGGCCCGTTTTGAGTTCTTGGTGGAATCCCTGACTTGTCCTGCATATGATGACCCTGATACAAGTATTATATGTCATCTGATTGGACATAACTCCCCAACCTATGGAAAGATCTATTCTTACCTCAAAGATAACACTTTACCTCCTGACCTATCCCGCAATCAAAAACAAACTTTTCTCCGCCAAACCTCCCGCTATATCTTAATATCCGACACCCTTTATCGACGAGGTTTTGACAGTACTCTCCTGCGATGTCTCGAACATGATGAAGCTCAACTTTCCTTACGTGATGTACATGAAGGTATTTGTGGGACACATTCGAGTGGTCCCTCTTTGGCTAAGAAACTCATGTGTATGGATTATTATTGGCCTACCATGGAAGCAGACTCCTTTCATTTTGCTAGGGCATGCAAGAAATGTCAGATACTTGGAAACCTTATCCATGCTCCAGCTCAAGAGTTACATCCTTTTACAACTACTTTTCCATTCAGTCGGTGGGGACTCGACCTCATGGGCGCTATCACCCACAACTATTCCACAATCTACTATCCTCAAGGAAACGGCCAAGCTGAGGCATCAAACAAAACAATTGATAAAATCCTACAAAAGATTGTCAATGACGCTGGCCATGACTAGCATCTCCAACTTAATCCAGCCTTATGGGCTTATTGTACCTCCATCTGTACTCTTGATGGAGCCACTCCATACTCCCTTGTCTATGGATTAGAAGCAGTCCTGCCCCTCGAGGTCGAGTTGCCTTCACTTCATGTTACTCTTAAAGATTTAATTCCTGATGAAGAGTATAGAGTTGCACGCCTAACTGAATTGGAACTCCTAGATGAACACCGTCAATGAGCCTATGATCATTTGAAAGTTTATCAGCTACGTCTGTCCTGTCAGTACAATAGCAAGGTAAAGATCAGAGATTTTCAGTTGGGTGACTTAGTCCTTCGAGAAAATCCAAAGAATCAACAACACCGTGAAAAGAAGGGCAAGTTTGAACCTAATTGGTTAGGACCTTTTATGATTACAATAGTCTATGGTTCTGGAGCTTATTAGTTATCTACACCTAAAGGGGATCCCTTGGATGAACCTCTTAACAACATCCATCTCTAGAAGTTCTATCCCTGAAATCTCAATGTAAGGGGCATGTATATAGTCTGTAAATAAAAATAATCAAAAAATACAAAAAAATCACAAAATCAAAAGCAAAACTGCAATAAAATCATATGGTGAAAACCTAGAAACAGGTGCTATGTGTGACAAGTTAGCTCCTCTATCTATTAGGATTCTTCTAGTGTGTCCGTTCATTGTATATATCCATAATAAAACTGTTACTCAATCCTTGTCCCCACCATGTATATATCATAATAAAATGGCCAGTTCGTACACCATCCATTGTATCTATCCGTAATAAAATCCCATCATAGCTTGATCTTTTGTCATGGTCTTCATCTTAGTCTTGTTGCATCTTTCTTCATCCATAATAAGTCAGTCCATCACCTAGCTAGGGGCATGTCCTTGACCTAGTTTGGGAAGTGGATCTATGATAGTCATGACTCTTAGAGGACATAAGGGAGTTATTTTCACCAGGCAAGGCAAACATAATCAAATGTTCTTTCACAATGGTATCTTCATGCTGAATCAGAATCTATGATCTATCTTTCGAATTGTGACTGCTTATCTATACATCTTGACTATACATCATCACTTGAATTGATTAACATATCCTAAATCAATCCTTTTGGTAAAAGAAATGTATATTCATGGCAGGCATGTTAGAATGATTTGTTATAACTTATGCATTCATATCTAGACTTCATTGTTATCATGCTTCCTATGCTATTCTGGGATATCTTTGACATGAGTTTGAAACTCTCATATGTCATTGATTAGAATGGCCGGGATGGGGCATGATATTTTCTTTGATTACTGTTTGTGGGGTATTTTTCGATGAACTCGAAGGAATAAGTAATTGGGGTGTCTATGTATAAGTGCCTTCATCCATTTCATAGTATGGACAACATACAAATCATGTTGTTCTAACAAATGCTATTTATGGTGATACACCATCGCATACCTCGACTCCAAATATTTGTTCCTCGATGGAGGGGGGAAATATTCCTTGTCTGTTATGCAAATGAAATTCAGGTCATCTTGGTTCAATTATATCTAGATGCTTGTCAAGTTTGCAATATTAAACTCCATGCAAAAAGTGCTCAGGTCATCCTGGTTTAATTATACCATGATGCTTGCATTTTCTTGCAACATAATGAGCTCAATGATGAAACTCAAGTTCCAGTTATTATGAAGTTCTAAGATGTTACCTAAAGTTGTGGAGATACATTCATTTCATATTGCATTTCATTTAAACAGTTCATGACGTACATATCAATGCTCCTTTTCTAGAGATTTATAGGTTACCTTTCTTATTAGGTTATCTGTTCTCTTAGTCTATTCTTCTTGTGTCAGATACATTTTTATTTAAGTTGAGGACATTTGGACAACCAAACATATTACGACTTTTTGCATTTAACATTTTGCACTTAACCATTTAGAGACATATGTTATCTTCATTAGGAGTGTTCATTTATATATGATTGGATCATTTATTATAGCTATCGTTTCATCTCATTTTCTTTTATCATGTTATCAGTTATTACATTCAATCATCTTAGGTACATTATCATTTATTACATTAGATATCATTTACATTACACTGTCATTTATTATTCATTATACACATTTCATATCATTCATTTATTATACATTATATGCATTTTACATCATTTATTTATTATCCATTATCCACATTTTTCATCACAACATTGCATTGATAATCACATAGCATTAGTAAACTCATTTAAGACATGCATTTATATCACCATCATATGATTATTAACCATTAAGCATCAAAAATATCAAATCGGATATAAATCATTTGCATTCTAAGACATATATTCTATGCATATTAAAGTAAATCATCACATCCTGCATATGTCAGTACACAAATGTATATAAATCATCAAAGAAAATCATGATAGAACTGCATCACTGTATATATAGAGTCAATCATATAGCATCCATCATATAAAGTCCATAAAACAACAAAACTATCCGAATGTCCAATGATATAAATCAATAACAATGAGTCCATAGTCAGTGTCCATCAAGTCAAAATATAATGATACAATGAATCATAATGGTACAATAGTGTATACAATGCTCTCTCAACATCTATGAACCACTACCTCCAGACTCTGTCTACCACTGTCTACGGGATGCAATGTGGCCCTATGCTACTGAACTCCCTGATGCTGAGGATCCACCTTGACCTCTTGAACCTGTCGGTGCTCTCAGAGGGCGTGATGACACACCCTCTCCACCAGCTGGTGCTCCTCTGTCATGCACTACCGTCCTGATCGCCACTGAGCTCTCCCTATAACTCCTGATCCACTGATCCCTCGGGACTGCCTGTCTGTATGCCTCTCGCCAGTAGGATATCTCCTTCTTGGCATGTATCATGGCTCTCATGATATCTCCATGGGGACTTAGGTCCTCTATCCTCTGTAACTCATCTAGTAGCATCTCAGACTCCCCGAGTCTCTCAATCGCTGCATCCCGCTCATGTCTCAGGACATCCATCTGATGCTCTAGCCTCTCAATGCATCTCTCTAGACCTAGCACCTGCTCTGCTTGTACCTGTGTAATTGCTAGTCTGACTAGCAATGCATCAATATCTGGCTCCTCCTCCACTGTGTCTCTTTGTAAATAGGGATCTTGTCCCCCGATGTCCATGTCCGCCTGCTCATCCTGTGCCTATACATCCGGCATCTCAGTGTCAACCTCATCTTGTATATCATCCTGGACCTGACCACCCTGTACCACACCACCCTGGCCCAATAAAACATTTGCCTCATCCTGTCCCTACCTTTGTACTTGTGGCACCTGTACCTGTGCAACTGGTCTCTATACTAGGGAAACTAGAATCTATGTCGAAGGGACTGGTACCTGTAGTCACACTCCTACAGCTGGCTGTGCTAGAGGCTATCTCCATCCTTGTCTAGCTGGAGGTGGCATCAGTCCTCTCAGCCTCACACCACCTCCTCTCATTTGAGGTCCTGCTCTATCCCCTCTCCCTCCATCTCCACCATCATCTCCACCATCATCTCCTCCACCATCACCGCCATCTTGTCTCCCTCATCCTCATCTATCTCTCCCTCGGAGTCTCCGTCATCGTCTCTCTGCCAGATCTCTCTCTGGAGGCATAGCTACTGGATTTGTAATCCGTGGGATCAGAAAATCCCTCAAAAACTGCTCCAAATCAGCAGTCATCCCTGGGTCTACCATCATCAGTCTCATCGACCATGCCTAAAATGGGGCATCCAAAAACTCCTATCGAGCAACATCGAATGATACCATGGGCCCCCAGTCTCATCTCTCTTGATGCATGCGAGCATGCTCTGTCACTCCCTATGGCATGCCCTGTATCCTACCAAATTGGTGTAGGACCCAACTAACCAACTGTCGCTCAATGATAAATGGTGTCCATCCTATCAATCACCGTGACTCAAAACAAAAACCCAGCTACCGCTCATCATCCCATGGCTCACACCCTAGGTAGGGTCTCCATGTCACTATGTCTGGTGTGTCAAAAGTATACCGCCAAAACTCTAAATGGCCCAGTTTTTCCTGAGACAAAACTGAGGAGTATAAATGAATATAGGGCTGCCCTGCACCCTGAAATTTGATAGCCACTGGTTGAGTAACTGCAATATGCTCCCATGCCCAAACATGGAGCAGTGTCACACCTGCTGATAATGATGCACCCCTATGGTACACCACTTGATGCATGTCATGATAAAGATGTGCTAACAAAAACACCTCCCAAGCATATCGAGTCCCCTCCATCATCCGATGTAATGTGCGGCCCCATCCAACTACAAATCCATGTGATCTACGATCAGGGCATAAGGTATCTCTCTCGTGACATCAGACTATCTGTGATATCCTCCTATTCAAGTCAACAAACAATCAACCTATTAGATTTTGATCAACTGATCTATTAATCTATCTATCCTATCATATCAAATATAAACATGTTCTTATCACGTGTTTCAACAGATGATTCTATCAATTATCTACATTTAAGACTGGTTAGCTAGCAAACATGCTACAATGTTGCCTATCTTGATCAAATCGATCAAAATCAAACACTGACAAATCCAATCGGCTTATCGACATCAAGTTTGACCTAATTGACTATCTATTTTTACCACATTCTACCACCTAAAATAAATGCACAACATTTTATCATGTATGCGCAACATTATTTAACATTTGCATAGCTTTGTACATTTACGCAGTTTTGTTGGATATTTGTGCAACAATTCATCACGAATACGCAGGTTTTAACATATGAGCACTTTTATTGCATACTTGCGCAACACTTACATTTCTATCGCATGAATGCACCGCTATTATTAATGAATGCGTAGAAACTTACAATTCCTCTGCAAACGTCAAACGTTTCTGTGCATTGGTGCGCTGAAACTGCGCATTTGTACTCCGCCTATAAAACTAAAAATTTTCTAATCTAATCTACCATTTCATCTACCCTAAACATGCTACAAATCTAATCTAACATGCATCAAATCGTAAAATCACAAAGCAGGATCGAGTCACCTACCAGTTCACCCGAATCGAGCGGTCGCTGGAAGCGTCTGACTTTCTTGAAGTGATGATCTGACAATGGAAACAACATCGTGGCGGCTCTGCTCTTCTCTTTCTCGCGCTCTGATCTCCCAATGAAAAGTGTGCACAATGAGCCTATTGTGGACCCCTAAGCCTTATTTATAGCTTGTGGACCTGATGTGCTTGGTGTGTGGACCCTATTTGCCATTTTTCTTCCATTCCACCTCATTTTCCTCCATCTTTTCTACCGTTCTTTCGTGAGATTGATTGCACAACAAAAAAAAAACAATCCCATGAACATTCAAATAATTTTTTTTGTCAATCAATCTCTCGAGGGGGCACGCATAGGTTTTCTGAGACATTGTCTGGGGCAGGGGCAAAAATGCTTGAAATTTTCTTTGAAACAATGTGATACACACATTATTTCAAAGAGGGGCAAAATGTATACACCTAAAAATGGCTTCATTAATTAATTAAATATTTATTATTTAATTACTATTGACTTGATAAATTAATTAAATATTTATTATTTAATTAATAATTATTCCTCTATTTATTAAATGAATTATTCAATTTATTTAATAAATTCACTATAGTCTAATTCTATATCCTAAGCCTTCTAAATAATCTATTAAAGTGATTTAATTAAATACACAATCACCTAAATATGACTAAGTCTTCTAATTCACTTCATCCACCTAGTCACCTGACACATCACCTTGGCTAAAATAAATAATTATTATTAATTGTTTATTCATATTTATCCTCACCCACACATGTCCTATTCTTAAGGGCTATGTGGCCTCATAGGACTTGGTCTCATGACCACATGTCCTCTCAACAACCAAGTCAAGAGACATTCCCTATTCCTAAAGGGCTTCTCAAGCCACCTCTAAGGGTCAAAGGTGACTCATGGGTCACTTGTACAAAGAGTCCTCATGAGGAAAATGTCTCTCCCCCTTTCTCTCTTTGGTCTTTGTGAGACACTTGACATGTGTCTTTCCCTTCCACCTTCTTCTCCTCCATGTCAATGTGAGAAGAACATCATCCCTATTCTTTCTCTCACATTCCAACTACATCCCCCTTTCTCTCAACTCCTTCAACCAAGTTAATCCTAGCCCTAGGATCTTCCACCTTTCATTCTCAATCGTAGGATTGTGCCACCTAGGCTTAGATCCTCCAAAAATCTATAAAAGGAGCCTCATTTCCCATTTGAGAGCTAATAGGTATTTTTGATAACAAGCATCTAAGCATTCAAGCAATCAAGCATCCATACAATCACCATTTCACTTGCATTCCATTCATTAGTTTGCATAAGCTATTGTGCACTCAATTTCATTAAATCTCCACACTTTGGTAGCATCTTGGGAGAAGGCTTCATTTTGGAAATCTGAGAGGTCAACATCTTCAAGAAATCAAAGCTAGGAGGACAATGGAGACAAGCTGCATGGTAGGTGAAGGTAATTAAATTAGTTTCATCATTTCATAGTTACTTTGCATTCTTCATTGTGTTTGCATTAGATAGATTCATTGGCTTTAATAGTTAATTTATCATTTCTAGTGTATATAAATCATGAATGTATCTCTTCCTTATGTGAGTCAAATGTAGTTCCATATTTTGCTGTGAGATCCTTTTTCATTTTCTTTTCCCTTCTTGACATTTTACCAATCTCAATGTCAGTTGTGATTCTAGATTTAGCTTCCTCATACACTCCAAACCTACTGGCAGTGATGTCTATTGGTAATGCCAGTAATGCATTGATAGATTTCAGAGTGAAATCATGATTCATTTCATAACCCATTGGTGCTAGCCATTTTGTTCTTGGTTCTACTACCTTTATCATTGAGTGGTCTGTGGTTACCACAAAGCATATGTCATCTTCAAATTTGCTCACTAATTCTTTTGGAATTCTACTTCTTTGTTGCATTATTGTTTGAAATTCCTTGAAATATGCATGGAACTCCTTGTTCATATTGTCTCCAAGACTTCTCATCATATCACCGATTTCTACAGTTATCAATTTGTCTGATTGCCAGTTAACTTTTCCAATACTCGGTACATATTTTTGCAAATAGAGGAATGTACAGACAAGAAGTGATCCATACTTACATGTATTGGTCTTCTTTACTTTTATAGTCTTCATGTTGTCATACAGTTGGTGTAGTAGTAGCTCAACAAGATCAACCTGGTGATCTTTCTTCACAATTTTGTAAGCCATGTGCATGACACTGCAGGGTACACTGTTCGGTCTACTTGATTGAAATATCTTGTACCCAATGACATGAGCTACAAATTTTACTGCTGGATCTTTAATAGTTGAAATCTTTTGTGCCCTACTATCCCATTGAGCTCCAGTGTTCTTTTCTATGTCAGGACGAGATGAACTTCGAAATGCTTTTGCTTTGTCGGTTGTAGGATACCCAGTAACCCTACTGATAATCTTCTTGGTGACCTCAACTGGTTTGTCTAGCCAAAATTTGCCATCATGGAATCTTCTTAGCATGATTCTTATCCAGTTGTTGTGAAATGATTGCGGGAAGTATGTGAAACACCGTAACCTTGACTCCTCAATCTTCTTATACTCAGATTTGATCTTACCATCCGGTCCACAGACTTGTTGATAAGCTGCTATGGTTTCAAAGTCACATACTTCACCGATCTTGCAGTGAATGTAAGCCCTAACGTCTTCTATTAACAAAACCTTATCAGGAATTGTGACCTTAGGATGAGGTTTGAATTTATCCTCGACAAAGTGTGCCCTAACAATTAATTCCACTTCCTCGTCAATGTTTTGTGATTTGCTTGTGGTCGAAGATGATGCCATAAATTATTTCTAGGGTTTCGACAAGCAAATAGATAACCAGTGTTTGGTAGGCAGATGAACTTACTAGTTTTCATCGAAGAAGTGTCATTAGTTTGATCTACAATAGCTTTGAATCTATTCTGAATAATTGTTAGCTTGAACTCTTCTCTATAAAATTTCCTTTCTTCAAAATTGCAATGTAATAATGAACTTTGTTTCTGCATATATATAGGGTTTTCTAATATTCCCACTCAAACTTTGATGCATTAAATGCGTGACCTAACTTTTGGTATGAGACAACTATTAGCTCGATAATTTCTTCAATATATTTTGCTCGGTTAACATAGATTTTCTTCATCGATTTGAACTATTGTCGGTCAACCTTGTATAGTGATTAATAACGGGTAACCAACTCATGTTTCTTCTTTTACCGACTAGATAACATTTGCAAACTTATAATATATAAACCATAGTGCATCTTCATTCATGAAGATTTGGTATTTGTACATCATATATAAGGAACTATATGTAAAATGTGATCATTTGAAATGTCAGTTCCATACATACCTTTGTCATCTTAAGTGGAGGTACGGATGTCACCCAATCCAATGGACGAGGTTTCATTGACAATGTTACTTGACTCAACATTCTCATTAGATGCCTTCTTCCACATTGTGTTCCTTAACTTTGTAATTTCTGCAATGTTATATCCACTCTCAAATATATGGTTTTCATCAGGTGCTCGGTCTCTATAGTTTTTGCTTACAT
The DNA here is from genome assembly GCA_027943335.1 of Chamaecyparis obtusa. Classification (NCBI taxonomy): domain Eukaryota; kingdom Viridiplantae; phylum Streptophyta; class Pinopsida; order Cupressales; family Cupressaceae; genus Chamaecyparis; species Chamaecyparis obtusa. The sequence goes on from BSBK01000882.1 coordinate 1,563,915, forward strand.
GACCGACCTTGTGACAGTGCATACATGCCATTCCTACATTTTTCCAATTACTTGATTGTCCAATCTGACTCTTTCTATAATAGTTTGCTGCAATATGTCCATAATGACCACACGCAGTACAATTAGTCCATGTATTATAGTCCCAAACATATGAGTTACCTTGTCTCTTCGGTTGATATGGCTTTCATTGTAGTTTCTCTTTAGGTGTCCAGACCTGCTTCATTTTTGCCTTACAGTCCCTTGCAGTGTGTCCATACTTATTACAAGTATAGCATATTTTCTCCTTAGTAGTATTATTAGCAATGCCATTCTTCTTTGCTCTGCATTCATAAGCTGGATGTCCAAACTTACCACAGTAATAACAATATCCATTGAACTTAGGAATGACAGGAGGTTTACCTTATGCTTTGCTTCTACACACATTAGATGTATGTCCTAGTTTTCCACAGTGGTAACATGTCAACACTTTAGGTTTTTGACTTTGATTTTTGTTGACTTCTTCAGCTTGTTGTGATGATTCTCCTTCACCGGTGTAGCCTATACCAGTTCTACTTTCGAATATCCTCTGATTAGTCAGAAAATCATCAATCTTTTTAGAGCTGTCCTTGGCTATCTTCATCATCTCATTGTGTTGCTTTTGTGTCTTTATTTCATTTCTCAATTTTTCATTATCTTCTCTGAGTGTTGCAACATCTTCAAGTCTTCTTGATAATTCTCCATTTACTTGGTTCATTTCTTGATTAACTGTCATCATCTGATTTGATACTTGGAAGTGACGATCAACGAGTCTCTAGATTTCACTTTCTTTTGCTTGAAGTTGTTCAGTCATCGGTCTTTGGTCTTCAATAGCCAGATTTTGATCTTGTTCAACTTGTCTACCATTGTTCATGATTTCCACCATTCTCACCATTTGAGATTCATGACCGATTTGAAGTGCTTTCACTTGCTCGGATAGATGCTGATTCTTTTCAGATAACTTAGAGATTATGCTTTCAGATCCGTCAGAGATGCTTCCAGAGCTTGATCCAATATGATCAAATATGTCATCAATAGGTTCTTCATGATAACTTATTTCATTCTTCTGAATTGCAAGGTTCTTTCTTTCAACCATTAACTTCTTCAGTTCTTCCTTGGCTTGTTTATATTGTTCCACAAACATCTGCATCTGTATCTTCTGATTCTCAATAGTCTTGTCAAGCTTGTATCTCTCCATGACTTAGATCTTTTCCCTTCAGTGGTTAAACTGTTCAATAAGAGAACAAAGATTTGATACCAATTGTTGGAATTAGGAGAGATAGGTACTGAGAGGGGAGGGGTGAATCGGTGCCTTCAAAACTTTAGTTGCAAACACCTTTTAGATCTATAATTGAATACTGTGATAACCGATCAAAATAACTTGAATCTAATTACATAAATCAATCATCTAGTTAACTTAAGAAAGAAAACAAACATGAAATCAATATGAAAATCACATAACCCAAGTATTTTGGTAACGCATAAACCCTTGTTAGAAGGTAAAAACTGCGGTGGGGATGACACCCACAAATTCTTCACTACTGCAGATAGAAAAGGTTTGCTTGTTAAGGCTACAAGTTTTGATCACTTCTGGTGATCTTACCCTATTAGGAGTAACATATTAGATCAGCTAGATCTACCTAGTTATAGGATTTAACAACACTATATGAAGTGTGTACTCGGCTAAGAGATTTATACAAAGACTGTTAAGTCTACTCTGTTAAGATATTTATCAAAACTCTATCACAATTGTCAAAAAGTAAAAGGTAAACTATCTACTAGTTGACAACTCAATTGTCTAAAATAGATCTACAAGTTCTTATCAAAATATCACCTTATTTGTGATGGTTCTCTGCTTTGATCTGCTCGGTAGCCTTGTCTAATTCTGCTCAATCTGAAAACCTCTATACTCTATTCTGCTTGGTAAACTGATTGTCTTGAAGATAGGCAATTTATTAAAGTGCTTCATGATTCATATATATCAGTTCAACAACCTCATAAAATGGTGCGAACATATACAATATATAGTGTTATGTTTTGCCACTTAAACAAAAATTAGGTTACAAAAAATAATCATAACCCTAAGATCTATGGTGCAAAATAACCTAGATCAACTAATAAAAATAAGATAATCATTGCATTTAATGAATATCTTTTACAATAAATGCTCCTCGATCTTGGTAAACCATTTTATGATCTGTTATAACCATTTGCATAGAATAATGTGCCATTTTTTATTACTATGTAATTTTCTATGATCATCGGTAAACACTGTATAATCTGCTTGGTGTATACTATGATGCTTGGTGTTTACTGACCATCGGTCTCGGTGTCGCTGGTGCTTGGTTAACTATGTGATGCTCGGTGTAAGGCTTTACGGACTGCTCTGTCTTACTTCTAGTTACCAACTGTCTCAATATAAATAACCAACTGACCTGTTTACTGTCCTTTGATACTAATGACAACCTAAAATGCTCAATAGAGATTAACAGGGTCTTCAAGCTCATTTATTGTTATTAGTCTTAAAATCATTAATACAGTGTATTACTAAGAATCTTGTAATCAATCAGACAGTGAGTTTAGTATAATACATTATCTGTCTACAGGGAAAATTACCTTTTTAATCTTTGATTCTTATTGGATAATTTAATACCTTTCCATTAAGATACCCATTGTTAACAATTTTATTTTAAATGTAGTTTTAACCTTTGGATTAGGTTTTTATTACTACAATTTAAATTATGCTATTAAAAGTCTTGTTGATACTCTATATGTGAATTTAAAAATATTAGATATAGGGAAATCTTATTTTGAAAATATGGGGATTCTATTAAGAGATAAGATATTGGACTTTGAACATGCAAAGTTCTCTCCCTTGTTGTTCTGAATGTTCATTCATTGTATCATAATCTGTCCAGTATCTGTTGTTTCTAATTAGATTGTTAAACATTGGTTACAATATTCAACATTTATTAATTGATTCTATTTAAAGTACGAAGGTTTGAGTATTTAAGTCTACTTTTCTACCAAAATAAATTATTAGCTTTAGATTGTCTTTGATATTTTTTGATATTTATGAATTTGGAGGTTTATTGTTATTTAAAGTTGAAATGTTTTTTCATATTTTATCTTAAGAAGGGAAGAATTAATAGTTTATTGAAACAGGGGAGGGGTTGAACTATGATACAAGGTCTAAGTTTCAAGATTTTTCAATCTATTTTTGAAGATCTAATGAACATAGTCCTTTGGATAACTGAATGTTATAATTTCCTTTTCCTTGATGATTAGGTTGTGTTAGTACATCTGTAATATTTGATGGGTCAAGAGTAGTCTTTCTTTGAAAATGATCATTCAGATGAATAAATTCTGTTTAAAGAAAGTTGAATCGAAAATGATGGTGACTTCTTTAATGTCAATTATAATACTTATTATGGAGCTATACGTTTCCTTCTTGGTATCGATTTGGAAATTATGTACTGCAATGTTTAAATTATCTTTGCTAGTTTTATAACCCACTTTACTTTAAATATTATTTATTAATTTTTATTTCCATGTGATTAAAGTTGGGTTACATACCGTTGTAAATCTGAACTACTCATCACTTAATAAGGAAAATAGAGCAAGATAACACACATGAATCAAGCCAGGTCTTGTTTAAATTCCTTTATATTTATATTTATGTTTATATTTATAAGAAGGGATTTTACATAGTACCTTTCATGAAATAGAATTTATGGACTGAACCTATCATATCTATGAAAGACAAAATAGAGTATATGCCAATGACAACACATTCAAAACCTCTGAAGGATAGTACTAGCATAAAACTTAAGAGAAGAAAGCCATAAGACAAAAAAAAAAAATGATGAGAGGGAAGAACTATAAAGGGGGTCATATTTACATACTTCAGAGACCATTAACATATTACACTAACCATTTGTATACTACATCAACCATATACAAGAGAAAAATACTTAGCGAAGGACAAAACTATAGAGATAATAAAAAAGCTCATAGATTTCAGCCTTTGAGAATACCAGGATGTACTCTTCTACCTCCTCCTCGTCAATGATAAATTGATCCAACATATGCACCAATGCATTCTTCTTCTTGCTAGATTTTTTGAAGTTAGGAAGGACAAAATCTAGGTCATTCAAATTGTTGAAGTCGATTGTAGGTACAGGTTGGTAACCAAAGGCACGAAGGTAGTTAATGATCCAGTCATTGTTTGCATCTAGGATAATGTCTCTCCACCTAAGTAGGAATTTCTAGCTTGCATACATCTTAAACCAAACCAGATTGAAGAGAGCTTGATCTCTTAAAGGTGAAGAGTAGGTCTCCTATTGATTCTGGCATGAAGCAAACTTTCAGGAGGATTGTTCATGTAATCCTCAGGGTAGGGAATCTCCAAGTTGATAGAGATAATAAGGATAGCTTGATTCAGACCCTCAATCCAAGTGTCTTCAAATAGATTATTATTAATACAAATGATGTTTGAAGGGCAGACCTAAGATCTTGCCAAACAAGTAATAAAGGATCCAATGATTTCACCATTAGTTCTCCATGTGAAATCATATTTGAAAAAACTTCTCACCTATCACCCTAATGAAAGCTAGCCATGTCATGTCATCAACCTCCCTAAGCATTCTGGTCCACCTATCAGGTTTAACTGACCTAGTGAAGGCCATAGTTTGGTCTACATAAGGATGAAACAAAATGATGACAGATTCCATCCTACCTAAAAAAGGTTGAATACTAAAGACATACTAGCTAGACAAGGGAAATAGGAGCAGACAATGGTAAGATGAAGGTGGGAAGAGATAAAGGGGTAGATACCATATGAAGGCACAAGGGAAAACACTAGGAGGAGCAAGAGCCTGCTTGAAAACACTAGAAGAATTTAGAATTTGCTGGGAGGTCCGCCCAAAGCAAAAGAAAGTTAAGATGGAAAGATCTGCAAAGAAGGCTCAAAACATAAGTTCAATAAATGACTATTCTTGAACTAATGAAAAAAGGATTCAAATATAAACCAATTCAAGGATAGACTAAGCTAGGAATTGCAGTTAGGATCTAAGCAAAAATGTTTATGTCACGATAGATGTCCTTAGGGGAGAGCTATGCAGAATGGAGAAATGACTTCTTGAGGGATAAGAGTCAATCAAGCTAGGATATAATATGTAGGGTAGATAATTTAATCAATGTTAAAGAGTTTAGATTAATTGGTATAGGATATGAATCCTTACTGTTTGTGTTCTACATTTTATATAGAAACATAGTTTTTATAATGAAAAGTCTTAGTTTGAGTTGATAATCCTTTATATGGAGTATAAGCGCAAGGAAAGCGTAAGGAGTTGTAGATTAAAGAAAGAGTCATAAGCTCTTCTTAGCAATGAATTTCCCCCATGAACATCCAAAGATCTAATCTTAACTACTAAAATTCAAAGCCACCTAAGAGCTGATAATCTTCAAACTATACTTCTAGAAGGCTAATTTAAGTTGTTCATACTATTCCTTTTTACATGGGTAGGTTAGCCGAAAGAAGACTATAAGGAAAAATATCCATGAAGTATTCCTTACTCGACAGAGATCTATGGTTCAGTTGAAATAAAATAGCTACAACTTACTCGATAGGTTGTCAACGTTATTAAGAGGGACATATTTCTTTAATCTTTTAGACTTTGGTTAAGATGTTGATTTATATTGACTCTATTAAGAGTCATTTTAAAAGTTGCATTGTTTTATAAAGGGTTTGATTTATTTATACATGATTTATTCTTTTTTAAAGTTTTTTAGGTTGTCCTTTTTCTTTGTTGATTAATTTATTGTCAAACTATCCTCTCCATCTGCTCCTAAATTGGCCAATTTATCAGCTTCTTTGTTGCCTTCCTAGTAAATATGTTTTATCAATTGTTATTGCATATTCTAACTTGGATTATAGTTTCCAATTGGGTGTGCTTTCCTTTCTAATAGCATTTAAGATCATTTGTGAGTCTCCTTCTATAATTAATTTAGTTATCCTCAATTCCTTACAAATACTTAGTCCTTCAATTAGGGCTTCCATTTCTGCTAGGTTGTTTGATGTTTACCCTAGAGGTTTTTCTCTTGTTGTGAGGCATATGCTTTTGTCCAAATATAGGGTACATTCTAAACCAACTAAGCTCGGGTTTCCTCTAGAGGCTCCATCAAAATTTAGTTTCACCCACCCCGGGGGTGGTGAATCCCATTTGCATTCTACTCTAGCCAATTTATTTATTTTTTAATATAAGAATGGTGGGTTTATAAGGTTAGTCCAATTGTTATGCATCTCTACATCCCATTGTATGAATGTACCTTCTTCTCTATAAGAGTTCTTTAAATTATTATTTGTGACTTGTATTATGCTTGCTTCTAATTTATTGAGAAGGGAAGGAATCTCCATGGATTTGTTGCAGAATATTCTTTTGTTTCTTTCTTTCTAGATTTCCCATAATAAAATTGATGGGGATATGCACTAAAGGTTATTATAAACTTTCTGATTTCCATCTTTAGGCCAACTTTTAAGGTGTTCCATTAGTGTATTCAGATGAGCTGATTGCCAATTTAATTATTGGTATAGCCAGGACCAACAATATTTTGTATAGGGGTAATTAAATAATAAGTGTTTTGTCAATTGTGATGCATGCTCGCATAAGGAAGGATAGTCCTTCAAAACCCATCTTTGTAAAGCGGCCCGCAGTTAATATCCTTTTTTGAAGGGCTTCCCATAAAAGGATATATGCTTTAGGAAGGCATGCCTTATCCCGACATAGGTTTAGTGGTATATTGTCTTCCTGCCATTGCTGGGAGTTAATAATCCTTTCATATCCTATTTTCATGTTATATTTTCCATCTTTTGATGCCCCCCATGTTAATCTATTATTTATTTCTTTGCGATTAGTTTGTCTATGTTTTATAATTTCTTCATAGATATGTTTTTCTTGCTAAGTTAATTAAGTTTCCTCATTCCATCCCTTGTATACATTATTATTTACTTTAATTTAATAATCACTTACTTTTGTTCTCCATAGGTTGAGTAGTGTTGTTTTGATAATATCAGGAAAAGTTAAAGAGTCCAAGGGAGGGAGTCCATCCCACAAATCTTCCCAAAATAGAGCATCCTCTCCCATTCCTATATCCCAGGTTAGATTGTTTGTCATTAATGGTCAGGAATTCATCATGAAGTTCCAAACTCTTGATCCTCTAGGCAGATTTTTAGTCCTAAAAATAGATAAAGGATCAACAATGTCTAAATATTTTGAGTATAAAATTTTGGCCCATTTGCTTTCTTGTTCTTGTTACATTTTCCATACCAATTTAGCTCCTAGAGCTTCATTTTTCCAATTTAGATTTTTAATACCTAGACCTCCCTATTCTTTGGGTTTACATACATTTTCTCATTTTATTAGTGCTTGTTTCTTTTTCTCTTCTATCCCTTGCCAAAAAAATCCTTTAGCTTACTATCTAATGCTTTTTTGGTTCCAGCTGGAAGAGGAAGACATGACATTTGATACATAGGTAATGTTGGTCGTACGAATTTAATAATTGTAGTTCTTCTTGCCTTATTAAGCCACTTTCCTTTCTAGATTTCTAATTTCCTATCTATCTTTTCAGTTATTTCCTTTCATGACTTGCCTACCATAGTTCCTTTTTCTAATAGAATCCCTAGATATTTACAAGGGAAAGTTCCTTTCTTATATCCCATTAGGTTACAAATTTTATTTTCTACGTTTGTACTTCTATTGAGGAAGAAGATTTCTGATTTTTTTGCATTAACTTTTTGTCCTAATGCTTCCATGTAGGTTCTTATAATTTGTTTAAATTGTCGTGCTTCCTCTATTGTGCTTTCTCCAAGGAGTATCGTATCATCCACATTTTGTTGATGGGTTAATTTTGGAATGTCTTCAATTGCTTATATCCCTTTGATTATGTCATCTCTTTGTGCTTCTTTAATTTTTCTTCCAAAGGCTTCAACCATTATAATAAAAAGAAATGGCGAAATAGGATCCCCTTGCCTTATGCCTCTTGATAATCCAAAGAATCCTTTTGGCATGCCATTAACTAGTAAAGATATTTTGGGAAAGGATATACAATTGAATATTAGATTTATCCCTTGATGTGAGAAGCCAAATTCTTTAAGTGTTTCACATAAGAATCGCTAGTTGACTTTGTCATATGCCTTTTGGATGTCCAACTTCATTATCATACATGGGTCTTTGTTGATTTGAACTGAGTGAATAACTTCCTGAATTATGATGATGCCATCTAATATTAATATGTTCGGGACAAAACCTGTTTGTTCTTTTGAAATGAGTTTAGGTAATAGTTTCTTGAGTCTATTAGCTAAAGCTTTTGATAAGATTTTATAAATAGTGCTGCAGAGTGCAATTGATCTGAAGTCTCCTAGTTCCTCATGATTGGTTTTCTTTGGTATTAGGGCCAGGAAAGTATTATTGATTTTAGTCAATAATGATCTAGATTTTTTGGTAGCCTCAATTGCTTCCCATAGTTCCTGCCCTAATATATCCCAACATTTTTGGAAGAAAAAGGCTTGAAAACCGTCAGGTCCTATTGATTTATCTGGGTTTAATTGAAAGAGTGTCTCTTTAATCTCTTCTTTGGAATTTTTTTATTTAGATTTTTATTATCTTTGTCAGTTACTATTTTTGGAATGTTACCTAACATCTTGTTTTGAGCTATTAAGTTTGAAGATTTATAATTATTGTAAATTTCCTTATAATAGTTAACCAACTCCTCTGCTATTTTGTTAGCTCTTATTTTAAATCCCCATTGGAATTCTTGATTTTTGTTATTCTACTGATGTTTTTATTATTTAGGGTGTTGTTATGAAATAATTTAGTGTTCCTATCACCTTCAGCTAGCTAGGTTTCCTGGTATTTTTGTCTCTAGAGCACTTTCTCTTTAGTTAGTCTGTCTTCTTGGATTGTCAGTAGTTCTTTTTCTTTTTGGTATTTGACATTGTCCATTCCTTATCAGATCACTTCCTCATTAAGAGTGTTTAATTCTTGTTCATTTTATATTTTGACTTTAAATATATTATTAAAGTTTTCTTTATTCCATTTCAAAATCTTTTCTTTTAGTGTCTTAAGTTTTTACGTAAAGCGAAACATTTTTGAACCTTTAAATTCTTCTTCCTGCTACCATATCTCTATGTTTATCAAGAATTCTTCATCTAGGAACCATATTTTTTTCGCACTTAAACAAGTGTCTAAATGGTTTTTCTACTTCTACTATGTCTAGCCTTACCGAAAAATGATCTGAACTCGAGTGAGGTAAAATAGAAGAGTTAAAGGAAAAATTAAAAGTAGTTAGATCTCCTTTGAAAATAAATATGTCTAATCTTTCAACTATATTACAAAAACCTTTTCTCTTGTTGTTCCAGGTGTATATCCTGTTAATAGTGGGGATATCAACTAAGCTGATCTCTCTAAACCAATAATTAAAATCTATCATTGTAATCACCTAAAATTGGGCTAATAGAACCTAAGGCCCTATTTGCCCTAATTCAGGATAAAACTCCTAATTGTGTTAATTTGATTCCTGATTATTAACATAATTCATAAAATTTGATATAATCACTAAAATATCACAATTCAAGCATTAATCATCAAAGAATGGAGCAAAATCAATTTGATTATCTCTAAGCCTAATTAATTAAATCAAACCCATTAAATGCATGGCTAGAGTAATTAATTAAAAGAAATGAATAAAACACTCTCAAAATGACATGCCACCTTTGAAGGGACAACAAAGACACCTCAAACCAATGAGAGCTCATCACATGGACCACTCACATGGATCAAGCTTGGAAGCATCTCAACCACTCCTCATGGATGCATCCTGACTGTTCAAATTCTCAAGATTCTATAGAAGAGAAATTTTCAAATCTCAAAAAAGTTCTTGATTATTAATTTGAATTCATATATGCATGCTGTTAATTTGATTTCATAGCTAATTAGATCACATTTCAATTTCTTAAGAGTAATGAATTAATGGATTTCATGAGTAATTTGAGTAAATTTGATGTCTTAGATGCATTATTTGTTTAAATCTCTCATTCTAACATGCATTGTCACTGTTTAGGATCTAATTTCGAGAGCAATCTTAAATCCTTTGCATACTTATGTTAGTTAGAGACAAATAATTTGAATTTAATTGTTATTTTCTTTGATTAATTTGATCATACTAACAATTGATATAATGAATTATTGAAGCATTGTGTTGTAGCTTTGCAGGTACATAATTCACACACACATTTTTGGCACCCACCGTGGGGCCAAGCCCTGGATTTAGATCTTTTAAAACTAATTTTTGTCATGTTTTTGCCATCAAGAGATCACATCTCAAAAATCGGATCACACTTGGGAAAAAGGATCGCACCTGACATTTCCTGGATTGCATCTTGGGTTTCCTAGATCGAATCCAATAAGGTAGCACCTTTAGTTATTTCAGGGTCACATCTGGGATCCTTAATTGCATATGGGAAATTAGATCACATTCAGTCAAATTTAGGGTCGCGTCTAGGGATATTTGATACAAATTTGGTTTTTCTAATGCCTAATAGATTGGTTTTGTATTTTCTGTGGATTTTAACAGCATAACAGTGGTTTTTAGGATGAATTTTTAGAGACTTCGACATATGAAACTATGTGCTAAAATGTAGACACACTTCTATGAGTCATTATATCCAAGATTTCTCAAGAACGAGGTCTCAAATGGTGACTCATAGCTCTCTATTCATGGAGTGCAAGGGTTTATAATGGAGGCCCTTAGTTTAGACCTGGTTTGTGCCCATGCAAGTACACCATAAAATGAGAGATTAAAAGAGGAAAAGCAAGAGTGCTAGTCTCCATGATCATCAAATATGCATGAAAATGAAAATGGAAGCTATTCTATATGATAACAATGCATGAAAGCAAACTAATCTATGAAAGGAAATATGCATGCAAGATTATTCTATGAAATGAAATATGAATCTAATATACCATGCAAGTGCAAGAGTAATATAAATGGATTGCCATGGAAGCATGAGAGAAGAAGAAAAGAAAAGAGAAGTTGCAATGTTTAAGCTCAAGTGCTCAAATTTTCCTCCAAAATCGCTCTCCAAACTTGTAGCATAACAATAGCATAAAATCTTGGATCCTCAAATGAGAAGGAGAGGGCTCCTTATAAAGGACTTAGAAATGAATGGACGGTCAAGATTAAGAGGCAAAAATAATGAGCAATGGTGGAGATTAAATCTTGGTTGATCCATGTGCTAAAAATTCTCAAGAGGCAAAATCAATAGGCATGATTAAGAGGCAAAATAATGAGTGGTTGAGATAAAGAGGCAAAAACCTTTTTCAAAAGTAAAAAGATTCCATCTCATTGGAAAGTGCACTTTTAAATTTTTTTTTTTATAATTATTTTTAGCAAAGTGATTTCCATTATTTAATTAAAAGATTTTTTATTTAATTAAAATGGATTTTTATTTAATTAAAAGGGAGCATGTTCTTTTAATTAAATGTGGCTTAGGATAAAGGATCAAACCTTAGGAAATATTAAAATAATTGAATTAATTACGATTTGATCAAGGAAATTGATTTGAATTGAAAATGTTGTAAGGCATCAATTTAGGAAATTGATAAATTGGTTCCATCATTTGATAAATTGAAGAATGGGGGCCCATAGTCTAGGTGACCATTTTAGGGTGCATACATTTTCCCCTCTTTGACTAATGTGTGATCTTTATGGGAACACATCTAGTCAAAGAATGCAGTTGAAGTGTGAGATCGATTTGGGATCACAAAACAACCTAGACGTGTGATCGACGGATGGGAACACATTAGGATAGAGATAAGCCAATTGAAAAAGATAAGGTCAACACCCATGTAAATAGGTAATTGACATGTCCAAGATAAGAATATCAAGAAAGGTTGCCCCAAGTGAAGCAATTGATAGGATTGATAAAGCTAAATCAAGGATTGAAGTTTGATAGGTATTTCCCCCTCGTGATCAAAATTGAAATGAGATAGAGGAGAAACAAAAAATTGATAAATTTGATCAAATCAAACTAAAAATAAGGTTCTTGATGTAAGATTAAAGATATAAGGATCATAGAACCAAGGTAGATCATCAAGCATGAAATATTATTCCCCAAGGTTGAATTAGAAGAAAGAAGTGGGGTGAAATTGAATGGGAGATAGAAGTTTGGAAGAGGTGGAAAGAAATGGAGAGAAGAAAGATAATTTTCCTTAAGAAAGAGAATGCCCCAAAGTCAATCAACTGTTTAACATAGAAAATTTTGATTGAGATCATGAAAGAAGATAAGGAAATGAAGATCAAAACATGACCACAGTTGATTAAAAGTCCAAAAGAAAGATGAAGAAAAACCCTCTCAAACTCATAATGCAGCCTAAAAATGCAAATTAACATGAAGTTTAACAATGCAAGCTACATGAAAATGAAAAGGTGTACTTGCAATAGAGAAACTATAACATAAGATTTTGTGTTCATCATTCATTAGAGAATGTTAAGGAACTTATTTTCATCATTGGACCATTATTAATGGACATCGAAAAATCACACAATCATCACCAGTCATAAGTGTAACTATGAAAATATGAATGTGATTTATATCATATTGGAATGTGGAAATATTCTAACATAAGCATCAAAGACATAAAGGTCAAAATGACTTTGATGTTAGCTTACCCAATTTAATGTAGAAAAACCATGCTCACATCAAGGCATAGATGTCGGGATGAGCATAAGAGCGGTTGTGCAAAAATAGTCAAGGATGATGCCTCAAATATCCTAAGTGTTTCAAGGGGACAACATGAGACACTCTAGAGTTTCAAGACCACACCCACAAGCATAAAGCAAATAAAAACATGCCCCATGTCCCAAGTCCTCTAGCTATGCATACTGGAGAGACTTATTAGACAAGGACACTCAATGAAAAGCAATAATAGTCAATAGTCAAAGAAAAGATCATGACATAGCTCAAGCATTAAGTGTCATGTTTAAAAATTTAAGTGTGTTAATTGATACTGAGTTCCGAGGATAAGGATCAAATTCTTGCAAGTAGGTAAGATCACATGACAAAACTGGGTAAGATCAAATCGATAAGTGTTGAAAAACACTTGATATCAAGGGTTGTGTTGAAAAACATAGTTGGGGTGGTGTTGAAAAACACCATTTGTGAGGTGTCCTAAAGACTAATGCATCCAAGAGACCAAAGCTAACATAGTTATACCCCCTAGACAAAGACAAAGACCAATTCCAAACTAAGGCAACAAGGACAAGACATGATGGAGAAAGGCTAAGTGTTGAGGATGTGTGCTAAGAAATAGGGGTGCAAAGGCCTCAAGTAGCACCTGTTTCTAGGTTTTCACCACTTGGATTTTATTGCAAATTTTTTTTTCAGGGCTTTTTATAATTTTTTTTTTTGCTACCAAGGTGCCTATTTCCAAGTTTTCACCAAGGCACTTTTTCTATATTTTTTTTTTGAATTTTTGAATTTTTTGAATTTTTTTGGTATTTTTGGAATATTTTTTTTGGAGATACATCAAAGCTCCTATTACTAGGTTTTCACTAAGATGATCATTTTTTCAGGACACTTTCATATTTTTAGAATTGTTGACAATATATCATTTTTTGAATTTTTTTTAGGATCAATAAGTATGTACAAAGGATGCCCCCAGACAGAATGGGCATCATGGATATAACTTCCTCAGGTGAAAGACATTGATAGGATCAATGAGCTTCCCTCTCGCTACTATAGATAGTAAATAAGCACCTGACCTAAAAGCTATTGTAATTATGTAAGGTTCAAGCCAATTAGGTTCAAATTTGCCCTTTTGATCTCTATGTTGTTGATTCTTAGGATTTTCACGTAGGACAAGATCTCCCACTTGGAATTCTCTAGGGCGAACCTTTTTGTTGAAGGCTTTGGACATGCACTTTTGATAAACCCTCATATGGTCAAATGATGCTTGATGTTTCTCATCTAGAAGTTCTAACTCTTGAAGTCTCATGGTGTGGTAGTCTTCATCTGTAACTGGACCTTTGAGGGAAAATCTAAGTGAAGGAATCTCAACCTCTAAAGGTAACACTTCTTTAGTGCCATATGTAAGGGAAAAAGGAGTAGCCCTAGTAGGAGTATGAATATTCATTCTATAGGCCCACAAACCTAGATTTATCTATAAGTGCCAATCTCTACCACTCTTACAAACTGTTCTATGTAGGATTTTAAGAATGGTTTTGTTTGATGCCTCTACTTGACCATTTCCTTGTGGGAAGTAAATGGAGGACCAATGTTGTTTAATCTTGAATTTATTGCAGAGTTGTTTAAGGTCTTTATTTTTTAACTGGCCTCCATTGTCAGTGATAATCTCATAAGGCACTCCATATCGATAGATGATATGGTTTAGAATGAATAGAGAGACTGTCTTGCCCGAGGCAACAAAAAGTTGGACAACTTCTACCTATTTAGTGAAATAATCAGTAGCAGTGATAATAAACTTGTCTCCACCTGATGAGTTGGGATGAATCTGCCCAACAAGATCAAAGGCCCAATGCTGAAATGACCAATGAGATATAGAAGGAATGAGATCCTTGCTTGGAGCATATATAAGGTTACCATGTTTTTGACACTTTTCACATGACTTTGCAAAAGCTACTGCATTAATCTACATCATAGGCCAATATTACCTCACCCTAAGCAACCTTCAAGCCATGGAAAGACCATTGGAATGCCCCCCACAGATGCTCTCATGGATGTCAACTAACGCTTGGTTAGATTCTTCCTTTTCTAAGCATCTAAGAAGTGTTCCATCTAGAACCCTCCTATACAAATCACCAGAGATAAAGGAATGGCAAGAGGAGTTTTGGGTAAGGTTTCTACATTCAGATCGGTTAAAGGTTTCAGGGATAATGCCATCATGAAGGTATGAGTAAATGGCCCCATAACAGGATGACTCATGACCAACAAGGGTACAAATGACATGACTTTCTTGGGAGTCATAGATAGGGTGATGTAGCTCTTCCACCAGGAATTCAAATCTAGATTCATAGTCCCCTAACTGAAGGAGTGAAGCAAGTGTAGCCATAGCATCAACTTCTTTGTTTTCTACTCTAGGGATTTGTTGAAACGTGACAAATGTGAAGTATCATTTCAAGGAATCAACCATTTTATTTTAAGGTACCAGTTTCTCATTTTTTGTTTGATATTAATCATTGAATTGGTTGATTATCATCTATGAATCCACATAGATGTGTAACTCTATGATTCTCTTTTCTATGACCATCTTAAGTCCATTTGTTAAAGCTTCATACTCAATAATGTTGTTTGTACATGGGAACCATAACTTGTAAGACTTAGAAATCATGTACCCATGAGGAGAAACAAACAACACACCAGCTCCTAAACTGTTTTGCATAAATGATCCATCAAAGAACATCTTCCATGTTCTTTCAGTCATATACATGAGGTGTTCATCTGGGAAGTCAACTTGAATAGGTGCATTATCTTGTATTAGCAAATCAGCCAATTGATCTGCTATGGCTTTTCCTTTGATTGCTTTACGCTCAATGTACTCTATGTCAAAATCTGAAAGGATCATCATCCATTTAGTAAGTCTACCTGTGAGGGAAGCCTTACCTAGTAAATACTTGAGTGGATCTATTTTTTCTATGAGGTGTATAGTGTGCACAAGCATGTAATGTCACAACTTTTGGGAAGAAAACACAACTGCTAGGCAAGCTTTCTCAATTTTGGTGTAGTTAACCTCACATGAAACAAGAATGCGGCTAATGTAGTATATTTCTCTTTCTTTCCCATGTTCATCAAGTTGAGCTAGTAATGCCCCAAAGGAAGATTTTGTCCCTGATATGTATAGAATAAGTGGTTTCCTTGGGATAGGAGGCATTAAAATGGGGGGATTTTCTAAGTATTTCTTGATTTGATCTATGCTCTTTTGACAATCCTCATTCCAAACATATTTGACTCCTTTGTGTAAGTTCTTGTTGAAAGGTTGAGCTCTATTTGCCAACTGTGAAATGAACCTCCTTATGGATTGAAGACGTCCTTGAAGACTCCTCATTTGACTAATGTTTTTAGGAGGTGGACTATCTATGATTGCTTGGAATTTTTCAGGGTCTACCTCTATTCCTTTTGCTAAAATGATGAATCCTAGTAGTTTTCCAGAGGTGACACAAAATGCACACTTTTTAGGATTTAACCTTAGTTGAAATTGTTCCATGTGATCTAGAATGACTTCTAAATCATCTAAGTGTGTGTCTCTTTTCTTAGACTTGGCCAAAGTTTCATCCACATAATCTTCCATGTTTCTATGCATCATGTCATGAAAAATGGTTGTCATAGATCATTGATAGGTGGCTCCTATGTTTTTTAATCCAAAAGGCATAACGTTCCAACAATAGGCACCCCATGCACAAGTGAATGCAACCGTTTCTTGATCTTCATGAGCTATCTTAATCTGATTGTATCTAGAAAAACCATCCATTAAGGAATAAATCTCATAACCTGCAGTCATATCCACTATCATGTCTATATTGGAAAGTGGAAAGTCATCCTTTGGGCATGCTCTATTGACATCTCTAAAATCTGTGCAAATATGAATGAATTTGTCATGTTTGGAAATTGGTACAATGTTTTATATCCATTCAGCATAGTCAATAGCTCTTATGAATCCTGCACCAAGGAGTTTCTCTAATTCTTCTTTGACTAGGAGAGCTATGTGAGGATGCATCTTTCTCAATTTTTGTTTAACTAGTTTGACACTTGGAGCTATGGACAAGTGATGCATGATAAGATTAGTGTCCAACCTTGGCATATTTGAATAAGTCCATGCAAAGTTGATCTTCTTTTTCTGTAAGAACTTAGTGTAAGTTTCTTTTTCTTATGGTGACAAGGATTGAGTGAAGTGTATTGTTTGTGGAGCCTCATCTACACCCAAATTGACTATTTTTGTTGGTTTGATAAGCACTAAAGATCTATCTTGAAAGTAGCTAGGGAGATGATCAAGTACATCATCCTTAGGCACCTAAGAGAGGTTTTCACCCTTAGATATGTCATTTATTTTTACTTTTTTTGGTTCTAACACTGCCACACAGTGGTTTTTGCCATCAGAACTCTTATTCTTTTGATTTTCTTTTCTTTTTATTTTGTGACTAAGGTACTTGATGTCTGGCTCTGTCATGCTGGTAGGCAGTTCATTAGTGGAAGAGACAAAGGGTTCAATGTCATTCAAGTAACAGGTTATCTCATAATCATTTTGGAATGTTAAGAGCTCAGGTTCTTGATAGCATTGGGACCAATCAATGAGGTTAGGATGAACAAGAGGTAAGTCAATGACTGGTTCAAGGTTGTGAATGTGAATGATATCATCTCCGGTGATTGAAGAGTTAAAGTCCGTCAAGTATCCTTCTAAGCTACCCATATCAGGATTCATCCTAACAAGTGATGAATCGTCCACTAGGGAAACATGTGGGTTCAAATCCTCTAATCCTACACATGACTCGTCGGCTACCTTAGGTTGAGAACTATAAGTGTCGATGACATCAACATCCATGTCAACTGTGGAAGGCTCTAAGAATGAGTCCCATTCATACTCACATGAACTTGTTGCTAAACTTTGACTAGGATATTTACACCATGAAGGTTTGGGACATCTTGATGTGGAAGCTCTAATGTCATCAAGGGTAACACCTTATCTTTTCATCAAACAAACAAGATTCTTTCATTGACGTTCTCTGATAGGATCTTCTACATTTGATTCATCTTGTTCCAAGGTTGCAACTATCTCATGAGTGACCGGATTATCTAAATCTCCCCAAAGGAGATTAGTCAAAGGGACCCAATCTTCACACATATCTTTCTAATTTTCCAAATTAGGTGTGTATTCTAGTTCATCTTCACTATCTAACTCATCAAGGATAGTAGTGTTCTTGTTGTGATTCACAAATCCTAGGCCAACCGTCTTCTTAGATTTGGGTCCAAAAAGAGCATGATCAAGAGGTTTAGCTCTAGCATCCAATCTATGACTAAGAGGGCCATGTCCAAGATAGCCCATCTGTTTGACAAAAGTATACCCTCTTCCATAAGCCTGAGGAGAGGGAGAGAAGTTCTCATTGTGCATGTATTTATCTTCTCTATAAATCTAGTCTTTAACAACCACCTCTTCTTTCTCATCTTGAATAGGCCTTGAGGACCCTACAAACATGCCAAATAAAGTCATAGCTAAAGAGTAAGGTCTCATTTCTTGTGAAGGCTTTCCATAAGACCTAGGTGAAACTAGTAGTGTTGTGAGGGAGTTGAGTTGATACCCCCCCATGCCAAGGTCTATTGAATTGAACTTGTCTTTACATTTAGCTAAGGTTGCATTGAATTCTTTTGCTTCTCTATTGAGGGGAACATGAGTACTTTATAAAACTGAGTTAATAAATAAAGTGTTATCCCTAGGTATACAAATCTCTATTCCATTGTAAGGGAACTTAACACACTGATGATAGGTAGATGGAACTGATTGCATATCATGAATCCATGGTCTACCAAGTAAGATATTGTATGCAAGGGGGAAAGCATCAACTATTTGGAATAAAACATCTTTTTCAATAGGGCCAATCCTCACAGGAAGGACGACCAACCCCTTGGAACTTCTTTGTACCTCATCATAGGCTTTGATAGTGATCTTTTTCTGGTATCTATGACTTGTTCAAAATAACCCAACATATTCAAAAGGCTCAAGGAACAAATATTAAGTCCAACACCCCCATCTATCAACATGTACCTAACATAGGTATTGTGAATCATGACCTCAATATGAAGAGCAATATTGTGTGGGTGGCTCAAAGCTTTATTATCATCCTTTGAAAATGTAAGGTAATGAGGGATAGCAATATGGTTAACCATGTTATGGAATTGATCAATGTCTAAGTTGTTGGGGATGTTCACTGTGTGCAAAGCATCCTCAAGAAATTGCTTGTGTCTCATGGACAACTCTAAGAGCTCAAAGATCAAAATATGAGCTGGAGTTCTTTGCAACTGATTGAAAAGATTATAGCTCAACTTAGGACTGACTGCTAGTTTTGAGGTGACATTCTTGGATGCCACTTTCTTTGGTTTACTTGGTTGACTTGAACTGGGTCCTCTAATGACAAGGGGACCTTGACTTTGTGTGATAGCATTGAGAGTTTGAGATGACACTCTAGAGTGAGGACCCCTTAGCACCAGGATGAGTTCTTCATCAAAGATAGGAGGAGAGTCCATGTCTAGACCATAACCATAGGGATCTTTATTCCTCATCATGTTGACATTCTCTTCTACAACTTCAAGCATGTTGACAACATTCTCTGCATCTGTGTAAGTGTAATTGACCTTAGCCTTACCAATCTTAGGTTTAGAGGTTTCCCCCTTCTCATACTTCCAGGAAAAGGTTCTTTGAATGCCTTATGATCAGTGTTGGTGTTCAATCCATCTATCTTAAGTTTTCCATTCTCAATGAGATCTTGGATGACATGTTTAAGTTTCCAGCAATTTTCAATATCATGTCCAATGCCATTGTGAAACTTACAAAAGGCTTTCTCATCCCACCAATGTGGCTTAACATCAGGTATATAATGTTTTGAGGGATCTTGAGGATGCAAAAGGTTGTTGGCAATGAGTGTTTTTAAGACATCCTCATATGAATCACCAAGTTTTGAAAATTGACATCTCTCTTTCTTAGGCTTATCTTGGTATCTTGGCTTGTGCTCTTGTTGATTTGATGCATTGAGTTTCATGACTTGAACAACACTAGACAAGTGGAGAACAACTTGATCTTTGGGTTGAGAGGAGTCCACAACTCCATCATTGACCACTTGTTTGTTCCTATTCCAATGTGAGTTCTTTCCTTTATCCTTGTTAGAGTTGTTGTTATTTTGACCATTGTTGTTGTTGTTGTTGTTTCCATGTTTGGTCAAAATTCCTTATTCTCTCAAAACATCCTCAATCCTACATGTGGTTTCAACCATGGTGTCAAAGGAATAAAAAACCATCTTCCTAGCTTCATACCACATTTTGGGAACCAAGTTGCTAACAAGGATGTCAATCTTCTCATTTTCAAGAATGGTCCTAGAGTAGCGAGAGCATTGTCATCTCCACCTTTGCAAGAAGGTGACAAAGGATTCCCCTTGATTTTGTTTTAAATTGTATAAGTCTAACATGGTGATAGATCTTGAAAGGTTGTATGAAAAGTTTTGGACAAATCTATGGATGAGCTCTTTGAAAGTCTTAATGAGGGGAGTTATGTAGGTAAACCATTCCATTTCCTGACCTTTAAGACTCCTTGGGAACAATTTCATGAGGTACGAGTCATCTTGATGGAACTCAAAAATCATGGTATAGAATTGATGCACGTGATCATGTGGATCTCCATTCCCATCATACTTGTCATATTGAGGGATCTCAACCTTTCTAGGGAAGTCTTTCATTCTAACACTTTTTTCAAAAGGATTAGGACAAATTTAATCAAGTGAGAATGAACTCTTGGGTGCCAAAATCTTTTCCATCATACTCTTAATTTGTTTGATCTCTTCTTCTTGAGATGGACCTTGCTTCTTAATCTTCTTGTCCACATCAAAATTGTAGGGGACTCTAACGCCCTTGTTGATCAAACTCTCTAGGAACTTGTCTTTATTTTGTTCTAAGTATCTCTCCACATACTGCTGGAAAAGTGGTTCTTGTTGTATCTTTATGAAGCCTTGGGAGTTGAGGTCAAAACTTGAGCCACTGCCCCCATATTGTGAACCATGGTGAGCATGTTGTGAAGGTTGTCTTGAGTTCCTATGAGGTGTTCATCTCATATAATGATCATGTTGTGAGGCCCTTCTTCCTCTAGGTCTAGGAGATTGTGAAGGTGTTCTTGAACATCTTCCACTTCATGGAGGAGAGCTGTTTCCACCACCAACATGCATGTTGTTAAATTGATCATTAAGTTGTTGGTCCAATAGTCTATCTTGCTCTTCCTATAAGGCTCTCTTTTCTATCTCCAACAAGGCTTGTCTCTTCAACTCCAGGAGTCTAAAATGCTCTTCCTTTTTAGCTTGTTCATTCAAGAAGGCTTTCCTTTTAGGCTCAATTCTCTTAAGTCTTTCACTCCTGTACCTTAAAGTTGTTTTGAGTGGTGAACTTGGTCTTGAATGTCTAAACAAGTCATTGGTGTATGTTCCATTCACATGAGTGTCATAAGGTTCATCATCTTAGTTTTCATATTGTAATTGTTCTTCTTGATAGGTTTGCCTCTTATCTCTTTCAGCCCTTTGGTGTGCATCCAGATATCTAGTTGAGATAAGGGGTGAGACTGGTCACTATTCATGAGAGGAACTGCCAAACAAAATGGCATCTCTATGTTTTTAAAATATTTTATCAAGGCATTTATCCATTTCTTCCCTCTCTCATCGAGTCATTGTGTAACTCATATCCATATTTGAGTGAGAAGATGCTAAGGGTGTACTCAACTCACTAAGGTTACTCTTGGGATCAAACCAAACTTCTAAGTTGTTCCTGGATGATTGATCAAATATGGGTTCTTTTCCCTTACATTTTTGGTGAGTTTGAACTAAGGGTAATTGGTCAAAGACCACTTGAGGCCACTTTCCTTGATTTACTTGATATCTTGTTGTAACCAACATGAAGCAAAATGTACTAAGTGATAAGATGACCCTATGAAATGTTGGTACCAAACTAGGATGGTAAAAGCACTCACTTCTCCAAAAGAGAGGTGATAAGATAGAATTTTACAAGAGGCGTAAACCAACACTGCCATAGAGGTGCCCACTGAATGGGTGAATACCCTAACAAATATGGATTAGGAGGATGATTAACCCAAGTTATATTGATTGAATTTGAATTTGTATGGAAGTGAATGGACAAGAGATTACTAAAACTCTCCAAGTGTGTTATCAAAGGATCCAAAGGTTTATCTTCTCAACAAGGATGGTTTCTAGCTCACTGAGTCTAAGCAAGGCCACCCATGAAATCAAAGATTACTATTTCAAGAGGTCAAAATGCAAGAATCCAAGATGCAAACAAGCTTCTAACAGTGGGGTAAGTGACCTAATCTGACCTGGATCAATCGAGGAAGACTGGAAATGATAGGATAGCAAATCAAGAAAGTTGTAAAAAGTTGGTTTTTCAACTTGGGAACTCAATTTTTGTTCATTTTAATTGACCAATTAGATGCATTAACAGATTATTATAATTAATCAGGCACGTAAGACAAAAATAGGGAGTTCAAGAAAATAATTATCTTCAAACAATGAGCAAGGGACAAAGCAACCTTGCACATAAACAATAATAGTGATGTAGTAATCTACTCCCTAAGGACTCTACTTGTGTATGTTCTCAAAGTGTTTTTCAGTCACACACATAGTCCTAGAAAAGAAAAAATTGGTTGCACTATGGTTCATAGTAATGGTCAAATCTGCAACTCTTGTAATCTCAAGTGGGTCAAATCCAATCCTGGCGCACCGAGGTTTTGACATAGTCCAAGAATTTAATCAATCAGGAGCTGCTGAGTAGATCTGACAACCCAACAAGAGACCACACCTATGGAGATTTCTTCCACAAGGACATTTATATAGCAGTTGTTGCTCCACGACAAGAATGGCTAATACCACTTGAGGTTTCATCCATGTGGTTTACCTAATAAAGAGAGTGTCCACTATAGTTAACCCTCTCTAACAAGGAAGACTCATAAAATAGACCACATAGGGACTTAGCTCAGATTCAAGGGTTCTAAGTTTCTGATGTGCCCAAAAGGGAACATAGCATACTCCTCTAGCCTCTTTACCTCACCCAAACATAACAATCAAATTAATTGACACACTAAGTTGAAATCACCTCACCAAGGTTTGTATGCCAACAACAATGACTACCGATCTCTCTAAATGGGACCAAGAGAGAATGTACCATCAAATGTTGAAGACTAAACCAAGTGGGACAATGAGATGATAACAAGTCCTTCCCTACCTACAAGGGGTTCTATCATCAAGAAGAGGTTCACATGTAAGACAAGTGAATGAATCCCACTCTCTCAAGAATTCCACAAATAGTGTTCATAGGGCCTAATTACTATGTGAAACATATATGCAAGAAAGCAAATCTAGATTCATTCTTTCATTTAGAGCAAAAACTTGGAAGTGTGATCTATGAAAGAAAGAAAAACTCAAGTTAGACACATGAGAGATTCATTTTTATTTCTAAAATCCAAATGTTATAGAGATGCAACAAAATACCTCAAGTCCAAAGCAACACGCTTAGTAGATTTTACCTTATTTTTTATTTTTGTTGAGCTTTTTTGTGCAAGCAAGCCATGAACTCTCCAAGAAGCAAGACAAGAAAACAAGATATGCAATGTATATTCAACTTATGCAAACCATAGGGTTAGATCTAAAAATCAATTATTAGGAGAAATAATAACCAACAAATAATCCAAATGATAACTCATATCATGCATTGAACCATGTGAAAAATAAGTGCAAACTCATCACAATTTTTTTTTTTTTTGCATTTGACCTAGTCAACAAGATCTGATTTTTTTGATATGATTTCGAGCACAAAAATAGAAATTCAAAGTAGAGACCCCTACTAAAAAATAGTGAGCTTTCCAAAAATGTAAAATTTTTAGAAAAATTCCTTAATTTGTGCCCTAGGGACCTGATTTATCAAAACATACCAGTTTTCAAAGATTGAATTTTTGAGCCATATTCGTGCATCACAATAAAAAACACAAAGAACATGCCATATGTAAAATCCTTAGACCTTTCTGAAAATGTAAATTTTTTTGACAAATATGGAGATTTGTGACCAGAAATGAATTTTCATTGAAAATCATAAACAAATCATAACTCATAGGAAAATGATCAGAAACATTTGAGCTTTGAACTAAGACATACTATGATGATCCCCCACTTGTAAAAAAAATTCAGACCCAAACTCCCAATCGTTTGAAAGATATGATCAAATCTTTCAAAAAATCCTAGGTTTTTGTCTCCAAGCAAATCTGCACAAGGGGGTTAGCTCCAAAAATAACCAAAACCAACATAAAAAGGTAGGTTGCCCCATGGTGGGTGCTAAAAATGTGTGCTAAAATGTTGAAACACTTCTATGAGTCATTATATCCAAGATTTCTCAAGAATGAGGTCTCAAATGGTGACTATAGCTCTCTATTCATGGAGTGCAAGGGTTTATAATGGAGGCCCTTAGTTTAGACCTAGTTTGTGCCCATGCAAGTACACCATAAAATGAGAGATTAAAAGAGGAAAAGCAAGAGTGATAGTCTCTATGATCATCAAATATGCATGCAAATGAAAATGGAAGCTATTCTATATGATACCAATGTATGAAAGCAAACTAATCTATGAGAGGAAATATGCATGCAAGATTATTCTATGAAATAAAATATGAATCTAATCTAACGTGCAAGTACAAGAGTAATATAAATGGATTGCCATGGAAGCATGAGAGAAGAAGACAAGAAAAGAGAAGTTGCAATGTTCAAGCTCAAGTGCTCAAATTCTCCTCTAAAATTGCTCTCCAAACTTGCAGCATAACAATAGCATAAAATCTTGGATCCTCAAATGAGAAGGAGAGGGTTCCTTATAAATGACTTAGAAATGAATGGATGGTCAAGATTAAGAGGCAAAAAGAATGAGCAATGGTGGAGATTAAATCTTGGTTGATCCATGTGCTAAAAATTCTCAAGAGGCAAAATCAATAGGCATGATCAAGAGGCAAAATAATGAGTGGTTGAGATAAAGAGGCAAAAACCTTTTTCAAAAGTCAAAAGATTCCATCTCATTGGAAAGTGCATTTTTCTTTATTTTTATTTTTATTTTATTATTTATTTATTATTTTTAGCAAAGTGATTTCCATTATTTAACTAAAAGGGATTTTTATTTAATTAAAAGGGAGAATGTTCTTTTAATTAAATGTGGCTTAGGATAAAGGATCAAACCTTAGGAAATATTGAAATAATTGAATTAATTATGATTTGATCAAGGAAATTGATTTGAATTGAAAATATTGCAATGCATCGATTGAGGAAATTGATAAATTGGTTCCATCATTTGATAAGTTGAAGAATGGGGGCCCATAGTCTAGGCGACCATTTTAGGGTGCATATAGAAACTACTAATGGTTGTTTGTAGGTTTCCTTGGAGAAATCAACAAGACTTCATGCTTTCACTTTTAGGAATCTAATTACAATTTGAGGTCAATTTGCAAATTAACCAAAGGATTATTCTCTTTTCCCTTGAGGAAAATTAGAAACTCAAAAGTTAATTTACAATTCGAGGTCAAATTGGGGAAATTCACTTTAAAATTTGCATGATGTGTCTTGGAGAGGTGATTTGAGATAGGAGATTATGCTTTTCTCCTTTATGGAGAATAAAAAATCTAGACCTCACAATCATTGATCTACTTTCTTTATTACAATACCTTTAGAGGGCCTGCCAGTTGAGGAAAAAAGCTCCTTAGAATGACCCAAGTGGGGACAAGTCTTAAGCTGACTCTTCCACCCCACTATAAATTTGATGCTTCCTTGAGGTGAAAGCCTCAGAAGACATAATTCATTTTGGTATTAGAATATTGATGATCTTTTCCAATGACATACTTGGATCTTATGTAGAGCAGAGCCTCTTGAATTTTGCTTGCAAGACTACACATTTTCAAGTACCTAGAGGGCTTCCAGCCTCAATCTTGCTTGTGGGACTATGACAGATGGTTATGAATGGATGCACTCATTAAAATCCTTAAGCTAGATGCTACCTGGTTCACCCCCAAAAGATTGGTAAGACTTGTGCAAGGAAAATAGTAATCACCTCAAGAGATTCACCATATTGAGCCCTCCTTGACGCTTGAACTTGGCTAATATGGGCTCCAACATCCATTACATATTGTTGGACTATCATATTCTGAGGAGTCATTGAGTGTGTTCCTAAGCTAGTGAACAAGTGTTTCCAATCTCTACCTAGTATAAGGAATGTTAGGTGTGTTTTCTAAAAATGATTACTTGATATGTTTTAATTACAAACCTCAGATAAATCCCTCAAATGAACAAACACCAAGCATTTTTAGACACCTACAAGTCACTAGAATCAGATAGAGAAGAATTTTTTTTCCCAAAATTGATAAAAATTTGCATCAGATTATCGATCAGAGTGTCGCATGTGGTATCCTAAGTTGCACTCCACTTTCTGGATTACATATGGTTATTTTAGGATTGTATTTTGTATGCCCCAAATTTCCTGAGTCGCATCTGGGACCAAAGCCAAATTAGGAATCACATCCCGTATTCTTGGGTCACAGCTAGGGCCAAAACACTGTCAATCACATCTAGTGTGTCGCATCTTCGGTAGAGAGCACTTCCATACCTATCAAAACCTAGATTTTTACAGTTTTGGATACCCTTTTTGGCCTTTAGTTAGATTTTGCTATCAAAACAAGTCCACTTGCAAGCTTGAAAGAGTTGTTTTTGAGAACATCTTGTCATCTTATATGGTCTATCCTACATTATTCAAACTATGGAGTCTCCTTATCACACTAGCTACAATCAAGTTCCCAACTCGTTATTAGGGCACTCTAACACCCTTTGACATTGGAGCTTTCAAACAAATCATAAATCCACTTGCATTTGGTTCCCAACTCATAATCAGGGCACTCTAACACCCTTTTTTGTTGGATCCTAAGACTTTAAAACCCACTTTTGCATCTTTGGAATCACAATTGGACACTTGCACATTTTCAAACCCACTTTCATATAAGACACTCATAAATTCCTTAATCACGCTTTCATGGTTAATACAAGACATAAATCTTACAAATTTGAAAAGAATCCATTCTTGAATGAGGTACAACTACTCACATTTGAAAGAGGAGAAACTTCAAAACTTAATCCTCTATTTGGAGCAACACCTAGCACTACTCACATGGTATCCTCTAACACAAAAAACATGTCTACCCAAGGTGACTTCCATTGGGATGAAAGACACAATGAACAAGATAACCAAGATGAAAATAATAATCAAGAAGATGCACGACACCAAGAAGCACATTATGATTCTAATGATGATGAAGATCCTAAAGAATAAGAATACCAAAGTTCTTTAAGAAGCAAAAGATTCGATAAAATCCTCGAGAGAACTTTGGAAGAAAACAAGGAAAAATACATCCTAGAACTCGCATCTCAAGGAGTGAAATTACCTAAGGACTATGACATGAACCAACTCAAACAAAAGGAGGATCTTAGTCCTATGTCTATCTTAACATGACAACTACTTACCATGCAAGAAGAAATCCAAGAGCTAAAGAAAGAGAAGGACAAAGTAACAAAGCAATACTCTTTGGAGCACATTTGCCCTTTTCCCTTTGATAAGGGATTGAAGATGATATTGTTTCCTTAACATGTGACAATTTTGAAATATGAAAAATACACTAGAAATTTTGACCCTCGAGACCATGTGAGGGAATTTTGCACATCCAGTATGGAATTCATGCACAAACAAATGTACCTTATGAGGTTATTTCGACGTAGCTTAGGTGGAAAAGCAATGGAATGGTTCTCAAAACTACCTACAAGAATCAAAATAATTGAGGAACTAGTAGAAAAGTTTATCCAACAATACTCCTACAACATCCAACACACTGTGACTATGTTGGGTTTATGCAATACCAAACAAAAGATCAGAGAATCATTCTTGACTTTCCTACAATGATGGAGGAAAATATTCACACGATACACTAGAAAAATACTTGAAAGTGAAAAGATGAACATCTTTATTAATAACTTGGTACCTGAGATAAATTTCCCTATACAACTACAAGGAGCACAAAGTTTTGATAAAATGATAGATAGTACCATCAAGATTGAAGAGGTCTTGATCAAAAAGGGAGAAATCACTATAAAAAAAGAAAATAAAGACAAGTACTATCCCACCAAAGATAAGTACAAATATGGAAACATGAACAAGAATGTGGTTAATGATGGAGTTGTTGATACTCCTAATGCGAAACCAAAATTGGAAGTTTTTAATCTTATGATGAGTCTTCAAGCGAGTAAGAATTCAAATTCTACAGTGACACCAATGGCTAACAAGAGTTTCAATAAACCTAATACTCAAACAGACCCTTGGGAAACAAGACCTAAGAGGAAATTTACACCTTTGGGAGATACATTAGAAGTGGTCTTGAAGTCACTCTTGGACAACAAAATAATCATGATTCCTGATTCCAAACCTTGGGAACCAAAAGTAAAACCCAATTGGTGGAATGATAATGACTACTATGATTTTCATTGCAATAAAGGACACAAGACTAATAATTGCATGAAATTGAGACATGTTATTCAAGACTTAATTAAAGAAGGAAAATTTAAGGTGGATGGACATCATACCAATAATGATCATAAAGCATTCCAAAATCCATTACCTAGCAATGAAAAATGAGAATCCTCTAATAGTAACAAGATCAATTACACATATACCGATAACGATAACGTAATTCATATCCCTCCATCCATGTGATCACTCTAAAAGGAGTGCAAAACCAAACTAAATCCTCTAATGCTATCACAAGGAACCAAGCTAAGCTCACTCTCAAAGGAGCTTCAACATCAAACCCACTAGCTACAATGACAACACCTAAACAACTAGCCTTACCTCTGAAGTTCAATCTAGTAGACCAGTTGCATCGCACGCTAGCTCAAATCTCTATTCTAGAGTTGTTAAAGATCTCCCCTATTCATAAGGAGATCCTTGATCAAGCCTTGCTCAATACTAACGTGCCTAAGGATTTAGATGTGGATAGATTCCAGACTATGGTTGGTCACCTGAATTCGCTACATTACCTATCTTTCTTTGAGGAAGATGAAAAATCATTAAACCAGTCACATAATCAACCTTTTCATCTAGAGTTTCTAATTCATAAACATCATGTTAAGCATGTCTTGATAGATGGACACTGGTTTGAACATATGTAACTACAATTTGGTAAAAAAATTGGGATTTTCTGAACACGCAATTGATCCAAGAAGGAAGATAACAACCAAAGCTTATGATGAAGAAGAAAGATCCTCCAAAGGATTGGTTGTCTTGCCTATTAGGGTAGGACCAATGGAAAGAGATGTGATATGTCAAGTCCTTGAATTACCGCTTGCTTATAAAATTCCCTTTGGAAGACCGTGGATAAATTCAATGCAAGCTGTGCCTTCTACTTACCACCAGTGCATAAAATTTCCTCATAATGGAGTTGATGTGACTATTCCAGCTGACATGACATATCCTTGTAAAAATATTAAATAAATAGAGAGCATGGTTCCACACAAAAAATAAAGCTCTAAAAAACCAAAAACATCTAAGGAAATGGTCCTACGAAGCTTTTCTAAGAAAGTCAACATTCAAGAAACAAGCATGGGTGAGTACAAGATAGATTCTACAATGTCCCTAACAGATCTCCCCATATCTCCTAGGTCTTAAGGAAGGCCTTCATCAACATTTAAATCTTCTAATGGTAGTGCTATAACAATCCATGAAGGAATATGGATGGTCAAAGCAAAGGTGTCCCTTGAAGAAGAAAATGAAGAAAAAGATGTCTTGCAATGGCTATATAAGGAAAGTGAACAAGATGGAAATATTAAGAATGTTGAGATAGCCTTTGATAAGTATGGAAAAGGCTATGAGATCATGAAACAAATGGATTAAAAA
Organism: Chamaecyparis obtusa; assembly: GCA_027943335.1. Taxonomy (NCBI): domain Eukaryota; kingdom Viridiplantae; phylum Streptophyta; class Pinopsida; order Cupressales; family Cupressaceae; genus Chamaecyparis; species Chamaecyparis obtusa. Next base: position 1,593,711 of record BSBK01000882.1, read on the forward strand.
GGCAAAGGACCATTGGGAAAAAGCAAACAAGGACTTTTGGAACCAATGCATATGGATTTCAGAAACCCGAAAGACAAGACTAGATTAGGCTTCAAGGAAGCAACATCTCATCCTATAGTAGAAAATGGTCCTATATTTGATAAATTAGGAGACTTAGATGATGAAGAAGAGGTGGAAGGACAACCTATTTCCTATGAAAGGTTGTTTCTCTTACAAGGAGACCCATTATCAAAACTTGGCACTAATCTTGAACATGAACAAGAACCAAAAGAAGGACCAGTAGAAGAACCTAAAGGAGAACAAGAACAAGGACTTCCTATTTTTGACACACCTCACTTTGATGAAGAACCAGATATAATATCTCCACAAGAACCTTTACAAGAAGAAGAGGACAATGCCAATGAAGGAGGTGAAATACCAATGACTATTTCCCACTTCTTGGGGGTTTCAGATTATAGTTAGGTAGACTCACATGAATATGAATGGGATGTCCTTTCTGATGCTACCATGGATATAGAAGTAGATGTGATACATAAATATTCTCCTAGAGTCTTGATTGAAGAAGGAGAGATTTCTAATGCTAGGCTGCTAGATTTAGACTTACATAACATTAACATGAACTCTAATAATAATGATAATGACTCTAATAATCCCAATATCTATTTAGAAGAAAACTTAATGGAAAACATCTTGCAAGTTAATGACATTGATAATAACATGGTGTTGTCTCTTGAACCCATTGAATCTTTGTCCTTAATACATCTTGAATTGATAGACTGGAATGAGCCTAAATCCACAAGCCTGTTATCTTTTAACAATGACTATTCCCTAGCATGTTATCTAAATGCTTGTGAACCCTTCCTTTCTTCCACCAGTGTAAAGAGAGAAACCATGATTGAGGAGGATATCAAGTTTCTCTATCTCAAAATGAAAAATAAAAAGAACAAGAGATCTGATGGTGAAAACCACTTAATGGCAGTATCAGATCCTAAGAGAGAAAAATAAAAAGATGTATCTGATGGTGAAAACTGTAATACACCGAAAATGGGCTATAAGTTCATTAACCTCCTACATCTTCAAATCAAACGAAATCGACATCAAAGTCCTAACCTAAGGCACATCTGCACATTATCAAATTTAATTAATTTTATCCTAAATTCTGCATCGGGGAATATTCCTAGCAATATTCCTAATTTATCCTAATTATCTTTAATTTAATAATTATTTGGCGATAAATCCTATTTATCCTAAAGTTTGATTAATTGAATATTTTGAATATTTAATTAATTATATTTAATACTTCCACTTAATTATTTAATTACATTTAATTATATTTATTCCTAAATTGTATTATTTTATTTTGACAATAAATCTAAAATCTCATGACTAATTGATTAAATTCTTATTTAATTAATTCATGTCAATTGTCAATATTTAATAATATAGTTTTTGAATAAAGTTTGATTTAATAATTGATTAACCCATAAATCAATTATTTTAATTCAAAAATTAGTTAAGTTGAGAATAAATCACTTTATTTTTATATTAATTTATAATTAAATCATGCACAATCAGAAAAGCAGGCAACTAGAAATTAACAATCAATTTTAAAATTAAACTCAACATTTGATGATGAGTTGAAATTTGATCTAAACTCTATTTTGAGTTAAACACCGCTTTTGTGTGATTTTTGTGAGTTAATTATCTCTGATTTCTGGATAACTCAAAAAACAACTTGAGTTTATCAAGAGTGATTTATGGCTTTTCTCTTGCATCCTCAAAGCCCTGGATTTCTATAAAATCAAGGCTCAACTCTTCATAATTATCAACACTCAAATTTGCACAATTACTCTGGCGAATTGGCGATTGAAGGATTGAGCACTTGCGACAAGTGATTTGTGAGATCTTTCATAGTTGATCATTAGTTTTGCATAGTTTCATATCATAGTTTTCATATTCATTCATATAATTCTTAGATTAAATCCGCATTCAATCTCAATTTCATTCATATTAGCTTAGATTCATATAGTTTTTCATTCTTATTGCATAGAAAATCCTAAAATATAGAATAATCTACATTCATAGTCTTTCATCCTTTGCATTCAAATCCTTCATTTAGGTGTTGCATTGTCATTGATCTCGATTTCAATCTGAGAACATCATACTCACAACTACTAGAAGGCAGTAAATTGCCTGGTTAGCATAGTTTCAATTACTTGCAGATTTTAGTTTTTGCTAACCTCTAATGTTTTACTGAAGTGTTGTGTCTATAGCTAGGTAAAAAATTCACACACACATTTCTGGCACCCACCATGGGGCCCTTAAATGGGTTTCCATTCAATTTATATCAATTTTTATCAATTTCTTTTCATTTTCTGGTTAAAACTGTGATCTTTTATTTTTCTATCCGTACATTTTTCGTACTACTTTCTGACAAAAGTTGTACTAGGAAGTACTTGCTATCATACGATAGTTGATTCTATTGAGGTTCGTATCAGAAGGTACACATTATCATTTGGGAGCTCTATTGTCATATGAGAAGACACCCACTATCGTATGAGTTTCCCGACTGTCGTCTGGAAGGTAACCCACTATCGTACGAGTTTTGACACCAGAATTCAATTGTCATTTCAAAATTTTTGGCAATTTCTCAGATTTGATTTTCAGATTTGGACTAACAGCTAACCCTAACAATTGAAATCTTCTATTGTTGACTGATATTTGCTGAATTTGATTGGAAAAAGTGCAACTAAATTGCTAAAATAGGTAAAAATCTACTAAGCATGTTGCGAGGAATCCAGGTATTCTCCTCAAGCTGATAACATTTCGATTTGGATTAAAAAGAATTGTCACATGTCAAGCTTGTGTGACTTTTCTTGTTTTCATATCAGAGACTTCACTTTGGGCTATAAAATGAACATAGATTTATTTTCTGCTTATCTGTTACACATAGTAAATAGGCCCTATGAACACTGTTTGTGGATGATCTCGAGAGAGTGGGCTTCTTCCACTTGTTCATGCATGCGAAGCTCTTCTTAACGAAGGATCCCCTTGTAGGTAGGGAGGTTACTGAGAGAGTCTCATGTTCTACTAGATTGATGTGTCTTCAACTTTTGATTGATACATTCTCTCTCCAGAGGGGTTGATAGATCATACACATTTGACATCATAGATCTTTGTGAGATAATCTTGGTCTTAGCATGTCAGATTAATTTGTCTACTTTGTTTTGGTTAAAAGTGAAAAGGCTAGAGGACTATGCTCTACTCCCTTTTTGGGTAGTATCAAAAATTCAGATTCTTGAATCTAGAACTAGTCCCCATGTGGTATCTTTTGAGAGTCACCTTTAGAGAGGGTTAACCATAGTGGAGATTCCCTTAATTGGGTCAACCACATGGATGGAACCTCAAGCAGTAATAGCCATTTTTGTCATGGTAGCAGCAGCCGCTATATAAATGTCCTTGTTGAGGAAATCTTCACAGGTGTGGTCTCTTGTTGGGCTGTCAGATCTCCTTAGCAGCTCCTGATTGATTAAATTCTTAGACTGTGTCAAAACCCCGGTGCACCTAGATTGGAGTTTGCCCTCTTGAGATCACAAAAGTTGCAAAGTCAGACCATTACTACAAACCCTAGTGAGGCCAAATTTTCATTTTTCTAGGAATATATGCTTTATTGAAATTTTTTTTGGAACATACACAATTAGCACTCCTAGGGATTAGCACATTTAGTCACTTGATTGTTCATGCACAGGGTTGCTTTGTCCCCTGTTCATTATTTTTAGACGTGCTTGGAATCACTTGCTTTCTATTTTGCGTGCTTGTTTATCTATTTGGTTACTGAAAATGAACAATCCCAGAATAATCTTCAAACCTGGATAGAAAAATTTGCGAAACAATCTAAAATTGAAAACCTAAAATTTGCAAAATCTGAAGTAAAATTCCTTTCTGGAGTCAAAATTCATCCCACAAGCAAGGTCAGAAAGTTGTACGAGTTTTGGCAATTGTCATTTCAGAACCCCTGTATTGTCATATGACAGCTTGTATAGTGTCGTACGAGTTTTGCCACTAGTCAAAAGCAAAAAGTCAAAATCCTGCTATCAACTATCATGTGAGCTTTACAATTGTCATAGGAGTTTTGTCAATTGTCATTTTAGAGTATACCCACTGTCATACAATCCTGCAGAAAGTCATTTGAGAAATTTTGAAAAATTGCTAGAAAGTTGTCAAAATTGTCAGAGACCCAGTTTTTATAGCCTATTTCCAGAATTTGTCAAACAAATCACTATGTCAGGAACATAGCAGAAACTAGAACAAATTCATTTATTTTCCTAAAGTGAGCTCTTGAGTCTGATTTTGCCTTTTGATTTATCCATTTGAGTCTTTTTCATCTTGTGTCAAAACCTTGTCAAAGTTATTTTCAAATTCAGTCTTGTTACTAAAACGGCTAAGCATTGTGAGCTCATGCCTGCCATCTATTAGGCATCTACCCACACTACTATGGCACATTATCCTTCATTTATGTTTGATCTAATCTTTAATCAATTCAATCTTGACAAGGTTGCATCATTCGATCTTCTTGAATCAGGTCATTCTTCAGTTGTCTTCATCTTTCTTTCTTGCTTCACCTAAGGTTAATGGTGGAAACTAGAGCTTCCTCACATAAGACATCTTGAGAAACACTTAACAACACAACTTTGTCTACTCACATAGGTCCAACTCTCAAGCAACTCTATAATTCTGGACTCTTTACGAAGATGATGGTCTTGGCAATTTTTGATTGAAAACTAGTTATATCCCTCCTCCATCAACTCACGGAGGTAATCAACAAACTCCTCCTAACACTATCCCAAGGAGTCCTAAAAATCCTAACATGTCTCACAGAGGAACACAACATGGGTCTCAAGGACCTCATTCTCAACATGGTGTGGATTAAGAACCTACACCTTCTGAAATTGCTTGATATCAAAATGATGATGACTTCAAGAAAATGATGAGGCATTTCTTGAAAGAAGATAGAGAGGCATATTTTATAGAGTTAGCTCATCAAGGAGATAAACTTCCTCCCAAATTTAATGTTGAAGATATCATTACACATGAGGAAGAATCTCCAATCATGGCTATGATGAAATAGATGCATGCCATGCAAGTCAAACTTAACAAACTTGAAAAAGAAAAGGAACCTAAAGAGTTCTGCATGGAGGCTCTATGCCCTTTTCCCTTTGATAAAGAATTGTACATGCCACCATTCCCTAAAAGAGTGGAGATGCCTAAATATGATAAGTATGATGGAAACTCTGATCCTCAAGATCATGTTAGAGAATTTTATACTCAATCCATGGAGTTCATGCACAAACCAACTTACTTAATGCATCTTTTCCCTTGATCTCTGGGAGAGTTAGCCGTTCATTGGTTCTCTAGAATGCCTCCTACTATCAAAATTTTTGAGAAGTTAATCAAACTATTTTATCAACAATACTCCTACAATATTCAACATCTGGTCAGCATGATTGACATCTGCAATCTGAAACAATATCTAGGTGAACCATTCTTGACATTTCTCAAGAGATGGAGGAAGAAATTTTCTCTATATGCTAGACCCATTCCAGAAACTGAGAAGCTGGAAATCTTCATCAACAATCTTGTTCTAGAAATCAACTACCCTTTACAAATGCAAAATCATACATCTTTTGATAAGATGGTAGATAATGTGATCAAAATTGAGAAAGTACTTGTGAAAAAAGGAGACATCACACTTCAAAAGGACAAGTGTGAATCTGGATCTAGTTCTAAGGACAAGAACAAAAATTGGAACAAGAATAAAGGTGTTGTCATAGATGGCATTATTGATAATATCCATGCCCCATCTAAGGCACCCACTTTCAATTTGACTATTAGTACCCAGGCCATCAAAGCTTCTGAAGCTAAAGCAACAGAGTCCAACAAAAAGTCATCTGATTATAAACCTTGGGCTACAGATCCTAATCGTAAATTCACTCCTCTTGGAGAATCCTTGGAATCTGCCATGAAAAATCTATTGGAAAACAAAATCATCTACTTGCCTGAGATAAAAGTCTTTGATCCTGAACCTCAACTGAAATGGTGGAGAGAAAATGATTTCTGTGAATTCCATTCACAATAAAGGTCATAAGACTAATAACTGTGTTCGCTTGAAGCACATCATATAAGACAAAATTGATAATGGAGACATCAAAACTGACAATCATAAGAGAAATAATGATCATACAACATTCACGAAGCCATTTCCTAAACATGGTGAAGAAGATTCTTCTTCTCAGCCTAATGTGGGTACTAAAGTCAATTATGGCTACTTTGGAAACAATGCTGTCATCAATATGGTTGAACCATGTGTATCTGAGCATTGCACTATCATCACAATTGTAATAAAAGATAGAGACAATCAATCAGCTAATGCAGTTACTCAATCACAAGCTTAGGCACACCTACAAGGATAAATACCAGATTCATCCAATGTTCCTAAGGTGCCTTTCAATCTTTCATTTGCTTCTAAATAGAAGGCTACATCAAAATCTTCAAATCCTAAAGACACAAGGCCTACTTCATACATTATTTTCCAACAAATCCAACATACAAATGCAAAAATATCCATGTTTGAGTTACTTCAGATATCTCTAGCTCATAGAACCATTCTAGACAAAGCTCTGCTCGGATCTAATGTTCCTAATAACCTTGATTTAGACAGATTCCAAACTATGGTTGGTCATCTTATGTCTTCACAGAATATTTATTTTTTAGAGGAAGATGATAATTCCTTGAGTCATTTGCATAACCATCCCTTGCATATTTAAGTCTTGATCCAAAACCATCATGTCAAACATGTGTTGATAGATGGGGGTGCTGGTCTAAACATTTGTTCTTTCAGCTTGATTACACAATTGGGATTTTTAGAAATGGCCATTGATCCTAGAAAGAAGATAACTATCAAAGCATATGATGAGAAAGAAATATCTTCCAAAGGCACCATTGTCTTACCTATCAGAACAATTCCAGTAATCAAAGATACTATATGTCAAGTTCTTGATCTACCTTTGGCTTACAATATCCTTCTAGGGAGACCCTGGATACATGAAATGAAAGCTATTCCTTCTACGTACCATCAATATTTGAAATTTCCTTGTGAAGGAGTAGAGGTGACGATTCTAGCTGATCTATATACAACTTGCAATACATTGAAGGAGAGTGCTGATAAACTTGTTCCTAATAACATAGAATCTTCCACTAAGTAGCTAGACATTGCTTCAACATCCAAGATGGAAGATATTGCTAAAGAGGTTAAGATCAAAGAAAATGGTATGGGAGAATATACTATAGAGCTAGTCTTATCTTTGACATCTCTCCCTATCTCGCCTAAGTCCTATGGAAAAACTCTGAAACAGTCCAAACTAGAGTCTAAAGAACCTCTTGAAGCATATAATAGAAATTTTGTTGCAGAACAAGTATTTAAACATGAGTTTGAAGAGGATGAAGCTGTGCTTGCATGGCTATACAAAGATGAACCTAAATCTCAAGTTGTTAAAAAATGTGATGGTAAAATACCGAATATCCCTTCTAAGTCATATGGTCCAGGAGATAAGCTGATCACAAAAATGGGATATAAAGGAAAATGACCCCTAGGACTATAGGGTAAAGGTCTTTTGTCACCTCTTGATCATTGTGTTTGAGCAAACAAGAATACAACAGGTCTAGGATATAAGAAGAAGCCTTTCTATCTTAGCAAGAACTCCCCACATGTCTTAGAATAGGTTGAGCCATCCACAACAAATCAACTAAAGGGAGAAACAATAGAACAATTTGATAGTGATGATTCAGACACCACTGAAGATCTCATTCCCTATGAGTGTTTGCCTAAAGAAATAAAAGACCTCCTTAAAGCTAAAGATGATCCAATAAATAGAATTAATGCAGTAGAAACACAAGAACCTACTATAGAGAAAGAGATAGTTGCAACATAAGAACCAGCTAATCTTGAAGATAATCAAATAGACAAAGAGGAAGGTGGTAGTTATTTTGAGACAGATTCCCATGAGTATGAATTCAAATTAGAATATGAGGGTAACCCTTCTTGGGGTATTCACCCTGACTTTACTCATGTTCTTAGATTTCCTAGAGGCATAGATGAAGAATCTAATGACTATGAATGGGGAGCAATTCCAGAAGAAGATGAGCTTATTACAAAAAAACATGTTGATGTTATTCACCAATATGCACCTAAATCCAATGTAAGTCTAGACCGAAATGATGAACTTATCGAGTCTAATCCACCGATGGCTGAAGTGGATTCCCATAATGACATTGAGCCTATTCTTGAATTGAACATTTTAAGTTGTAATATCACCTTTGAACTCAAGCATCAGGTTAGGACCAATGATGACAAATCCATATCTGTAAACACTATTTCCCAATCTTTCATGACTTTGACTATCCAAAATCCTGAACTTCTTGACCAAACCTCTACAAATCTGAGCCAAGGTATTTATACCTTTCCCAATGACTATGCCCTTGCTTGCTACCTAAATGCAGTTGAGCCTATGAGGACTTCCATTAGTGAACCGAGCGTTAGCATGATAGATTCAGACATCAAGTATCTTAGTCAGAAAAATAAGAATAAGAATAAAAAGAAAAGGAGTTCTGAGGTTGAAAACCACTTTGTGGCAATCTCAGAACCTACAAAAGTAAAAATAAAATACATATTTGAAGGTGAAAACCTCTCTGAGGCACCTAAGGATGAGATATTTGATGTCCTTCCAAGTCATTTACAAGACAAATCTCCAGTTCTAATTGAGCCCACTCAATCTATCAACTTGAGAACAATAAAAGAACCACAATTGATCCATGTAGCACAATCCTTATCAGAAGAAGAGAAGTGAAAATTTACAATATTCCTAATAGATAGAAGATCAACTTTGCATGGAAGTATTTAGATATGCTAGGGTTGGATCCTAATCTTATAATGCACCATTTGTCCATAGCTCCACATGTTGCACTCTCGGTAAAAACTAAATTAGAGAAGCTACTAAAAGCCGGATTCATCCGTGTTATTGACTATGCTAAATGGATCTCAAATATTGTACCTATTTCTAAACCAGATAAATCAATCAGAGTGTGCACAGACTTTAGAGATGCAAACAAAGCATGCCCTAAGGATGATTTTCCATTACCTAACATTGATATGATAGTGGACATGACTGTGGGCTTTGAGATGTATTCTTTAATGGATGGTTTCTCCAGATATAATCAAATAAAAATTTCTCTAGAGGATCAAGAGAAAACTACTTTTACATGTGCATGGGGTACCTTCTGTTGGAATGTCATGCCATTTGGGCTTAAAAATGCTGGTGCTACATATCAACGAGCTATGACATCTATTTTTCATGACATGATGCATCAAACTATGGAGGATTATGTTGATGATACTTTAGCAAAATCTATGATTATAGCTAAACATCTAAATGACTTGACCAAGATACTAGATAGAATGGAAAAATTTAGTCTCAGACTAAACCCTAAGAAGTGTGCTTTTGGTGTCACTTCTAGAAAGCTCTTAGGATACATTGTTTCAAAAAAAGGCATTGAAGTTGATCCAGAAAAAGTTAAAGCTATCATGGAGATGCAACCCCTGAAGAATATTAGTCAAATGAGAACATTGCAAGGGAGATTTCAATCTATCAGACACTTCATATCTCAGCTAGCAGACATATCACAACCTTTTACAAAGACATTACATAAAGGTGTGACCTTTTCATGGAGCGAGGAATGTGAAAAGAACTTTAATCATATCAAGAAATATCTATCAAAACCTCCTATCTTGATGCCTCCTATTCAAGGGAAGCCTTTGATCTTATATGTCTTTGCTACAGATACATCACTGGGGGAATTGCTTGCACAACATGATGAGAACAAGAGAGAAAGAGCTATATACTATATCAGTAGAACATTGGTGGCATATGAAAAGAATTATTCTATGATTGAAAAGGCTTGTCTAGCTATGATCTTTGCATCACAAAATCTAAGACATTATATGTTGGCTCATATCATGCATTTGGTAGCTAAGATTGATCCACTAAAATACCTACTAAGAAAAGCTGCCCTCATGGGTAGATTAGCCAAATGGGTCATGCTCTTAAGTGAATTTGACATTGAATATGTTGAAAGAAAATCTATTAAAGGCCAAGGTATTTTTGATTAGTTAGTAGATGCACCTTTGTTTGATGACACACCAATGCAAATGGAATGATCAGATTCCTCTATCATGAATCTTTCTTCTAGAGAATGACAATTATTCTTTGATGGCTCCTATACACAGAATGGATTTGGAGCAGGCATTTTGTTTATCACTCCTTAGGGATACTCTATTCCTAAGTCATTTAGAATCAAATTTCCTTGTACAAAAAATATTGCTAAATATGAAGCCCTTTTAAATGGTATGAAAATAGCAATTGAGTGGAGAGTCACAGAATTACACATTCATGGAGACTCACAACTTGTAATACACCAAGTCAATGATGTGTATTAGATGAAAGATGGAAACCTCATTCCATACAAGAGAATGGTAGATGATCTAAAGAAATACTTCATATCTATCAACTTTGAGAAAATACCTAGAACAAAGAATAAGGCTGTCGATGCAATGGCAACATTATCTAGTTTATTACAGCAACCTGAACATGAGCTACGCTATGAGTTCCTGGTGGGAGCACTATCTTATCCTACATATGAATCCCTTGAAACCCACATGATTTTCACTATTGTAGGTCATGATTCATCCAGATATAAAAACCTATTCTCCTATCTCAAAGACCAAATCATTCCCGATACCTTTAACTACCATGAAAAGAGATACCTTATCTGCAATGCCTCCTGATATGTTATCATTGGTCATGATATGTATAAATGAGGTCTAGATGGTATGCTACTTAGATGTCTAGAATGGGAAGAGCCTCAACGTACGTTAGAGGAGGTCCATGGTGGTATTTGTGGGTCACACTCGAATGGTTTAACACTAGCCTAAAAACTTATTAGGGCTGGGTACTATTGGCTAGAAATGGAGAAAGAGTCTATCAAGTTTGCTAAGAACTGTCAAAAGTGCCAAGTGCATGGCAACTTAATTCATGCTCTTGGGAGAGATCTAATTCCCTTCACTACACAATGGCCTTTTCACCAATGGGCATTTGATCTTATAGGATCCATACATCCTCATTCATCTAATGGGCATACCCATATAATCACAGCTACAAATTATTTCACAAAATGGGTAGAAGCAGTCCCTTTAACACAAGCAACTGGAAAACAAATATCTATGTTCATCTTGAACTAAATCATATGTCGGTATGGTATTCCACATTCTATAGTCATAGATAATGGTGGACAATTCAAGAATAGAGACTTAGATGATCTATGTGCTAAATTCAAGATTACACAACATTGGTCATCCATCTACTATCCTCAAGGGAATGGACGAGCAGAGGCTTCTAACAAGAATCTATTGAAAATCCTACACTATACAATTAATAAAATAGGAAGAGATTGGCATCTCATAATCAATCCAGCTCTCTAGGCCTACAGAACAAGTATTAGAACGCCCACTGGGGCTACACCTTTCACTTTAGTTTATGGGTTTGAAGTGGTACTACCTATTGAGGTTGAAATCCCATCACTAAGAATCAAAATGCATGGTCTAGTAACTGATGATGACTACATAGTGTCTAGGTTGCAAGAACTTGAACTACTAGATGAGTGTAGACAAGTAACGTATGATCATCTTAGAGTATATCAGAAGAGAATGTCTAGAGGTTACAACAAGAAAGTCAGACACAAAGAATTTAAGGTTGGCGATCTAGTCTTGAGAGAGAATCCTAAAAATCAATCACATAGAGAACGCAAGGGGAAGTTTGAAACCAACTGACTAAGTCCTTTTGTTATCACTGCTAATTTTGGCTCTGGAGCCTATCAACTCTCAATGACTAAAGGAGAACAGCTTTGAGAACCAATCAACGTTCTCTATCTAAAGAAATTCTATGCCTAAGGCATTCAGTCTATGGTAAAATGTCCTGAAAAAGTCATAAAAATAAGAAAAAGTCCTGAAAAAATGAACATCTTGGTGAAAACCTAGCAATGGGTGCCTTGATGATTCACAAAAAAAATAAAAAAATATCAAAACTACAAAAAAATTGAAAAAAAAAGAAGAGAAAAAGAAAAAGTGCCTTGGTGAAAACCTGGAAACAGGCGCCTTGGTAGCAAAAATATAATCTCTGCCAAGATAGTGAAAACTCGGCAAAAGGGTGCCACTTGTTCAAAAACACTCCATCTATCAGTGCAATCTTGGTCTTTCTTAGCTTTCAATCTTGCTTTAGTTTGCATATATTTCTTGGTTTGTTTCTGCATTCCTATTTTCAATAAGTCACTCTATACACCAATCAGCTCAAACGTCTGTATCCTATCAATGTTTTAAACTTGGGGGCAATCAATGTCATATCTTATGGCCTCTAGTACATCTTAGACATGTCATATCCAGTCAGAGTCCTTTAAAGTTTCATTTGAGTCAGTTAGTCTATCTCATCTCCAGAAAGGATTATGCATCTACAATAACACAATCAAACATCAAAACGAAAATAATCTATGGTTTTACATGCTTTTATCTTCTTGTATGCTTACTGATTCACATTGAGATTTTTGCATATTGTGTCCCTTCGAGCTCTTTGATGATGTCCTTTACAGGATTTAGAGAGTGATGACTGGGGGCATCATCTTTTCTTTTTTTTCTGCTTATATGTGAAAATCTAACAACTTTGGAAATTTTGGATTGAAATGGTGTCCGTCTGTAAGAGCCTCTATCTCGAATTGGATGGCCATGTGTACCTCGACCATTGATACCTAGAAAATTCAAGGAAGTTTGATCTAACTATTGTCTTTTTGAGTGAGTTCTTTCTCCTACTGTGAAACATGATCTTACCTAAGGATGTGAATGATAAAGGGTCACTACGGGTAATTCACATTGGATTTAGAATGATCTCTTGACTGCTTGATGTGTTTGTAATGCAAGGCATATTTAGGTCATCACAACATTTATGTTTTGATGCTTATACAAATTGCTATATCAAAATGGACATGATATTTAGGTCATCTTGGTGTTTATGCCTTGGTGCTTATATCTAATCCAACATTCCAAAAAAAAAATCAATATTCATATGTTCATGGTTATATGAATAGTGGGCATTGTATTTATTCTTGCGCATACAAATTGATATTCATATGTCTATAGTTTCCTAGCTAGTGGACATTGTATTGATTTATCCAGTTACCTAAAAAGTTCAATGATGATAACAAATCGACACATGATCAATGACTAGGTCCTAGGTCTTAGGTTTGCATTTCATTTTGCATGTCATTTTTCACTTTGCATGATTGCATGATCTCACAAATTGATTGAAATTTTTAACAATTCTTATAAACTGTACTTAAACTGAAAATTATGAGCTGAATCTCATACGAAGGTTCCTCATAGAACTGCAAGCAGTCACCATCTTGAGTTAAACATCCTTTTTGACATAAGACTGAGTACTTGTCTTCATCAATACCTGCAAAACATATCATGTGTATCATTGTATTTACATTACATATTCATGATCATTCATTCCATCTATTGCATTACATACATTTCCATACATACAATTTCCATAATCAATCACATTTGCATAACATTCATACATTTGAAAGAAACCATTGCATTGCATAAATCCATACATACATTCTACTCTACTCATGGCATTTACATCACATGATATCATCATAAATTAAAAACATGACAAGTACACATGAAGTCACAACCAAAAATCTCGATCTCATATCATATAAAATTGAACTAGTTAGGGGTGCACTACTAGCACAGTGTACAAAAGAATGAGCTCATGTGAGCTATCAAAAATCAGAACAATATCAAAATCAAAAGAGAAAAAATATCAGAACATATCATGATAGATCAACTATCTTCTTGATCCTCTGCATCTGGTGGAGGTGGTGGTGGTGCATCAGGCATGACCTCAGCTCTAGGTTCTCTAGCTCCCTTTGATGCTATCATATACTAAGAGTATGTAGGAAATCTCTAAGCAAATGGGACAATGACATAGTACACAGAAACATAATAGGAAGATCATGAGGTCTGATGTGTCACCTCTGTCTATAATCTATGAACCTCCTCATGAAGCTCAGACTGCTGTCTATCTGCCTCAAGAAATCTCTCCTCCTAGTGAGCATTCCGTACCTTCAGGTCCTTAACTTGTAATCTAAGTCTCCTAATGATCTCCTATGGAGTAAGTGGTACACTAGGATCAGTATCGATTGCTAGCATATCAGTATCTACATCAGGCTACTCTATGGTCTCTTCTCTCTGTGCCTTATGACGTCTAACCTCTGCACCAAGATCAAAACTAGTATCCTCCTATAAAGGATTAGAATCACCACCTACAACCTTCTCAGCTATAAGTACATCATCTACTATGCCCACACTACCTAAAGTACCACTCTCTCCTCTAGTGTATCTCCTAGAAGTACCTACTGGTCTTCCTGCTGAAGAACTAGTTGGATGAGGAGGTGGTCTAGTATGTCTAGCTAGTCTCTATGGTGTCACCACTGGTCTCAACCTAGGAGGTGTAGGCTGGGGTATCTGTGCCTGTGCATGCCTCTGTCCTCAACTTGCTGGGGCACCTGTAACATCCATGGCCTCCTCCATGGAAGGAATCAACTCTGTAAGATCTAAGAACTTATATATCGAATGCTCTACAAGCCATCCAATGAAACCATTTATGACACCAGCATTCACGACATCTGCTCTATAATCCCAGTCTCTACTGACTATACCACTATACTCCTATGTACATAGAGCATATGATAGCTGAGGGCCCCATCCTTATCTAAGCTCTCTCAAAATCCATGTATAGGCAATGTGCTCCTGTGATGCATCCTAGATGATGCCATACTACCTCCATACCCTGGTAATAAGGAATTTCTCTATAATAGATGTGGATCACCCAATCAATACATGGCTCTAACAAAAATAACTAAACTACTCCCTTGTAGTTGGCCATGCCTCTATAAGAAAATACGGTCTCCATACTACAAAAGTCATATCATCAAGGCACTGTCTAAAGTAGTCTGTGTGGCCCATGCAGACCTATGTAACATAACCTAAATAAGTATAAATCACCGGTTCCTGTGGCTAGCGCTATGACTGATACACTAGTCTACAAACTGGGATGTGCTCCGAGGCCCATATCTGAAGAACTAAAGCACCAGAGGCAAATGATTTTCTCTCCTGATACATGATCTCGTGCATCTCAAAAAACATATGTGCTAACATACACTGACCCCAAGCCAACTCAGAAGGAGTAGCCATCAACCGTGCCACCATTGGGGCCCAGCCCATCAATAGACCATTCTACTGATGGTTGGACTTAATGATGCCTCCTATCATCCCATTAATAATGCACTCTAGTCTATGGGTTTACCCATAGTGCTATACCAAGGTCTCCCAAGAAATAGAAGAAGTCAACTGTGTATCATTTCCGGAAAGATGTCTGAATGCTAGTAGACCTGAGTTCCCCAAACTCACATAATCAAGATGTTGACCATGGAATGGTATATGTAGAATCCTATACACATCCTTGAGTGTGACAGTGATCTCTCCAGTCGGTAAGTGGAAAGTCTAGGTCTCAAAATGAAACCTCTCTATCAAGGTAGTCAATAGTCCATGGTTTACCCTAATCTCAGGTAATCGGATCAGATACTCAAAACCGCAAGAAGCAAGATGTACCCTCATAGGATCAGGCAGTGATACACAAAGTCTCTGAGTAGTAGGATGAGAAATGTGCACATGAACATCGGGATATGTAACCTACATAGTACAAAAATAGGGAATCCTATCAGTAATTTGGTTGAAAAATAGGCTAATAGTACAGAAATTGAATAGTTCACTATCTCAGAAGGTACATTCAAAGCTCAACAATCGGCCTAAGAAATCAAAAAATCAAAAATTTTGACCTAAGATGGAGTTTTAAGCTCACTGTTTCCCATACGACAATTCAGACTGGCATTGAAACTTGTACAATTTTTTATAGGGTATCATACGACAAAGCATAGTGATACAAGTTTCTAAGGATTCCTGTACGACAGAGGAGGGACCCAATGAAATGTCGTACAACTCTTGGGTCCCTCTCATATGAGTCTTGGGGGGTTTGCATACGATAAATGAAATGAAATTGGAAAGTCGTACGAGTCACTAAGGATAGTCGTACGAGCTTTCATGCATGTGAGATTTCAAAATTAAAAATGTATGAAAAATGACCTAAACATGCTACAAACATACAAAAATTGAATTTTTAGAGAGAGACGAAGGTCCACCTACTGAATGTCCATACTATCAACGTCTCTGTTGTCTGTGGCTATGCTCAAATCGATGGGAACTGATAGGTACCTTCATTTCAGCCATATTCTTGCTCAGAGGGCTCCACAAGGTTTCAAAAGTCAATGGTGAATAATGAATTGAAAATGACCCTTTTGGTCCTTATATAGCTTTTGACCTAATTTTCAAAAGTGCTTCATTTTTCATGAAAATTGCACCCCTATTTAATTTTGACATTTTGAACCCATTTTTGGGATCAAAATCAAAATCTAAGATCATTTACTATGTCAAAATCATGATTTAATTTTTTTTTTCAGATCCAGGATGTCTGACTACTTGCATAATGGACCTTCAATCATCATAAAAATCTAGAATTCAACTTAACTGATTATCTTACATCAAACTCTTGAAATTTCAACTTGGTCAACCATGGTCAAATCATGGTCAAACCTAGTCAAACTTGGTCTCCAGGACCTTCAAATGATGTAGAACATGTTCTCGGATGTGTATAACCACTTCTCAAATCAATTAACATGCTTCTAAACCATTCAATGCTGACTTTTCTTGTCAGATTTCATTTTAATCCCGAAGGGGCATGATATTACACATCATTCAAAGTCTATAAATCTCAAGTTTGTAAATCAAATCTTTCTCTCAGTAATCAAGACAACAACCATGTTTAGTTGCTGATTCATCTAAAGTCCTCATCGCTTGGGGCAAATCTATTGCAATCTGGTATCCTAATCTATCTTGTAAACTATATCAACTTTTCGTAACTATTAGTTCATTAGCATTATTTCCTTGTTTCTTTGTAACTGATGGGTTCATGATGTGATACCAATATGATTCATACAAGGAAAATAAGGTTTGGAATCAGTCACTCACTTCTTCGCAATCATAAGGTTCAGAATCAGGCATTTTGGCACTTTTTCGTAATCATCGATTCATTGTTGCTATAGTTAACATTATCTTTGGTCATTCAGGACCTAAAGCTTAAATCTTGAATCTTCAAATCTTACATCTTTAAATCTTTCAATCAATTTCTATCTCAGAATCGGTTAATCTTTCAAATCAAATTAGTTTCATACGTATATCAAACACAAACTATTCTTTGAACCACTACACTTTGCATAGTGATTCAAAGAGGGGCAAAATGTAATACCCCAAAAATGGGCTATAAGTTCATTAACCTCCTACATCTTCAAATCAAATGAAATTGACATCAAAGTCCTAACCTAAGGCACATCTGCAAATTATCAAATTTAATTGATTTTATCCTAAATTCCGCATCAGGGAATATTCCTAATTTATCCTAATTATCTTTAATTTAATAATTATTTGGCAATAAATCCTATTTATCCTAAAGTTTGATTAATTGAATATTCTTAATATTTAATTAATTAGATTTAATACTTCCACTTAATAATTTAATTACATTTAATTATATTTATTCCTAAATTGTATTATTTTATTTTGACAATAAATCTAAAATCTCATGACTAATTAATTAAATTCTTATTTAATTAATTCATGTCAATTGTCAATATTTAATAATATAGTTTTTGAATAAAGTTTAATTTAATAATTGATTAACCCATGAATCAATTGTTTTAATTCAAAAATTAGTTACGTTGAGAATAAATCACTTTATTTTTAAATTAATTTATAATTAAATCATGCACAATCAGAAAAGCAGGCAACTAGAAATTAACAATCAATTTTAAAATTAAACTCAACATCTGATGATGAGTTGAAATTTGATCTAAACTCTATTTTGAGTTAAACACTGCTTTTGCATGATTTTTGTGAGTTAATTATCTCTGATTTCTTGATAACTCAAAAAACAACCTGAGTTTATCAAGAGTGATTTATGGCTTTTCTCTTGCATCCTCAAAGCCCTGGATTTCTATAAAATCAAGGCTTGGCTCTTCATAATTATCAACACTCAAATTTGCACAACTGCTTTGGTGAATTGGAGATTGAAGGATTGAGCACTTACGACAGGTGATTTGTGAGATCTTTCATAGTTGATCATTAGTTTTGCATAGTTTCATATCATAGTTTTCATATTCACTCATAGCATTCTTAGATTAAATCTGCATTCAATCTCAATTTCATTCATATTAGCTTATATTCATATAGTTTTTCATTCTTATTGCATAGAAAATCCAAAAATATAGAATAATCTGCATTCATAGTCTTTCATCCTTTGCATTCAAATCCTTAATTTAGGTGTTGCATTGTCACTCATCTCGATTTCAATCTAAGAACATCATACTCGCACCTACTAGAAGGCAGTAAATCACTTGGTTAGCATAGTTTCAATTACTTGTAGATTTCAGTTTTTGCTAACCTCTAATGTTTTACTAAAGTGTTGTGTCTACAGCTAGGTACAAAATTCACACACACAAAAACCTCCTAGAGGTGCTAAAGGATGAGATTCTTGATATCCTCCTAGATCATTTTTTGGAAAGATCCTCAGTGTTGATTGAACTAACACAACCCATTAATTTGGGAATAACGAAAGCTCCTCAACTAGTTCACATTCCTTAGTCATTGACATAAGAAGAATAGATCCAATTCACCAGTTTCTTCAAAGAAAAGAAGATCAATTTTTCTTGGTATTATTTAGATATGTTTGGATTGGATACACATTTGATTATGGATCGCTTGTCTATTTCTCTTGATGTAAAACCAATAAAACAAAAACTAAGGAAAATGAATCCACACGTGGCATTGCTAGTCAAGGCAGAACTGGAAAAACTATTAAAAGATGGATTCATTAGAGCCATTGACTATGCAAAATGGATTTCAAACATAGTTCCTATTTCTAAGGTGGACAAATCCATAAGAGTTTGCATAGACTTCAGAGATTGAAATAAGGTTTGCCCAAAGGATGACTTTCCACTTCCCAACATAGACATAATTGTAGATTTGATGACAGGCTATGAGATGTACTCATTGATGAATGAATTTTATGGATACAATCAAATTATTATTGCCCCTAAAGATCAAGAAAAGACCGCATTCACATGTGCATGGGGAACATACTATTGGAATGTGATGCCATTTGGTCTAAAAAATGCAGGTGCAACTTATCAAAGAGCAATGACCACAATATTTCATGACATGATGCATAGAAACATGGAAGAATATGTAGATGATAAATTGGAAAAATTAAAGATAAGATCAACACATATAGAAGATCTAAGGAAAATCTTTGATAGAATGGAACAATTTCAATTAAGACTTAATCCCAAGAAATATGCATTTTGGGTATCATCTGGAAAGTTATTAGGATTCATAGTCTCAGAAAAAGGAATTGAGGTGGATCCAACAAAGGTGAAATCTATTCTTGAAATGCAACCACCTAGAAACATTAGTAAAATTAGGATGCTCCAAGGCAAGACACAATCCATAAGAAGATTTATATCTCAGTTGGCGGATAAGGCACAACCTTTCACAAAGTTGATGCACAAAGGAACTACATTCACTTGGGATGAACAATGTGAATAAAAGTTTGGGCATATGGTCCAATATATGGAAAACCTTTATTGTTATACATATCAGTAAGAGATATATCATTAAGAGTATTGCTTGCACAAGAAGATGAGGCTAAGAAAGAGAGAGCTATATACTATATCAGTAGAACTTTGGTCACATGAGTTGAACTATTCCATGATTGAAAAAGCATGCTTAGTAGTGATATTTGAATCCCAAAAGCTTAGGCATTACATGTTGGCACATAAGGTGAAACTAGTAGCTAAGATTGATCCACTCAAATATCTATTGAGTAAGGCAA
Organism: Chamaecyparis obtusa; assembly: GCA_027943335.1. NCBI lineage: Eukaryota > Viridiplantae > Streptophyta > Pinopsida > Cupressales > Cupressaceae > Chamaecyparis > Chamaecyparis obtusa. Next base: position 1,613,942 of record BSBK01000882.1, read on the forward strand.
TACTGACAGGAAGGTTAGCAAAGTGGGTCTTAATACTAAGTGAATTTGACATTGAATATGTTGATAGGAAATCCATTAAAGGACAAGTGATTGATGATCAACTTGAAGAAACACCATTAACATATGATAAGCCATTACATGTGGAATTTCTAGATGAATCTATTATGCACTTGACAAAACACTCATGGAAAATGTTTTTTCATGGCTCCTTCACACAACAAGGATCAAGAGATGGATGCTTATTCATTAAAAATCAAGGATTTAAAATTCAAAAGACATATAAGATGATCTTTTCATGTACAAAAAACATAGTAGAGTATGAAGCTCTCGTGAATGGACTCAAACTTGTAATAGAGTGAAAAATAATTGAATTACACATCTATGGAGATTCACAACTCATTATCAATCATGTGAATGGTGACTATCAAAAAAGAGATGATAAGATAATGCCTTACAAAAGAATGGTGGATGACTTGAAGAAATACTTTGTCTTTATCATATTTGAGAAAATTCCATGATAAAAAAATAGAGCAATGGATGCGATGGCTACTTTAGCATCAATTTTACAACTTGAAGAACACCAATTTCACTATGAATTCCTAGTGGAAGAGCTCCCATTCCCTTCCTATGACTCAGTTGAATCCCAAATTATTTGTGCCATTGAAACCCAAGTTTTATCTAGATATGCCCATATCTACTCTTACCTAAAAGACCAAAGAATCCCTGAAGGCTATTCCAAAAACAAAAAGAGATGCCTTATAAGAGCGACATCACGTTATATAATCATCACTAATGACTTGTATAGATGTGGTCTAGATGGTACACTTCTTAGGTGTTTAGAAAAAGAAGAGTCTAATCATGCATTAAAGGAAGTTCATGAAGGTGTGTGCAAGTCACACTCGAACAATTTTTCATTAGCCAAGAAACTCTTAACGGTTGGATATTATTGGCCCACAATGGAAAAAGATGCTATACATTTCTCAAAAACATGTATAAAATGCCAGATCCATGGTAACCTGATACATGCTCCAGCTAGGGAGCTAATTCATTTCATAACACACTGGCCATTCCAGCAATGGGCCTTTGATCTAGTTGGTTAGATATACCCAAATTCATCAAATGGACATAAATACATCATTACCGCAACTGAGTATTTCAAAAAATGGGTGGAAGTTGTACCACTGTCTAATGCAACTAGAAAACAAATTTCAATGTTCATCTTGAACTATATCATCTACATATATGGAATACCCTCGTCGATTGTGACTGACAATAGGGGTCAATTTAGAAAAAAAAAAATAGATGAGTTGTGTCTTCAATTCAAAATCACTCAACACTATTCCTCGATCTATTACCCTCAATGTAACAAATAGGCTGAAACATCAAACAAAACTATTTTGAAAAGCTTGCACAGGATAGTGAATAAATCAGGAAAGGATTGGAATTTACAAATCAATCCAGCATTGTGGGCTTACCAAAATAGCATTAGGACACCAACTAGTGCAACTCCTTTTGCACTAGTTTATGGATTAGAGGTAGTGTTACCATTTGAAGTAGAGATTCCATCATTGAGGGTATCATTGAAACATTTAGTCACTGATGAGGACTATATAATATCTAGATTGAAAGAGCTAGAATTGCTAGATGAGCGTAGGAAATAGATGTTTGGTCATCTTAAAGTCTAAAAAAAGAGAATGTCAAGAGGATATAACAAGAAAGTGAAACCAAGAATTTTTCAGGTAGGAGATCTAGTTCTAAGAGAGAATCCTAAAAATCAGCAGAATCAAGAACAAAAGGGAAAATTTGAACCCAACTGGCTAGGTCCCTTTGTCATCACATATCATTTGGATCAAGAGCCTATCAATTGGCTACGCCTGAGGGAGATGTTTTACTAGATCCAATCAATACTCTACATATGAAAAGGTTTTATGCTTGACATTGTTGAGGTAGCTTCTGTAAAGTGAAAAGAGTCCTGAAAAAAGTACAAAAAAAGCAAAAAAAGTTCCTTAAGAAAAGAAAAAACAACAAATATTGATCTTGACAAAAATAAAAAACAATGGAAAAATTCCTAAAAAAATGACCATCTCGGTGAAAACCTAGCAAATAGGCGCTTTGGTGAGTCAAAAAAAAAGAAAAGAAAAAGAAAAAGTATAAAAAATTTGGAAAAGAGAAAAAGTGTCTTGGTGAAAACCTGGTAAACAAGCACCATGATAGAAAAAATAGAAAAGGTTTGGCCAAGTGGTGAAAACCTGGTAAATAGGTGCTACTTATAATCAATGCTCTATCTATCAAGACAACACTTGCACATTTGGCCAATGCAAATTCCAGCTTGTACATATCTTTCAGTCACTTTCGTGACAAGCCAAATCCTAAAATGAACTATCAGAAAGTCATATCTTCCAAAGAATGGAATCTATCTACATTAAAGTCCTAGAGAAAATGGTTTTCCTAGGGGGAAATGATCAAAGTCATGCATGTTGCTAAGTTAGTGTCAGGACTTTCTGCTAGGGTTTCATTTATCCCTAGTCTGTGATAGATGTTAAACTATGAAAACAAAGATATTTCTTAATGCCACCAACAATAGTATTTCTTAATATTTGGACCTAAAAAGTGTTCCTAAACACTATGTCATGATGATAAGAGTTTTTCTAAACACTAAACAGGTGAGCCACCTATTGATTAAAGATAAATCTATTATTGATAATAATTTCTATTTGTGTGTTTGCAAATTAATCAACAATGTTCCTAAGCACTATAATCACAACTGTCTGTCTTTAAGGAAAATACATTGATTATAATAAAGGAATGATGAACTTTTCTTATTATTGATTTTTGATTGTTATGTTTCCTTGAGTGACTCGATGATGTCTACATTGGACTAGAGAAACAAGGACTGGGGGCATAACATTTTCTTTTTCTTTTGTTTGTGGTGATAAATCTGATGATCTAAGGTGATCGTAGGGAATGTGTGTCTATGATAAGTGCCTCCATCATGATTGGAATTCCATGTATACCTCGACTTGTTTCCTATGAAAGCTTTAGTGAGGTTAGATTTATTTCCTTTCCTATTTTAAAATACAATGAAAAACTACTTCCTAGTAAGGTACATAGTAATTAAAATTATACCCAAGGATATGAATACAAAATGAAAGGTTATTATGGTTATATATTTACACATTATGCACCAGAAAAGAAAAGGGTTTATATCAAACATGAAGTAACTGATAAAACATTCTAGCCTATATGCTTTAATGTTTAGGTTATCTTTTGACATGACAAATGAAAAGGGAAGTATTCATATTTCATGATTGCTAAATCTGTCAGTGAAAATTGTACTAACCTAATGAGGTCCCACTTACAAATGCTCTATGATGATAATTGATCCACTTTGAGTAAACAGTGATTGTCCTAGGTGTCTAGGTCTAGGTGAATTTCATTGGTTAATTGCATTAAGGTTCATTTTAGTTGCATATCATATTAATTTGCATCAGGTTCATTTAGATGCATTTCATGTTTTTAGTTGCATTGAAGTTCATTTTAAATTGCATTCATTTTAATATAGTTGCATTCATTTTAAGGTGCATCAGTATGAATGTGTGAATTCAATTACCTAAGCATCATTTTAAACTAAAAATTCTAAAAAAATTAACCATTTTCTATGTTTGACCAAGTACATCATGAAATCATAAAGAACTTAAATGAAATGACTAAGTATATATCATCGATATCCATTCATAAATCATATCATATCATAAAAGGCCCTGCATAATGCATCCATAATCATCCATACATAAATAAAAGTGAGATGTCATACACATCCATGTGCATACATAAAATAAAGGCTGCATACATTATCATAAATCATCACATTAGTTTGCATCCATACATCCATAAAGCTTTGAAAATATAAAAACATAAGCATATATTAGTGAAATATATCATGATGTCATCATATCATCACCATCTAATCTAATCATGACCAAGTATGAGCATAACATCAATATCCAAAGCATGAGACATATATCAGATAACAATGCATGTGCAGAAATCAGAAAGAATCCAAAAATTTGCATAGAGAGGAATGTTCACTTTTAGGAAAGATCACCTAGCTTATCTTCTACTTCTCTCCATACTTCAGAAATTGTGAAAACTAATAGTGACAATAGTGGTACTAATTTAGATGTTTCATCTACCTCAAATCCTACATGTAGGATTATACCTTTGATTGGTAAACTTAAGGTTGAGGATACTCCATCATCTTCCACTAGACCTCATTGGGTTAGAAAGACTCTTGATTCAACAAGTTCACTTGCGGGGGATACTTTATAAAGTTGAAGGACAAGATCACAACATCAACATGTTCCACATACATATATTGCTACAGTGATAGCTCCATATGATTTAGCATAGTTGGGTACATCGTGTCTTCCAATTATAGCATTGAGGGATGACTACATGGAAGACATTGCAGGTTTGTTTGTGGAGTCCTACATTGTAGATATTGGAGACATCATTGATGATATTGCAGAAACCTAAAAATGGTTCATACCTATGTGTCCCCTTCTAATGTGTCTTCTATCTTGTTTCATTCCTCATTTGATTAGTTACTAACATTTCTTGCATCTTTGCAATCATAACTTCAATCTCTTTGGCTGAATCGATCAAGTCTAAATCATCATGGGATCATTCCTAAATGTTCCTAAACATTCCTAAACTAATCCTAAATATTCCTAAACTTTCCTAAACCAATTCTAATTGATCTTAATCATGTCAAACCTTCCTAAATCATTTTGAATCAGTCCAAGATCATTTTTATCACATTTGATCATTTTGAAATATATTCTAGGGCATTGTCAAAGTTCATCCATGTCCGATCAAATCACTTTCAAATCAAACCAATCTTGTCAAATACTTGTTAATCTTATCCTTATCAATTCAATCCTATATCAATCCAAGGCATTTCCAAAGTTCATTGATGCCTAATCAAGTATCTTTCAAATCAATCCAATCCTAAGGGCATTGTCAAAGTTCATCGATGCCTCATCATCATCATCATCCTAATCCATGTAAATTAAATAGCATTGTACAAGATCTGTTTGGATTAGGTGATGCTGAGAGGGGGGGTGAATCAGTATTACAGAACTTTGTTTGCAACTTTAAAAAATTATAAATAATCCAAAGTAATGTAGAAATAAAAAGAACATATAGGCATAACACATTACTCATGACACCATGATTTTTTCTTGAGGAAACCCTGGTTAAAGGGAAAACCCTGGTGGGGATGGTACCCACAAATATACACTAAAATATGATGTCCCTGTTAGGAGATCTAGCCCTGTTAGGAGATGATTATTACATAGTATATTTCCTTATTAGAGGATTACAAAAACCCTGTTAGGGGCATACAAAACACCTGGTTAAAGGTGGTGAGCACAATGCTCTTTTACAATCAATACTGTCCTAAAATAGTTCACAAAAAGGGAACAATACAAGAACTTATCTTGCTTAGATGGTTCCTATTGTAGCTCGACCTATATCTAATCTCACATCTGATCTTTTCTCTTATATTCACAAACTTATCTCATCATATATCATCATCATGTTGCTTTCACAAAAGTAATTTGTACTTATACAAAATTAGCCTTCCAGTCGGCTTCACAATTGACATACAAAACATAATAGAAACTTGTGCAAATGATATACATGGAGTCAAAACTCTTATATTTCAAAAGAGTTAGCAATATACTTTATTTTCTTGTCTTAGCACATTTCCATATCCATTATGTTGTCCTTAATCATCACAACTGTTCATGTACCCTGATATACTATTTTACTATTTTTACATACATTTCGAACACTGTATCTCACACACCAGCTATCCAAAACTCATGCGATCTTAACTAAAGCATGTAAGTATACCAAAATACCTCTAGTTAACTTCACAAGCCATAATACCTTGTATTTCTCCATCGCTATCCAAAACAATGGCACTGTACTCTATTTTCCTGATTCTGGACTTAGTCATTTTCATGACTGTGAATCCAATAGCAATCTCCACAACATGTGATCACACTATCATAAGTGTTTCCATGAATGACAACCCTTAGATGATTTCACGTACTCCAAAGCATCACATGCCAACAATCTCTCCCTTTGGCATTGATAGAAACACTTAGAAAAAATGACTAAGTGTCACAGTGCAACACTCTTCTTTTCCTTCTCTTTTTTTTTATTACTTTCTTTTCTTTAAATATTTATTTTTCTTCCTCTCCCTTTGACATCAATGGCAAAGGTATTCTCAAAATTCAAAAACTAAAGCATAGGTGGACTAATGCTTACTTACCAGATTTAAAAAATCTTGGAAAGATGTTTCCAAGGTCTTAATTTCTTCAACCCATGAACTTATCAATAGCTCACTGACATGGATTAATCCATTCAGTGCATGTGATGTTGTCTCTACTGCTTTAAGCTCAATGAGAGTAGATACCATCATTGAACTTTTAACCTTTATCATCTCAGAGAGACGAGTCTCCAAATTTGAGAGCTTGGGAGTTAATAGATTTCTTAGTGAACCAAACCTGTCTGCAACTCTCCCTTTCTCCATTTCTAGTGTACCTATTTTCTCCAGTAGCCTGGATGTTTCCTTGTCTATCTCTCCAATAGTTTGTGAGGATGATTCACAATTGTCCATTATATTGTTAAGATTGGCCTTGTCTTTGGCTATGGTCTCTTCAACATTCTTCAAGTGTCTGTAAGGGTTTATACAATAGATGTATAGCTTCCTACCTTGTGATACACAACTCTTAGCCTTGAGAGTGGTAGCCATTAGAATTTATAAGTCCCATGAGATGGACTTGTGAACTTCACTCAACTTCTTTTCTAGGGAGTTCCTTTCGGCCTTTTCTTCTGCTATTTTTAGCAATGAGTCAAAGTGACTGTAAAAGCTATCCATCACTTTGCCAAGATTTTCAGTTTCATCCTTATCTTTTAGAATAATAGGAGAGGGGAGTAGAATGTTTACTATCTCTACAGCCCTACCCATTATCTTGGCTCTCTTGTCTCCTTTCTGAGATGATCTCTCCTTAGCTTTGGTAAAGGCCATGAATGAGAGTCTCATTAGTTCATCCTCATCCATGTTGTCCACATTAGAACTTACTAGTTTGGCCACACTTTCCAATAATAGAGATGAATGCAATCTATCTTTAGTAACCTCCTTTGTTTTAGGTTTCTTTTCTTCTTGCTGCAATTCTTCCACTGGTACTTTTTCTTCTGATTTCTCTTTTGATTTTCCTTCTTCTATTTGTTCCTGATCTTCTACGTCCATCACACTATCCATCTTGTCCATAAATGGATCATTTATGTCCTGCGAAGTGTCAAGGATAATAGGCACACCAATGAAAAAAAGTATGGTTGCAAGTTAACTTGAGCACTCTCATCTGTTTCCTTTGAGCTCTCTTCTAAACCCAAGGATATAGGTTTAGTATACTTAGGGGGTGACACCCTTTTGGCATGTCACACATTAGAATTTCATCTAATGCCTTTTGTGTATCTTCAATTACCTCATCATATCTTCTAGCCATAATCTTGATTAGTCTAGTTTTTGTTCTTAGTAGAGGCTTCAGTACCTTTATTATTCTTTCTCTTTCCTATATAGACACAACTGGAAACATATCATCAATAGTTTTATTCCTTATGTTTTCATCTTCAAAATGTGCTAACTATTTTCGAATTTCTAGTTTTTTGTATAGATATTTGGGAATACTTGCTTCAATTTCCAAAAAATTCTTTTTGAAGATTAAAAGATGCTCAATGAGAGTATCTTCAATGACTTCTTTCTTCTCATGACTATATCTTTCATAATATCTATTTATAGATATCAGATTTCCATCCTTGATAACCCTTTTCTGTAATGCTTTCATATCAGGTTTCCACAAGGTTTGTTGATTCTTTTGGATTATTTTCTCTTCCTCTTTTTCAATTTTCTTCTCTTCCTTTTTCTTCCTCTTTTCTTCTATTTCTTTCCCACTTGGACTGATCTATTTACCTGTCCTTGTAGATTTTCTAGGGACAATTTCAAGCATAACTTCTTAAGTCTCATCTTTTTGTGTATCAACAATAGTAATAGTAGGAACTAATGATTTCTTAGATGGATTAGGTGCATTAATAGCTATGCTAGAAGATGCCTCCATTTTGGCTCTTATATTCTTCAATTTCTCCTTAGTGATTCCCACCTTCGCAGTAATGTCTTCAACAATTTTACTGACCTTCTTTTTCCTTGTTACCTTTTCTTGTTCTTCTCTCACTTTCTCATACTTCTCTTTGTAGGTACTCCATCTTTCTTGGGTAGTGTCCTTTTCTACTACAAGTACATGCTCTACTTTCATGGTTAGTACTTTTTCACTTACTTCATATCTGATGGGATAGCACCACTTGGTTCTAGGCTTAACTATGTCAAAGCAGACACAATCTATTTCAACCATGAAACATATGGTGTCTTCATATTTTTGCACTATCTCTTCTGGTATCTTGTACCTTTCTTTCATCTACTTTTGTATTATCTTTGTCATAGAAAACAACTCTCCATCCACCCAATCCTTCTTCTACCTTCTATAGCTTTCTGAGATTTGAATTCCAATGGGTACATCATTCTTCCATGCCCTAGGATGCATGCCAGGAAAATTATGAATGACATGAATGTACATGTGAACTAGTAGTGATCCAAACCTAAATTGTTTGGATTTGTCTTTCTTAATACACTTAACATTATCTAGAAACTGTTGTGCCAATACTTTGCAAAGGTTATATTGCTTGTTTTCTTTAACCATTCTATAGGCCATCATGATAACTCAGGCAGAAACAGAGTTTGATCTACTGCTGTGAAACAATTTGTACACTAGCAACATTACTATTAATCTGACATCTTGTAAATATACACTAGTACATTTGAGGCCAATTTTTGATGGCCATTTGTCGAACTTGCGATGCCTTTTTGTTGCACTTGTGAAATATGTGTCTATCACCATTTTTGCATTGGAAATGGTGATGGAAGTGACATTCGTCGGTATTTTGACATCACATTTCATCAGAATATGCCACTCAAATAGGAACTTTAGTATGGGGCTGATCCCATCGGATGTATGTAGTTTTGACATTTGGTCTGTTAGAATGGTGATGAGTTGTGCGACAGAACATCCTATCGGATGTATAGCACTACTGTCAGATATTAGTGATAATCCATCAGAGATCTGACATGATGAAATAAACTACCGACGCAAAATGCCATCGGATGTATAGCACTTCTGTCAGAAATTGTTTACGATCTATCGAAAAAGTGGTGGATTAGCATAGTAAAGATAACAAAGCTCAAGAGACCATCATAGTTGGTCTCCATCTTTGGTCCATATATTGACAAAATATTTTACATTTTGTTAGCTCATCAAATGCGGTCATTTGAAAGAATTTAATGGATGATATTTTCATGTATAACGTATATTATTTTATATTTGACAGTGAATGAATTTATCTATTTTGTGCACTTGTATTTATTGAGTACAACCATAAAGAAGCATCTCCTCCCATGGCCTACATTACTCAAACCACGAGAGGGGATGCTTTTTTATGGTCGTGCTCGATGTATACAAGTGTGCAAAATAGATAAATTTGTTCACTGTCAAATTAAAATAATATACATTATACATGAAAATATCATCCATTAAATTATTTCAAATGACCGCATTTGATGAGCTAACGAAATGTAAAATGTTTTGTCAGTATATGGACCAAAGATGGAGACCAACTATGATGGTCTCTTGAACTCTGCTATATTTAATCCTAGCTACTGGGTAAGGGCTAGAAGACTTATACCTATCGATCGTTGAGAATAATTATCGCCTTGCCTTTATGTACACTACACAATATCCAATATAAGAGAAGGCATAAAATATGAATGGATAAATGAAATGAAAGATACAATAAAATTATCTTGTTGTTTACCTTCTCATAATTGATCCCAGTCTTGCAAAATTAATTTTATACGATCACTAGCACATTTCGTGCATGGATGAGAAACAACAGTATCCAAAGTTTCTAGATTTAGAGAAGAGCTATGAGTGGAGGCCAAAAAAGGGATATTTGTGAAGGTTTAATAGACGTAGTAATGAATCATCATCTTTGCACTGGTACTCAATCTAGAAACCCTATCTAGAGAATCTTCACATCTAGAAAATCTCCACAAAAATCCCTTCTAGCCTCCACTACTTATACATCTTCTCAGTATCTAAAAATTCTCCATCATTGGTTCCCATCATTTTTCACCATCTTCATGGACCGAGACCTTAAATTATTGAGTTTCTCTTTGTTTCAAGAATAGTTCAACATTCTCTACTTAATAGGGCCAACCACGTGAAGGTGGAAGCTCATATGGCCCCTCCTAGGAGCCTCTTATGACCCTTTCTTAGGGGTCGTAAAGGGTCATAAGGGGTCCTGGGACACAACAACTAAGAAACATAAATGTAGGCATCATGGTCACAAGTTTTTGGAGACAACATAATTGAGTGGTATACCCAGACGATGCAAAGCAACCACTAATCCTCTAGAATAGGAGGAGTAGTATTTTCTTTGCATCATCTGGGTATACCACTCAATTATGTTGTCTCCAAAAAATTGTGAGCATGATGCCTACATTTATGTTTCTCAGCTATTGTGATATCTACATTTATGTTTCTCAGTTGTCGTACATGTTTATGTGCATGTTTTTTATGTGTTTGGGAAGACATATTTCTAGTTTGGGCCTAGATCCTATGACAATTAGCTTCATAACAATTAAGTAGATGACAGATGAGCAATTAGCTTCTCAAGAAAAATCTCATAAATGAACTATGCGTACCCCAATTCCTTTGGCAACTGTGCATACCCAAAGGATAAATTTGAAAATAAGGGTAAGGCTTAAAGATCTGTCTAGTGATGCAAAATTAACTTCTTTAAGCCTTACACTTGTTGTTTTAAATATATCCTTCAGGTACGCACAAAGGGAACAAGAATTGGGGGTACACATAGCTCATTTATGAGATTTTTCTTGGAAGCTAATTGCTTAGCTCTCATCTGCTTCATTTATTATCAAGCTAATTGTCAAGGGATCCAAAGCCCAGGCTAGAAAGATGTCTTCCCATTTTGTTTAAGCCATATTCCTTATTCTTGTCAAACTTCCTTGGTACGGTAGGCATGCTCTCTATAGTACTCTTCTTCAATTTGTGTTCCATGATAAGCATCTTCTTCTTCCTAATTACAGCTAGAGCTTCCTTTTCATCAGGATTCAACTCCACTTCCCCCATCTCATCATCCTTGTCACCCTCAACTGCCATCCACAGGACCCTGAAACATCAAGGAAAATGGAATACAAAGTACACTGCTCAAAGCAAAGTTCATGTCCATATTTTTAAATGGAATACACCAAGGAGTACCATCAGAAATATTGACCATTTACAATCGATAGGTAATTGATTTGAAAGCATAATGATTTGACAATCTTTTTTCAAGATAGGCATAATCATCATGCCAACCTTAATTAGCAACATTTGTGATATATGTCAAGTACTAATTATAATCAGTATGCCCAACAAACAAAGACTTAGTAGTAAAATCATGTCCTTTGGTTTACTAGTTTACTTATAATCAGTATGTCCTTTGGTTTACTAGTTTAATCTAGTTTAAGAATGGTTTGTTTCATGTTTGAATGTACCATTGAATGAAGCTTGGCTGTATTAAGTACAATCTTAAGAATCATGACTCTTAAAATTCTCTTGTTTCCTTCAGACCTCCAAACATGTGTACTTTCAATAGCCCTCCAACAAATGGACTTGTGATGATTTTCACAATAGTACATGTGTAGGAGGACTAATCAAAGTACCACTTAGGAAAATCTAAATGTTCATCACTTGTGAATATAAGAGTTTATTGAATGGAATGACTCATTACTTGTACATTGACTAGAATGTTGGTGGAAGAAGGATGATTTGTTTGCAACCATTTTTTCAACTCTAATTTTCTCAACACAAAGGGACATTTATCATAGCCATATAAACATGATTAGTTTAAAATGGAATACACCAAGGAGTACCATCAGAAATATTGACTATTTACAATCATGAATAGTTAACCTTAATCAATTAGCTCATTTTTTTATCAGCATGTGTAGTCTTTGTGTATATGAAAAATGAATAAAATATCAAGCTGAAATAAAATAGTGAACAAAAATTCAAATTCAAGGCCTAATTTATCAAGAGCAACAAACATTAGGATGAAAGAAAAATCATTAAGACTATATAAAAATCATTAAGACTATAGAAAAATCATTAAGACTAGAAAATCAAGTTCTAGAAAAATCATTACGACTATAGAAAAATCATTTAGACTAGAAAATCAAGTTCTAGATATGAATGGTTTTGATGCTTTTCCATTACAACAATTGAGCATTCATCATTTGGTACTTCTTAGTGTATTCCATTTAAGTTTTTTAGCTACCGTGTTTATGTGCATGTTCTTTATGTGTTTGGCTTCTCTCCCTGACAAGGGATATGTCGATAGGTAATTGATTTGAAAACATAATGATTTGACAGTATTTTTTTTAGGATAGGCGTAATCATCCCGCCAACCTTAATTAGAAAAATTTGTGATATATGTCAAGTACTTATAATTAGTATGCCCAACAAACAGAGACTTAGTAGTAAAATCATGTCCTTTGGTTTACTAGTTTACTTATGATCAGTATGTCCTTTGGTTTAGTAGTTTAATCTGGTTTAAGAATGGTTTGTTTCATGTTTGAATATACCATTGAATGAAGCTTGGCTATTTAAAGTACAATCTTAAGAATTGTGACTCTTCAAATTCTCTTGTTTCCTTCAGACCTCCAAACATGTGTACTTTCAGTAGCCCTCCAAAAAATGGACTTGTGATGATTTTCACAATAGTACATGTGTAGGAGGACTGCTCAAAGTACTGCTTAGGAAAATTTGAATGTTCATCACCTGTGCATATAAGAGTTTCTTGAATGGAATGACTCGTTACTTGTACATTGACTAGAATGTTGGTGGAAGAAGGATGATTTGTTTGCAACCATTTTTTCAACTCTAATTTTCTCAACACAAAGGGACATTTATCATAGCCATAGAAACATGATTATTTTAAAATGGAATACACCAAGGAATACCATCAGAAATATTGACTATTTACAATCATGAATAGTTAACCTTAATCAAATAGCTCATTTTTTTTTCAGCATGTGTAGTCTTTGTGTATATGAAAAATGAATGAAATATCAAGCTGAAATAAAATAGTGAACAAAAATTCAAATTCAAGGCCTAATTTATCAAGAGCAACAAACATTAGGATGAAATAAAAATAATTAAGACTATAGAAAAATCATTAGGATTATAGAAAAATCATTAAGACTAGAAAATCAAGTTCTAGAAAAATCATTACGACTATAGAAAAATCATTTAGACTAGAAAATCAAGTTCTAAAAATGGACGATTCTGATGCTTTGCCATTACAAAAATTGAGCATTCATCATTTGGTACTTCTTAGTGTATTCCATTTAAGTTTTTCAGCTGCCGTGTTTATGTGCATGTTCTTTATGTGTTTGGCTTCTCTCCCTCGCAAGGGATATGTCGATAGGTAATTGATTTGAAAGCATAATGATTTGACAACCTTTTTTTAGGATAAGCGTAATCATCCCACCAACCTTAATCACTATGACCAGTTGTATGAAATTGTCAATCACATAGCATTTCACTATTTTATGAGTGGATCGTGTAGGAACAGTTAACATTAAACAAGGAGAAAACTCCTCAACACATCTTGGAAACCATTGAATTCAATAATACTATCAAAAGTACTTGCACCCTTGCACAAGCTATTCCAAACTTCAAGTAAAATGAGAAATATGCTATATCAAATCATTCATATTTATAGTAACCATTCAAAGGATCATTTTGTCAATGAACCCTTTGACTGTACCCCTACGGCAGAGAAAGGAAACCTCAAAATAGAGAAAGGAAACTTAGTAAAACTAGTCTATGCCACTGTTTGTGAGGGTACAGTCATGATAAGTGCCTCTCAAACCTCTCCAAACATGTAAGAATGTCTTTAAATACTTTATTGATATCTTCTAAACATTAACTCATGGATAGTCAAACCAGTAGTCTCCAAAGCATTCAATAAGTGAATATGAATGTTTGAAAACTACTCCCAATAATTCTTAAACAAAATAAAGTATGTTTAAGAATTGTTGGGACTGGTCCTTTGGTGTGTACTAAACAGAATAGAATTTTCAACATAGTATTATCATTCTATTTATTTTAATCTACTGGTGTCGTACCCTATCCCATGCTTTATCTCCATTATTTGATGTTATTCACTGTTTCAAAATGTTGATTGTGGTTATCAAATGGAAAAAATAGAAAAAAAAAATTTAACATGAATTTTTATTTATTTAACTGAACCAATGACATGTTTACAAAAAAGAAATATTATGATAATAATATGCTAAAAATTCTATTCTGTTTAATACAAGCCAAAGGACCAGTTGTATGAAATTGTCAATCACATAGCATTTCACTATTGTATGAGTGGATCGTGCAAGAACAGTTAACATTAAACAAGGAGCAAACTCCTCAACACATCTTGGAAACCATTGAATTCAATAATAAATAAAACCTAACACCAAAAATATTCCTTCCATTCACTTATACCAAGAATAAAGCATTTAATCCATTCAACATTACAAATAATCATTAGACAGTTACATTTCCTGGCTATGTAGAGGAACAGTCATGACCAAAATGATCAAAAGTACTTTCACCCTTGCACAAGCTATTCCAAACTTCAATTAAAATGAGAAATATGCTATATCAAATCATTCATATTTATAGTAACCATTCAAAGGATCATTTTGTCAATGAACCCTCTGACTGTACCCCTGCGACAGAGAAAGGAAACCTCAAAATAGAGAAAGGAAACTTAGTAAAACCAGTCTATGCCACTGTTTGTGAGGGTACAGTCATGATAAGTGCCTCTCAAACCTCTCCACACATGTAAGAATGTCTTTAAATACTTTATTGATCTCTTCTAAACATTAACACATGGACAGTCAAACCACTAGTCTCCAAAGCATTCAATAAGTGATAATGAATGTTTGAAAACTTTCCTCTCAACTTCCCCAACCACTCCTAATTGGTTAGAGGGATTAGTTGAGTGTTTAGACACTAAAACTTCTTAAACATACTTTATCTGATATGATGAATTGTAATATCAACAAACGTGAATCCAAACATTTCAAAATAGTGAATTGATATCCTTGAGCACAAGCACCAATAACATCAAATAATGGAGATAAAGCATGGGCTAGGGCACGACACCAGTAGAATGCAGTCATTTCAATGAGCATTCTTGATCAAACAAAATGCAATGCATTTGAAATTTGCGGTCGAATATGATGCCAGAGGCTCAAAAGACGTTGCTCGTCAAAGATACCAATCAAAGATGAAGAAATCACATACCTTCTCTCGCGCTCAGCTTGCATGAAGGAATATTTGATAGCCAAATCTTCCTTATACCACATGAGGAACATGCCATTGGTTCAGTTTAGCATGTTGTTATCATATTAGATAAAGTATGTTTAAGAATTGTTGGTAAGGATATGAATAGTGGAGATTCTAGAAATACCCCTCTAACCAATTAGGAGTGGTTGGGGAAGTTTAGAGGAAAGTTTTCAAACATTCATATTCACTTATTTAATGCTTTGGAGATTACTGGTTTGACTATCCATGCATTACCAGTGATTGAGATTCATTAAAGGATACAAAACCCTTCGTTTTGGGTTATTGTGTGTGGATTCATCCACTTTAGCCAAGAAGATCAAGAAGATGGGGCAGGAGGACATTGTGGTAGAAGAAGTATTTAGAGATATTTACATGTCCCATATCCATGAAATCGAGACTATAGGTGATGATGACCGTGTTGAGGATGAGGGGGGTCTTAATTAGGGAGGGGTAACAAGAAGCAACTTCAGGAGTTTGGAACAATATTTTAGAATCCATGAATGGTATGGGTAAGGTGACCTTCATTCTTGGCTATGACTTCAATGAAACATTGGATATGGCTGATAAGAAGAAGGATCACTTGTTGATAGTGTTCCTTGAGGGAAGGGGGATTGTGAAAGACTTGTTATCATTGTATTGTGTATTTACAATATGTTTGGATGCAGGGCAGACCAGGAGAATGAAGGATCACTCACTAATTACATGATAACCTAGTTTTGAAGGGTCACTGGTTGAGGGGACAGTCAAGGTCCAGATGTTGATAGTGTTCATTGAGGGAAGGGGGAAAAGACTTGTTATCATTGTATTGTGTATTTCCAATATGTTTGGATGCAGGGCATAACAAGAGAATGAAGGATCACTCATTGATTGCATGATAGCCCAGTTTTGAAGGGTCATTGGTTGAGGGGACAGTCAAGGTCCAAATTTTGATAGTGTTCATTGAGGTAAGGTGGATTGTAAAAGAATTGTTATCATTATATTGTGTATTTCCAATATGTTTGGATGTAGGGCAGAACATGAGAATGAAGGATCACTCACTGATTGCATGATAACCCGATTTTGAAGGGTCACTGGTTGAGGGGACAGTCAAGGTTTGGATGTTGATAGTGTTCCTTGAGGGAAGGGGGATTGTGAAATAATTTTTATCACTTTATTATGTATTTCCAATATGTTTGGATGTAGGGCAAACCAAGAGAATGAAGGATCACTCACTGATTGCATGATAACCTAGTTTTGAAGGGTCACTGGTTGAGGGGACAGTCAAGGTTGGGATGTTGATAGTGTTCCTTGAGGGAAGGGGGATTGTGAAAGGATTTTTATCATTTTATTGTGTATTTCCAATATGTTTGGATGCAGGGTAGACTAGGAGAATGAAGGATCACTCATTGATTGCATGATAACCCAGTTTTGAAGGGTCACTGGTTGAGGGGACAGTCAAGGTCTAGATGACTGGGCCATTCAAGGAACCTATTTATTTGTATTAATTTCTATTCAAATTGGATGCATGGATTTCTTGTGAATTATCGACTGCTATGTATCTTGCAACTGCATCCATAAATCTCCATATACTTCTCTAGGGTTGTAAGCCACTTAGGGATCAAAATAGAGAAACTAAATCAAAATCTTTCTTTGTCCTATTTCCTTTTAACAAATTCTCAACTATCAATGATACAACAATACATTTGATGCCTTAAGCTATCAATACACATGGTGCCTAGCTAGAAGCTCATGGGCTGTCCATTTGATAACCACAGTCAACATTTTAAAAAAATGGATATCCTTAAGCACAAGCACCAATAACATCAAATAATGGAGTTAAAGCACTAAATCAAAATCCTTCTTTGTCCTATTTCCTTTTAACAAAGTCTCAACTATCAATGATATAATACATTTGATACCCTAAGCTATCAATACAAATGGCCCCTAGCTAGAAGCTCACGGGCTGTCCATTTGATAACAACAGTCAACATTTCAAAAAAATGGATATCCTTGAGCACAAGCACCAAATATAACATCAAATAATGGAGTTAAATCATGAGCTAGGGCACGACACCAGTATAATGCGATCATTTCAATGAGCATCTCAAAAACATACAATGGCATCATTAAACATGCCAGTAATATCAACAAACGTGAATCCAAACATTTCATAATAGTGAATCGATATCCTTGAAAAAAAGCACCAATTACATCAAATAATAGAGATAAAGCACTAGCTAGGGCACGACACCAGTAGAATGCGGTCATCTCAGAAAGCATTCATGATCAAATAAAATGCAATGCATTTGAAATTTGTGGCCGAATATGATGCCAGAGGCTCGAAAGATGAAGAAATCACATACCTTCTCTTGCGCCCAGCTTTCGCTCATTTTCTCATGCTCCTTTTCTATGCCAATTGAAATAAAAATGATTTGGCGCTTCACTTTTTTTTATTTTATGTATACCTGCAACTGTCAGAATTCTGATGGTCCATTTAAAAACCATCAGAATATCGACACCATTGGGGCCTATTTAAAAAAAAAAAAAATCATTAAAAAAAAAATTACCCATTGGAAGTGTCTGTCAAAAATTGGCCCCAAATGTAGTAGTGATATATCATTAACTGACATCCCCCTCTTGTCCCCTTTAGAATGAGTTAGGGTTTCTGCCTGTTTCTTTAGGTTTTTCTCAATCATAGGTAGGGCTCCTTCATTGTCAAGGACTGTGATCTCATGAATCATTTGCGCACAGATCTTTACTGGTTGCTCACCAATCCACAAGAACTGGTCATGAATTCTACTAAGAATGATCTTAAACCATTTGACCTCTGAGAATTCTGTGAGACAGGTTAACTTAATGATTGATTGGTCTTTCAGGTGTTTGAATTCTTCTACAAAAGATCCATCAACTTCAATCATACTGTCTAACTCATTATAGATGTTAACATCCCTAATGGACTCATATTTGTAGTGAATGTATGCCCTAATATCTTCTACATGTAGTACACCTACAGGAGTTTGAGAGAACGCTCCCTCTGGATCATCCTCACAAGATTTGTATGGATGCCACTTGAATTTATACCTAGGTCTATCTACAACATCATATATCACTGGTGCATCCATGATTACTATGAAAGATTAGGTCTAAATACCTTGAACACTTGAATCCGATGATTGATTTCATGCGAGTGCAAGATCACTAAGCTCGATTAATGCTCTTCTTTCACACTTCTCTCCTTGATCACTGATCAAAAAATGGTGTGTAAATGAAATTTCTCAAGTCTTTTATCCTTTACAAGTTGAGTGTGCACATTAAATATAGGTAGCTCAACTTTGCATGCTGTCTAATCAATGCAAAAATTGTGAACATAGAAGATGGATATTCAAGTGCTGCGATCTCATCCACAGATATGAAAACATCTGTACATATTGTACACAAGCTCGCATGAGCTTACTTTGCTTATACAGGGGCTGGATAAATTCTGTTGTTTGTATCCACTGCACCCCATGAGGCCATGAGACCTTCTAGGCTAATGCCTCAAAAAATTCATCATGCGAAGACACAACATCACAAGTTGTCTCTCCCTGAACCACTGCCTTATTTAGAACTTTTACTTGCCATATCTTCTCATTCTCTGATTTCTTGTTTTCACTTATGTAATTATTTAGGCTTTTGCCACTGTCACCAATATTTTTCCTTATGATTATAGTGTTAGAGTATTATTACTTTATGCTTATTAATTAAATCATATTGATTTAATTATATAAGTTCCTATTACTCTAGTTACTTAAGCTTCATTTAGGTGCATTATTAATTAATAATGTGCAACCTAGCTTTTCCCTTTAGGGTTTCTATCTCACCTTTTATAAGGTTGAGCAATGTACTTTTTCATTATCTCGGACATTCATCTCCTCTTTCATGACAGTGTCAGCACACCTATCATACCACCTACATTGGGGATTCCCTTTCAGGATCCTTGTGTCTACTCCTTTGAGCATCAGCTCGGCCTTCCAGTGACACCTTAGCTTATGAGGTTACCTCTTTAGTGTCCACTAATTTTCACTCCTCTGCATTGGAGTCATAGTGGTTTGTTCATTGATCCAGGGGTTCTTACATTTCGGGGGGGCTTTGGAGCCTCGACCCTCTCTCACGGGGGGGTTGGCAACACGCTTTGTACTTATGGCTTTGAGAGAGTCTCTTGAAGTCATTTCTTTTAGTCTTCAGCATGCTTTTATATCTCTTTTTGGAGAGGAGTTTTTCCCACTGGGTTTTCTCCTTTGTCTCTGATTTACAGAGATTTCCTTGTACTATGTACCTGATCAGGCCTTGTTGCCAGGACCCATTTCTTGCTTTCATAGTTTTTCTAGGTCGGCTTTCTCCCTACATTCAGCTTAAGGGGGGGTGTTAGAGTATTATTACTTTATGCTTATTAATTAAATCATATTTATTTAATTATATAAGTTCCTATTACTCTAGTTACTTAAGCTTCATTTAGGTGCATTATTAATTAATTATTAATTAATAATGTGAAACCTAGCTTTTCCCTTTAGGGTTTCATCTCACCTTTTATAAGGTTGAGAAATGTACTTTTTCATTATCTCTTATGCATTTTTCACATTTGAGAGCACTTTTCTTCTGTCTCCATTTTTCTTCTCTTGTAATAGGTTATTGGCTAACAAGTTCTTCTTGGGTTGTGTAGAATTGAATTTGATCAATTCTTTCATATAGGTGGTGGTGTTTCTGGTTCATTAGATCTTCTTGGTCCTCTTTTGTTGTTATATCCATTGTATCTACAAAGTTTCACAATGTGACCTGGATTATTGCATTTGTAACAGATGGGTGGTCTTCTTCTATCTTGATTGGTCTGTAGCTTACAGTACCTTGCTGTGTGCCCAAAGTTGTTACATTTTTGACATGTAATCTTGGCTATAGTTTCTTCTCTGATATACTCTTTCTTATACCTAGATTGATCAGGTTTTCTATAATCTACCTTTTTGTGTCCATACTCATAGCAATTAAAATAGTAGCTAGTAAAGGGTTTAGAATTACCATTACTTCTACAGTCTCTTTTCATGTGACCAACTTTGTTGCATCTGAAGTATCTACCTCTAAAGGGTCTAAATTGTTCTCTAGAGTCTTCATTTGGAATAGATTTGGCTTCTTTTGGTTCTTCTTGAGTTTTTGAACTTCCAGCTTCATTGGGTCCACTCATGTCTCCTTTAGATTTTTGTTCTATTCTTTGTTCATTATTCTTGTCATTTATCATGTGTAACTCCTGAATGAGTAGTCTGGCTTGAGTGAGTTCACCTTTGATGATCTGATTGTAATTATCCAATTCCTGATATTTGTCTTTGTAATGGTCAAGTTCAGTCTTAATATTTTCTATCTGAAGGTTGGCTTGTTTTAGTGGCTCTTCAACTTTGTTTCTTTCATCCTTCTCATGCTGAATCTCCTTGATCATCAAGAGATTGATTTGTTCTTTTTCTTGTTCCAGTGTCTTTACTTTGTCTGAAGTGTCATTGTCAGAACTTTCTTTGATTTTCTCCATAAGGTCTTGTCTTTGATCTTTTATAGTCACAAGCTGTTCTTTAAGTTTCCTCATGAAACCTTATGCTCTTCTTAATTAAAATTTTAGTTCACCATTTTCGGCTTTCATCTTATCCACATCCTCAAGTGTAGCTTCAAATTTTACTTGTAAGTTTTCTGAATCCATTCTGATCTCCCTTAAGTTGTTAAGCTTTCTCTCAAAGGGCCATAAGCTCTGATACCAATTGTTAGGATTAGGTAATACTGAGAAGGGGGGGGGGGGGGGTGAATCAGTATTATAGAACTTTGTTTGCAACTTTAAACAATATAAATAATCCAAAGTAATGCAAAAATAAAAAGAACATATAGGCATAACACATTACTCATGACACCATGATTTGTTCTTGAGGAAACCCTGGTTAAAGGGAAAACCCCGGTGGGGATGGTACCCAAAAATATGCAATAAAATATGATGTCCCTATTGATCTAGGCTTGTTAGGAGCTGATTATTACATAGTACATTTCCTTGTTAGAGGATTACAAAAACCCTATTAGGGGCATACAAAACACCTGGTTAAAGGTGGTGAGCACACTGCTCTTTTACAATCAATACTGTCCCAAAATAGTTCACAAAAAGGGAACAATACAAGCACTTATCTTGCTTAGATGGTTATAATTGTAGCTTGACCTATATCTAATCTCACATCTGATCTCTACTCTTATATTCACAAACTTATCTCATCATCATATCATCATGATGCTGCTTTCACAAAAACAATCTGTACTTATACAAAATTAGCTTTCCAGTCGGCTTCACAATTGACATACAAAACATAATAGAAACTTGTGCAAATGATATACATGGAGTCGGGGCTCTTATATTTCAAAAGATTCAGCAATATACTTTATTTTATTGTCTTAGTATGTTTCCATATCCATTATGCTATCCTTAATCATTGCAACTATTCATGTACCCTGATACACTGTTTTACTGTCTTCGCATAACTTTTGAACATTGTATCTCACACACCAGCTATCCAAAACTCATGAAATCTTAACTAAAGCATGTAAGTATACCAAAATACCTCTAGTTAAATTTGCAAGCCATAATACCTTTTATTTCTCCATCACTATCCAAAACTTTGGCATTGTACTCTATTTTCTTGATTCTGGACTTAGTCATTTTCATGACTATGAATCCAGTGGCAATCTCCACAACATGCGATCACGCTATTATAAGTGTTGCCATGAATGAAAACCCTTAGATGATTTCCAGTACTCCAAAACATCACATGCCAACAAGATCATTGATGCTATTTCATCACCATTAGTAAGCTAAATAGCATTGTTAAAGTTCATCAATACTAGTTTATCCTGTCACCCTCGATCACACACATTGTTAAAGTTCATCGATGTTGTGTCATTCTATAATTAGTTTTAAATAATCAAAATTGGTTCAAAACCTTATCAAATCTTTTAAGACCAATCCCTTTTTGATCCTATGTCATCATTTGATCAATCATTTTTTACTAATTTGTCCCCTAGTGATAGATAACCCATAGTTTATTTTTTTGTATTAATTTATTTATTAGATTAATTCCCCCTATCTTATGTCTCCCACAATTAATTAATTTTATATTAATTGATTGTTCCCTTTTCCATAAATTTTGGATTTCTCATTGATTCCTAATTCCCAATTATCTTTTTTGAGGGAATAATGAATTTTGAAAATTGGAAAATATGACTCTTACAGATTCCCTTAATTTTTGCTTCATTTCCTACTAATTAGCTTCCACTTTCTTCCACCTTTCCTCTAATACATTTTCCCCCTAATTGTACTTCACCTCTTACACTTTCCCTTCATCATTTTCCATATTAATTTGCCTCCATCTTTCTATGCCATTTTTCCCCTTAATTTGTGCATTCTAAAATGCATCTCTTCCCCTTGTCATAATGTGTCATAATATGACACTTTTCTAATTTGGCCTCTCATTTTACTAATTTTTGCATAAATTTGTCATAATTATGACATATTTCTAAGTTTCACAATAACTTGCCTTTTCTTGCATTTTGGGTCTCAACCCTATTAATTGAGCCTCATTTGCACTAATTTGGCTAAACACATTCCTAGTATTCTCTTGTCATCATTTTTCTTTCAATTATTTTGTACATCTTTTTTCAAGGTCATAGAGCTACATCAATCACTTCAATGGAGAAGAAAGGAGAACATAGGAGATAGAATTGAAAGGGGGTTTTGTTTTTTGAATTGTTTTATAATTCAAGTGGCTTTTATGATAGATTATATTGGTTTGCATATATTTTTTATGAGATTTATGTTTCTCTCATTTATGCTAATCACACCTTTTTCTAGTCTTACATTTGGTGAACCCAACGTGAACATGAAAAATTTGATTTGGTTTGGTGTTTTTTGATGTATTTTGCAAGTAAAAGAACAAGATTGTGCACTTGGGAGTCTAACTTGTGATATTTGTAGGATTTATTCTTTTAGACATGCAACAAAACATAATATTTAATTAATCTTTAAAATGAACTACAAATGCATATAGACTAATTAGGAGGGCAAATGAACAACAAATTTCATCTAGCCTAATTAGTGGGTAAATGAACAACAAATTTCACATAGTCTAATTAGGTGGATCAAAGAACTAAGAATTTTCAATATTTTTAATTAGGAATGGAAAGAGCAAAAAATTCTCTTATTTTTATCACATTTCCTTTATTAATGGGTTAATGAAAAATAATTTTCACATAATTTTAATTAGGAAGGAAAAGAACCATAACTTGTGTTTTTATCACATATCCTTTCTAATTAGAAAATGAACATCTTTTCTTAAGTGTTTGAAGTTTTTTTTATATTGTAAATCCCAATGAATTGTATGGACATATCCTCTACCCTCTCCTTCACAAATCTTGGGTGAAGATAAATTCATGCAATTATTTTAGATAGTGTTGGCATAATGGTTAGTTCTCTCCTCAAGATTCGTGATATGGCTTAAGCACCTCTTATGTCTTCTATAAGTCTAGTGGTTGTATCAGACATTAAAAGGTTGATCTTTTGGTGCAATGACAACCACTACTTGTAACAAGTGGTATCATAGCTTGGTCACAGGTTCGAGTCCCCTTGGGTAACATTGAGGGGGAAATTTTTGGTATAATGGTCAGCGCTCCCCTTGAGATTTAGGACATGGCTTAACCGCCTCTTGTGTCTTCTATGAGTCTAGTGGTTGTAGCAGACATTAAAAGGTTGATCTTTTGGTGTAATGAAAACCACTACTTGTAACATAGAGGTCTTCCTTGGACCAAGGTATTCACTTTGAATGTTCCAAGGGACAACCTCAAGTGGTAATAGGCCAAAGCCAGGTCTCCATGCAAACCCCTATATAAATGTGTGATTGTGACTAATAATCCAATTGATAGTGTGGTTGGGTGATAACTCTCCTTGAGTACCCTAGTGGTCTGTAAAACCTTGGTTCTCAAGGCTGGGAGACCTCTTGTGGGAGGTTATCACAACACCCATTGAACTGGATGTCCTAGACTAAACACCATGTTTTAGTTTCCAAAAACCTTCAATTCACTGATGCAAGGGGTCACCCATGTCCGTGAAGACATCCCACACTTTTCACAGTTATTGGTAGATACAATGGTTCCTTGGGAGGTGTTGAACCTTGGAATTCAAAGCTTGGTGTGCGTGAGAAGTGAGTGCACTTTAAGGGGGAGCCTGTGCCTCCAAGATTCTAGGCTTTATGCCCTAAGTAGGTGCAACTAAACTTTGTTCAAGTGGGAATTCAATGGATATTGACCTTCAATCCTAGGTTATGGATGTGTTTGTTTAAATTTTACAACATCCATTCTACCTGATGTGTCTTGTGTGAGTACTAAAACATTGCAAAAAATTTCAAAAACACTTTCAAAACATTCCAAACATTTCAAAACCTTGCAAAACATTTCAAAACTTGTCAAAACACTCAATTTGGTCACAAATACCTTAATTCAAAACCTTGTGAACATAATGGATTTTCGAAACATGAATTTTTGGACCTTGTGGCATGATTATGAGTCTTCATCATAGTCCTCATTTTGCATAAACCTTAGCTTACATTGCATTTCTCCCTTTTCATTATCATTCTTAAGCTCTTGCATTTGGTCCTCATTGCAAAACCCTCATTATAGTCTTTAGCTTATTCCTCATTTTGCATTTACATCCCTTGAGAATTTTGCAAAAAAAATAAAATAAAAATCCAAGTCTTAGAGTCTCTCCTTATGTTGATGAATAAAGGATCTTGACTTTGTTGAAATTTTTATCAATCTTTTGTCCGTTGTCCTTTTTCAAGTCAAATTCTATCTATGTCCTGAAGGGTTTGACTTGGTCCTTTATCAATTTGATCCTTTTTTCCTTTTCTCTCTTTTTCAAATTCAAGCTCCAATATTCAACTTCCTAAGGTTACTCTTGGGTTTGTATTTTCCAAAGATTTTTTCTCAAAATTTTTAGAGCCCAAAAAATCAATTTGCATAAAGCCTTAGCTTTCATATCATATTCTAAGTCCAAAATCCCAAAATATAGTTGCATTTTGTACAATCATTCAAAATCCCAAAAATCTAAAACTTTTGCATTTGCATATCTCCCTAAGTTGCATTTT
Source organism: Chamaecyparis obtusa (assembly GCA_027943335.1). NCBI lineage: Eukaryota > Viridiplantae > Streptophyta > Pinopsida > Cupressales > Cupressaceae > Chamaecyparis > Chamaecyparis obtusa. Next base: position 1,639,701 of record BSBK01000882.1, read on the forward strand.
GCATTATCATTTCTTAAAAAGTCCTTGCATACTTTAGGTTGCATTATTATACTCTAAGTTTTCAAAAAGCCAAAAAGGTTTCATTTTTCATATAGTCATCATGCTAATTATGAAAAAGCAAGGTTCCTATCAATCCATGTACACTTCACAAACACCTTTTGACCCAAGACAAAATGCATCCTTGCAATCACAATGTTTTGACCCAAATGTGATGTACCCCTCAAGACAAGAGACCCAAGCACATTATGACCCACTACCCATGTCATTATCAAAAACACTTCCTAATCCAAGTCAAATAAAATTCTCACATGATCAACCACATCAATCCAATACACACTTGAATAAAAAGTAGATAGAGGAATTGGAGAAAGAAATTAAGCTCGTGGAATAATTAAAAAATTGTAAAAGGATTAGAAAAGATATGGCCAAACTCTGTAAATGCCCAAAAGAAAGGTTTAGTGAAATTAACGTTAAATATTTTATTGCAAGATCACAAATACCAAAACTTTTTTCACAAATACATGAAGCAAATGAAAGCTTCAACCAATCCCATTCCAATCACATTCAAGATTATTTTTTTTTCAACCAAGTCCCAGATCATGCTCAATTCAATTAAATTTCAAATCAATCATTCAACCAAGTTCCAAATCAAAGCTTCCAACCACAGTGTGACATAATTCAACCAATAGTCATCCCAATGAAACTAAGTGTGACTCAAGTAATCACACAACCTCTTTTACCCATCATGAAATCAAGTCAACCAATTCTGAGGTCACATAAATCTTTGCCTTCAAGAACATTGCATGTTAATGATCACCCTTCAAGCTCAAGCTCAAAAATTTCATCTTTGAAATATGAATCAAGCATGATCAATGATCAACCTTTTGTGGGACATGATCAATCAACATATTTTTCACAACTTGCAAATATTAATTTGGTCTCATCAATGGCTACAATAATCTCATCGCATAGAGTAAAATTGATTTCAATCTGATAATTCCCTCATTTAACACTATAGGGATGGTGACCACATGCTCGAGTAGTGGTTTGAGCAGAGGGTTCAACAGGCACAGAGTTGGGCAGAAATGGCAGGCATACGACATCAGGTAGCCATTAGAATCCTAGAGTCAACTTTTTGAGAAGTATTGCTTACAACAAGGAATCACTAGTAAGGGTAAGGGTTTGCATCAAGCAAAGCTAAGTGACATCATTATGGACCAGAGTAGACATGGGTATCATCCATCTGGGTTCCAATCGGTTCCGTTTGTTCCAAAAAACAAGGCTAAAATAGATAATATGCCCCAGTCAGATGTTGACAACTTCATGAAGATATTTAGGGGAAGGGTGATAGTACAATCGGCAAAGCCCTTTTTTTAAATCCCAGATTCCATATTAAGACACCAACAAATATCAAGGGTAGGGTTCAAAATAAGATGATCCACAATATGCCAGTAAGAGAGAAGAATTGGCTCCATATGATGACCGCTAATCTGCTTACCTACCTTGCCAGAGCTAATGCAACCTCTACTTTTGAGATTGGAGAATCTTCTTGGCAAGTAGATAAGAGGCAAGCAGCAACATTCAAACATGCCCTCATTTCTTTGGATCGAGGGTTTTTCAAAAAAAATCATGAGCAGGAAAAAAATTCAAATTTCATTCGGCCGGGTTTCAATAGATTTCGTCATATGCCCAGACAAAAGGGTATGAGCAGGGGTCATCCTCTACAACAACATCAAATCTTTGATATATGTGAAGGCATGCCACCATGTTCTCCTATAGTCATTTGATATGACCAGGATCATGATAATGATAGGGGGGATACAAGGATTAAGAAATAGAGGCCCATCGAACCTAATATAGAGCTCCAGTGGTCAGTGATAAGTAGAGCACCCTTCAAACCAAATCAATCTTTACAAGTTTGGTAGGTCAAGCAGAGATAGTTTCCACCGGTTTATCAGCAGGGCTTTGACTTCTGACCTATTCCAACAATCACTTTCCCAAATCATTTGCTACAAGATCAAGTTCAACTCCTTCGGGACAAAGCATTAATAGGTAAATTTTTGAAACTAGACCTATCGATTGATGATATTAAGTTTTGGGCCATGGAAAACTGGCCAGGTTTATCAGATATATTTTGGTTAAATATTAAGCTGGGATATTTTCTTGCAAAATTTGAATCAACTAATACGAGAGATGTTATCCATAAGAACAAAAGTTGGTTTTGTAAAGGCCTGGGTCTCTTCACCTCGATATGGACCCCCAATGTCATGCTTGAGGATAGATCCTCATTATTCTTTCCCATTTGGATTGCCTTACTAGAGTTGCCTTTAGAATACAAAGATTTGGATATCATTGAAATCATTGCCAACAGACTTGGTATATTTGCTAAACATGACTTAATTCCCTTTGAGTTTTCACATCAAGAAGTTAGAGTGTGTATTTTGCATGACACTACTAAGGAAATACCAAAATCCATTTCCCTAAAGTCTAAGTGTAGATATTGGGAACAGAAAGTGGTTCTTCAAAGCGAGGACCTCATCATGCTATATCAGAATCGGTTAGGGCATTTCACAGCCCAATGTCAGTCCCAATCATGTACCCAATTGAGGGTGTGTGATAATCACTACACAAATCCTTGGCAATGTTCATTTCATTTGGTCTCTCATTGCCCTCCACAGATGGAATTAAAAATGCCTTCATCTAGCCCTGTTGAAGCCTTTCCTATCAATATTTACCCATATGAGACATCCATTTTCTTTTATTATGCAATAAGCTACATTATGATGATCGTAATGAATTATAAACAGACTATGCTACTAGATTGGAAACCAGCAGTAGCCCATAATCCTGATTTGGATGTTTTAGTACATCAGTTGATGTTTTTTGATTCGCTAGTTAAAAAACCAATCACACATGAGGTGCTTGATAGAGAGGCTTTGGTTAATCTACGAGAAAGGAAATTATCAGACCAATTATTGATAGAGTTAGCTACTAAAATTATCTATGAGATAGCAGAAGAAGAAGGAATGCTATTGGATGAAGGCAACCTCAGCTCAATGGATTTTTAGCAATATAACAGGACACTCAAATGGAAGTACCAATATAGCACAAGAGGTAGGAATGCTGAATCTCACATCAGCTTAGTTTTCAAGTAGCTCTCAGCAAGTAAACATGATTAATCAAGAAGCACAACGGACATTAAGGTGGGATAGGATAACTCAGTTGCATGAGGATCATACCAAAATAAGGGATTTCCAAGGAGTATTTTAGGATCATTTGGAATGTAACTTGGAAGGGAACCTAGGTAAGAAAATTGAGGATATGGACTTCACAAATAAGACAGTAGGATGAAAAGATGATAGTGCACTGGAGCCCTTCTCTAATTCTGATGACACTACATACTCTCATATTAGAGACTGGATCCAAAGCAATACATTCCTTGATACAGAAGATACTCTAATTCATGAAGTCATCGAGACTGAAATAATTGATCCAAAATTTGATCAGGTAACTTTTGATACAAGTCTTACTCTCTCACTCGAACAAACACCATTCCAAAATTTACAGGTTAAGGCCACACCAAAAAAGCGAGGGAGAAAGCCAAAAAGTAATATAATCAAACAAGAAATTGTAGCAGGCATTCAATGGGAAATTCACACCTTGCAAAAGATCGACGAGGAGAACTAAGGGTTCTCCTTGTCAGGAATGAAGATAGCCTCTTGGAATGTCAGAGGATTAAATGCCTCTAAAAATGAATCAGAATCAAGCAAGACCTGGATTCTTTAAAAGTGGATGTGATACTTCTACAAGAAACAAAGATGTCATCATAATTTTTTGACAAAACAATTAGGAACTGACAAAAGTGGAACTCTGTGCATAGCCCCACGACTGGTGCTTTAGGTGGGCTGGCTATCCTTTGGGACCCTAAATTAATTCAAGGGTAGGTAATTCATAGGAGAGATAATTGGCAAGTCATCAAGTTGGAGTGTTTTAATATAAAAACTTTGCTTTTTAATATTTACAGGCCTACATCAACTCAGGATAAGTAGAGAGTATGGATGGAACTCACTCAGTTTATACTACTTCAACTAGACACACACATCATAATGGGTGGTGACTTCAATGCCATTCTCAAAATGTCTGAAAAAAATGGTGGGATCTGCCCACCTTTAAGAACAATTCAAGATTTCTCCAATTTTGTGGAGGATAATGGTTTAATGGACATGGAGCCATCAAATGGGACATTTACATGGACCAATAAAAGGGAAAATTTCACACAAATAGTTGTCAGATTGGATAGATTTCTTATTTCACAGTGCTGGAAATTAGCAAGCATTACATATCACTCAAAAATTTTGCCTCGACCAAGATCAGACCATTTCCCCATCTGTTTGCACATGACTTCAGCATTACCAAGTCAAGGTTTTCAGCACAGACCACCATTCAAATTTGAAAGGATGTGGTTGTGACATCCAAGCTTTTTGCCTTCTCTTAAGCAGTGCTAGATTTTTGCTCCAATGATAGAGGGATCCAAAATGTTTTAGTTTGCATTCAAGATGAAACACACCAAACAGTGGATCAAAAAATGGAATGAGGAGATATTTAAGAATATTTTTAGGGAAAAAGAAGTAGTTAAGGTAAACTTGGAGAACATATATAACATGATTATTAAACAAGGTATGGATGAGGATTCATATACCACATAGAAAATCCTAATGCAAGAATGGGAGGAAATTTGTAACAGAGAAGAGGAATACTAGTGGCAAAAGTCAAGAGAGTTATGGTTAAAGGAGGGGGATAGGAATACAAAATATTTTCATGCGTCAGCAAAGCAAAAATCAGAGAGTAACTGAATTTTCTCTATTACAAATGCAGAGAATGGTAACTTCTTAACAGAACCTCAAAGCATTCAAGAAGAAGGGGTTAGATTTTTTCATAATCTATTAGCCCCCCCTCCTAATCAAGGGCTAGGAGTCCCACCAATGGAGGAATTAATAGAGGCAATTCCCACCCTGATAACGGATGTTGACAACCTAAAACTTTTGGCACCATTCACTATTCAGGAACTCAAAAAAGTGGTCTTTTCTCTACCCCCAGATAAAGCCCTTGGCCCAGATGGATATACTGCTTTATTTTTTCAAGCATCGGATTGGTTGGAAATTATTGGGAGTAGTTGAAGAATCTAGGATTAGCAAATCCTTGTTAAAGAATTTCAACACCACAAACATAGCCATTATTCCAAAAGTTAAAACACCAAAAATTTTTACAAATTTTCATCTAATATCTCTTTGCAACACCATATATAAAATCATAACAAAGGCTATCTATCTAAGAATGCAACATCTCATTCCTAATCTTGTCTTGTAGCCACAAGGGGACTTTGTGCCAAGCAGGGAAATGATGGAAGGAGTCCTAGTGGCACATGAAGTTCTTCACTCCATAAAGAATAGTAAATCAACAAACTTTGTCATTAAGCTAGACATGATGAAAGCATATGACAGAGTAAACTGGGCTTTTCTTATCAAGGTGCTGTAGAAATTTGGGTTTTCGAAACGATGGTGCAAATGGATCAAGGCTTGTATTTCGGGTGCAGGTTTCTCAGTTTTGATAAATGGAGTTCCAGCTAGATTTTTCACATCCACACAAGGTGTTAGGCAGGGGGACCCATTATCTCCAGTGCTATTCATTCTTATGGCAGAGTCATTCAACAGGCTTATTCAATGAAAACAAGCATTAGGTAAGTGGATAGGTGTGCAAATTGGCCAGTCATATATTTCAGTGACACACTCTCTGTTTGCAGATGACACATTACTTTTTGGGATTGCAAATATTAATGAAGCAAGACAGATTAAGGAAACATTGGACCTTTACTCAGCAACTTCAAATCAAAGAGTCAATCCTCTCAAATCAAAAATCTATTTGTTTAACACAACTCAGATTATATCCAATAAGATAGTTAACCTCCTAGGATTCTCGGTAGATTTCTTATCGTCGATATACCTTGGCATCCCCTTCTTTATGGGAGAAAAAAAGTCAGTTTCTGGTTACCTATCATTGAGAGGATTAAATCCAAGGTAGTAGCATGGAAAGCAAGGTGGCTATCACTTTCAGGTAGAATACTATTAATCAAAATAGTACTATTAGCTATCCCTAATTATTATTTATCAGTACTCAAAGCACCTGCTTCGATTATTCAAAAAATTCAAAAGTTAATAAGAGAGTTTCTATGGACTGGGAATATGAATGGTGAAAAGAAAATTCCTCTAGTCTCTCTTGAGAAGCTGTCTCAAGCTAAGTAGCTAGGTGGAGCAGGGATACATGATCTTCAAAAAAGAAATCAAGCATTTGGGGGTAAATTAGTTTGGCAAATGTATACCAAACCACATAATGTTTGGTGTCAAATCATGCAAAAGAAGTACTTAGATGATACGAATCTGGCCAGAATTCTAATGGTATCAAATTCCCCTAAAGGCTCAACCATTTGGGATTTCATGATTTCCTCCAGAGAAATAGTAAGCAATTTTGTCACTTGGGAAGTGAACAATGGTCTATCAGTGAAATTCTGCATGATTCATTGAATGGTGCACCACCTCTAAGTCAAAGAATTGATATAGAGGCCATAGTTACTATGTGAGAAAGTGTTTGGGGAATCTATCTGAGTGATTATGTGCTAGCGGTAGGCCTACATACAAGGAAGGTAATATGGAAAGATCCACATGAGCTACCTTTATCCCCTCAAGAGATACAATGTCTGGAAGAAATATTCTCACAAAGTTTGGTCTACTTATCAAACCTACAAGATAAATTGATCTGGGCTCTGGGGATAGATGGAAAATTCACCATCAAGGATGGGTATAAGCTTATCCAACAAAGAGATGCATTGATAAAGCCATCCCATGCATTTTTGTTCTACTGGAATAATCTGACTCTGCCCAAAGTAGGATGTTTTGCCTGGTTAGCATTGAACAACAGAGCATTAACCAGTCAGAGGTTACATAGGCTAAAGATAGATCAACCTTTTAACTATCCTCTATGTGATAATCATCACGAAGATACAGATCACCTATTTCTAAATTGTCAATTTGCACAGGAATGCTAGCTTTTTGTCCTTAGAAAGTTACAATATTCTACAACACTAACAAGCAAGCTTTGGGATCTATTTGATTCATGGCCACAATTATACTCTTCATCCCTCTTCTCAGCAATTTGGAAGTGTATACCAGCACTAGTTGTTTGGGCAATATGGTGGGAGAAAAACAAAAGAATCTTCCATAGAATCTCCTCCTCAATACAAGCAGTCACAAGTCTTCTAGAGAGGTTGATATCTGAAATATTCAATGTTAGTCATAGTAAACTCAAATACAATTTGGTCATGACTTCTTGGGACTCAACAATACTTCAAGAATGGAAACAAATTCATGTACCTTTTCGCTGGGGTTACAAAACACAATCTAATAAGGTGTTTGTGAGAGATTTAGTCAAATGGATTCCACCATCTAAAGGTGTTAGTAAAATAAATTTTGATGGTTCCTCTCATGGGAATCCAGGAAGATCAGGGGCAGAAGTATGCATTTGGGATCACCAAGGATTGCTACTAGCAATAAAATGTTGCCCACTCCCAATCAGAACAAATAATATGGTAGAGGCTCAGACATTATTTGAAGGATTAATACTGGCAAAAAATGGAGGATTTCATCAGATCCATGTAGAAGGAGATTTGATGGTTATAATCTCAGCATGTCTTAATCAAATATCTCATAATTGGAGACTCACCTACATTCTTCAAAAAATTTGGCAATTATTAGACTCATTCCAAGAAGTTTAGATTTCACACACCTTGCGAGAGGGCAATCAATTAGCAGATCACCTAGCAAACAAAGGGTGTGATGGACATGAGATAGTTTCGTATAATTATGAAGCAATGGTAAATCAGGATGCCTAGTTACATGATATTTATAACCATGATAGGTTGACATAGGAAGGACTATCTTCATATGTGCGGATGTGTGATTTACCAGTGTACAGATAGGCAATTGGTGATTATTGTTTGGAGTGAGTGTAGGATAGCGCTGCAAAATTCCACATGGCTATACGGTAAGATTTGTCTGGAAGTATGAAATATTGTTATGCCAAGAGTGGATAATTTTTTAGTACTGACTTACTGTAGTTACATGCCATCACTAAGAAGAAAGTACATGGTTCAAGCTGGCATGTAATGTGATAATTAAGGGAAATGTGCGATTAAGTGCCACACACCCTATTGTATAATGAATTCAGTACATCTTAAACTCCAATTCTAGATTGTGGAAGATCTGCCATTAATTGGCACGATACATAAATGTACAGTGACGATATACATATACCCTTCCTCCCATAGCATATACTCATAGTGCATTTTGAGTTGTTTACAGAGTAGTTATTTGCGGGTGAGTACTATGTTTAGGATGGCGTTTCCCTCTTGCTAGACTTGTGGGAATTTACACGATGAGCTTTTACCAAGGAATTATAGGGTATCCATTACTCCACAGGCTCCTAAGCCCCTGCTCCAAAATAGGATTGGTGGTCCAGAACTCAACCAATTTTTTATCACTAATTCAATGCTGCATTATGGGCTGTTAGTCGTGTTGTTGGGGAACACGTTTTGTCTCCCAGAACCAATATTGTGGTTTTTCCTTCTTAAATAGTATCAATTTTTATCTCCAATTTAATGGACATGTTGCAGTCGATGGAGATGGTAGTGTACATTGCCAACAAGGTCATTCAGCCCCAATTTATCTAGGGAACATGACTTATCGAGGCTCTTCAAAGGTATGACCTTTGGTTAAGTTATGCATTAATCGGGGGATTGTTTCAACATCATGATATAATGGCAAGCTGTGAGCACTTGATGGCATATGATAGCTTCAAATGGGTGATGGAAAAGTAGAGTTTCTGAGTTGTTAACAAATATATGCAGATAGTGGGTGCGGTGCTTGGAAAGCCATTGGTGGATAAAATTCAAGGTCTGGCACACTCAATATTGGATCTTCTGCTATCGCCATTACCCCTGGTTCAACCTCTGCCTTGTTACATGTTGCCCTCTGGTAGACCAAGATAGTTCCCTGACCTAAATTTACCAACCTCACCCGGTCAATCCTCTAACAATCGACAAGTGGAGTAGAGATTGGTTGATGGTTGGGAAGCTGAAAATGTTGTTACTCTGCCGACAGGATGGGAAAAGGCTTGGGGCTTGCCCTCACCTATGGATGAATGATGGATCAGTAAATTGTACATATGTTACATTGTATAGGCATGTGGGTTAAGCCCATTTTTGAAATTTTGTAATTAATTTGTATGCTATAGGCTTTGTTATTAGGTCTATTTTGAAATTTTGAAATTTTGTAATATTCAGTACATGATACCGTTATAAATGTATCATCTTATAAGGATTGGAGGGCCATATATGTAAATATAATGTAAACATCAACATTTATCCTTGTAGGATTTGAGGGTTGTATGTTCAAACCCAATTGTAATCATCGATACATGCTATAACTTGCATACGATTGTGATCCTGGGGTTTCTTTTTGATTCTTTCATAGGGGAGTCATTGAATCAGAAAATATTAATAAAAAATATGGTAGATACCCCACTTTGGCTTTAAAAAAAATAAAATTTGGTCTCATCAAAAAGATCCACCAAGTAACAGAAGTTCAAATCTAAAGTGTTAAAGAATTTATTTCAAAAATTGGATTGTATATATGAAAAAATAATTCACCCATGTCTAGCAATGACTCATCCCAGAAAAACCACATGGATGATGCACCTATATCCTACCAAGACATTGACCTTAAAGAAACATCCATGTCTCCCACCATTCCTCCATCTCCTAAAGCTTCACAAGAGAAATTTCCTCCATCACCATCAAATGACATGTCAAATGATGAAACATTCCAAGGGCTATCCATAGAATAAATCCAAGCTAATCTATCTTTTGATGAAGGTACCTTTCATACTCCATAAACATTAGAGCCAATACCATAATGTCCTCCATCTCTACACAATCCTATTCAAGAGAGTCCTATTCAAACTCCATATCATCCATGTCAAAATATTGACCCCTTTCCAAAATCCCCCATGCATATTCCAACTCAAACCCCATGTCAAGAGGATGAACTAAAAGGCAAACAAAAAAGTCCTAAAATAAATCAAGATCAAGGTCCCAACTATGACCAATCCTCTCTAATTTTTGACCAAGATCCCATTTCCCTTGAGCCTCATGATGATCCTATTGTCCTTAATTTCCCTATAGAATATTATCCCCATCCTTCTCAAGAGAAAATTTTCCTTCCAAGTACCATTGATATTCCCTTTCCTAAGAAAGATCATGTCCTCCCTTCCATTATTTTGAATGATCCCATTCCAAGTCAAGATCAAAGTATCCCCTCACCTCTAGATACTCCACAAGATCCCATCATCCCTCTAGATCCTCCTCAAGATCCTTCCATCCCTTCATCTCCATGTCATAGTCCTCCAAATCCTCCATAAGATCCTATCACGAGATCCTATTATTCTTCCTACCCCCCTCATGATTTGAACACATTTGTGAAAGTTGTTCATACATGTCAATTGAATTCATCCATTAGAATATATTCCAATCCACTTTACAATCCTATTTTTTCTTTCATATTAGATCCACCTCAAAATAAACTCGCGTCTTTTAGAAAGACTCCTATTGTTCAAAATAATTATCAAGTAAAAGGGTTAAGCATCCATGAGAAAGGTATATTAGAACCCTTTCATAAAAAAGAAAATTCTAAAGGTCATGACCGCAATCCTAAATCTCACTCTCATGGCATTGGTATCCCTTCAAAACCTGAATCCAAATGTATAGCCCCCGCTTCACCCCTTCCATCCATCTTAGGTCCATATATTCCTCCATCCACTAGTTCACAATCCACTTATCCTTTCCCATATGCAATTCAGAAAAGGAACACATCTTTGAGAACCATTCACCCATCCAAAATGCCTCCATATTATCTATCCATGAATCCTATTCTCTTTCCAAGCAATTTGGATGTCAAGCATAAAGTCGATAAGTTAATAAATCCACATGAATTCAAGGATCAACATGTCCAATCTAATCGACATGTGAAAAAAAAATCAAATTATGACCCAAAAAGAAAAATACATGTTAAAAAGGCCATAAAGGCCCATTAAAAAAAAGAAAAAGAAAAAGCAATATGGGTTCCTAAATCTCTTGTACAAGTAGTGCAATCAAAAGACCTGCAAAAAAGTGAAAAGGGAAAATGCATGTGGATTCCCAAGAATCTTCTTGAAACACAATGTCCTAAAGGAAAATCCAAGGTGACATCCAAGATTTCTATCCCTCCATCTAAAATCCTTCCATCTTCCAAATCCATTTTGGGTCCTTATGTACCAAAATCCATATCCATTCCTCCATCAAATCCAACATCTCCTTTTCCTCCATCACTCGATCACCCCTTAAGGTGTTTGTCAATGTTGTTTTTTCATCCATTTCTATCCTCTCAAAACTAAGCCTTATTTCACTCCCTCCATTTTCCAACTCTTTTTTTCCAATATTTCATCCAACCTATCCAATCCTTTTCATAATTCTTATCCTATCCTACCAATGTCTTTGAGTATACTTTCACAATCATGGTCCATTATTGCATGTCCTTCAAGAGAATTATCCAAAGAGAAAGACGCTTGATTCCTTTGTCTATTTCATGTCATGCATCTGCTTCTCTTCAACTAAGGTTTTTACAGAGTTTAAGTTCTCCTCAAAGGTTCCAAACTTGTTACTATGAGTGTCTAATTTGCACTTAAGTAACCTGCTCACATAATCTTCTGTCTCTAACTCAGATATCTCATAGCCAAGAGGGTCTATGAACTCTATTCTAGGTTCTACAGCTTCAATGTAGGTAAAGTCAATATCAACCATGAAATAAATCTCATTTTTATACTTCTCCACAAGAGATTGTGGGATCCTTGATATGCTAGACACTATATCTTGAAATGTCTTGATTACCAATACTACATTGTCATTCACTTTATCAATACCATGCCTTCTGTACACTAGGTTAATCCTTTCCATTATAGTTTTCCCATCATTCCAGTCATTTCCAATGGTGTAATGAAATCTTCTCAATAGATGAAAAAACATATAGGTGATTAAGGATGAGAATCTAAACTGTGTATACTTAGTTTTCTTAATCTTTTCCAAATTCTCAAATAGTTGAATTCTCAGAATCTCACACATATCAACTTGTACTTTATCATCACACATCAGATAAGCTACATGTATCATTCCAGCTACCATGTCATCCTCTCTTGAGTTTGCACAAAACTTAGTTGTTAGGATCTTACATAAGTATTTGACATCATCTTGTTGAATCTTACTAATCACAATTCCTCTACCTTTATAGGATGAATTTGTGTTGTCTATGACTATTTTCCTCATGTTCTCATTTAAAGGAATGGCTCTAGTTTTAGATAGTCTAGTAACTTTATGAATCAAATCAGCTGTGATATCTATCACTCTATCTTCTAACCAAAACTTTCCATTATGAATTCTGCTTAGAATTATCTTAGTACATTCTTCATTATCAAATTGATACTGTAATGCATACTTAATGATCTCATTATCTTTCAAATGTCCAAATCCTTCTTTCAATGTCATGTCCTAATTGTAGATCTTTTGATATTCCTTGGTGAAATCACTATCACTGATAGTCTCTAGTTTGCATCCAAGATAACTTCTAAAATTCTCTAGATGTAAAACTCCATTTGGTACGGATGATAAAGCTAACCTAGGATCATCTTCCAAGGGTTCTACTGGTTCCCTTTTCATCTTAGGTCTATTTTTATCTCTGATATTGTGAATTAAAGAAACATCCATGATTTCCTCTAATTCCTTTATTGATTTAAAGATCTGCCAAGTAAAATACCTCAATTTCATGATTTAGGGCTTGCGTAGATTCGACACAAAATTCTTCTCCAAATCCTTGCAAAATTCTTCCAATCACTGCTCTTTGATCTCCTTAACACTTGAATTTTCTTTGATGATCAAATAATACTGATCATGACCTTTTATTAATTCAATCTCACTTAGATCTGACATCACATTCAATTCTTTTGCCACTTCTTTCCAAAAAGCTGATTCTACTAACCTGTAAAACTTAAAACTTCTTGCGATCTTGCAAAACATAATATTTTTCTTTGCGCTCTTAACTATAGCATTAGAACATCATATACTACCTTGCATTAACTGTGCAAGACTCAATTCATCATATATCTACTTCTAAACTAATCTAAGTTCCTATTCTACTGTAATTTTCACAAATTAAGTACTTTGAGATGGGTCAGGTAAAGATTCATTCTTACCTTTTAATACTTCACCTACCTGATTACCTTCCATGTTGAATATGTCTCCTTGATCTGTGCTTTTGATAAACTTCACTTCATCTGAATTACTACAACATCCTTTCTGACTGTTACTTGCATCTTCATTTCTTCTTGCATGATTTCTAGGGTTAGGATTGGGATGAAAAACTCTATTTCTCATTCTACAAAACCTTTATGTGTGTCCAATCTTGTTGCATATCTGACAAAGTATTCCATTGTTCCCATATCTTGCTCTAGGCTGATTGATCTGTGATCTACAATTTCTAGCAATGTGTCCAACCTTGATGCATCTATAACATATTACTCCATTTCTTCTATTCATATCTTCAGTAGGTTTCTTATTTTCATTGTTAGTATTCCTAAACATTCTACTACTATTATTATTCTCAATAAATTTAGGTTTCCTGCATTCAATATCTCTATGTCCAAAACCATGACAATTATAACAATAACCATTAAGAGGTTTGAATTGCTTACCTATGCAATCTCTCTTCATATGACCAATAGTATTACAAGCAAAACATCTACCTTTGAATTCTCTTTTCATACCTTTGGGTGATTCCTCTTGCTTAGGTGATTCTTCTTCCTTAGGTGTATCTTTAGATTTGTTAATCTCATCAAACTTCTTCTCATCTATGCCTTCAGATATTTTCAGATCTGGTTCCTTGCTTTCTTCATTTTCTTTAAAAGTGTTGAATCCAAGAGCAGTCTTATCACAGAATGGTTTTTGATAAGATATTTGTTCACCAATCTTCTCACTAGTTGAATATAGCCTTTCAAGTTGTTGTTTAGATTGAGTCAGTTCACCTTTCACAATTACATTGTATTTCTCAAGTTTAGCATACTGCAAATTAACTTTCTCAAGCTTAGATGTTACTTTACCAAGTTTATATTTTAGTCCTTCATTTTCAGTCTTTAGACTTTCATTCTCAGATTTCAGATTTGCTTCATTCTTTCCATTTCCATCTTTCAAGCTAAGCTTCAAATTTTCTATCTTCAGTTCATGCTTAAGGATCTCATTTTCTTTTTCTAAATTGTCATCACAATCTTCAATGAAAACTTTAGATTCCTTTTCAGATTTCAGATCTTCCAACTTGTTTTTCAGTTTCTCAATGAGGTTCTTTACATCATCATATTTTCTTTTTAAAATATCTCTTTCATCAGTAAGCATATCAATCTATTCAAGAGATTCTTCAAGATTCTTCTATAGTTGATCCATATCCATAGATATCTTACTCAAGCTGCTAGGCTTTCCTTGAATGATTTTTTTTCGAGTAACTAGGCTCATATACCAATTGTTAGAAATAAGGAATAATGAGAGGGGGGGGGGGGGGTGAATTAGTATTCTACAAACTTTATCTTTTTCCCAATTATGGATATAACAGATTATCTTTACACATGCATAACATGAGAAGCTAAACAACATGCATAGCAATAAAACTAAAGAACTCATAACACATTATTTATTCTCGAGGAAACCCTGGCCAAGGGAAAACCCCAGTGGGTATGGTACCCACAAAGATCCACTAATCAAAAGTATCTTGTTAAGGATGTTGACCTTGTTAGGAGTCTACTACATGCATATAATGTCTCAGTCTTGATTAAGGGACTATAGGCCTTGTTAGAAGCCTCAATCCTGTTAGGAGTTGGCAGTACAAAAAGTGATTACCAGATGAGCCCACTTCCTAAACAAGTAATGTACAATATTTATTGATTAAAAAATAGGTCAAGGTACATAACCTTATACTTCTTGCATCAATATCTTTTCACTTCTCTTTCACTATCGCTATTACATACATTCGTTCCTTCATCATATCTCCTTACAATTTACAATTACATTTATACAAGTTATTAAGATTAATAACTTTCCAGTCGGCTATCATATTAAAAAATAACTTTATCTAGGGGTTAATATCTAGGATGTCATCCCTTTATATTGTTGAGTCATTATTTTGATAAACAAAAGAATCCTTTAACTCTTTACCAATTATGTCTTCATATTCTGTCCTGTCGACTTAACACTATCTTTAGAAAAATTTTCATAACTTCTTCCGTACATGCCGTACTGACTTGCACTTTGAGGTGAGTCTTCAATAGTCACCATAGACACTATGTTAAAGTGTGTAAGCACTGAACTTACTCTAGTCGACATCACAAGTAGAAACTATCTTTAGGTTCACTGGTAAAAACACACTGTCTTATACTTAGACAATTTTGCATTGCGCTCTGACATACTAGCTCTCTGACCTATGCGATCTTCATGTAGATCATATGCTGCCATAATGAAAACATCTATGTAACCAACTCAGCCAAATTGCCAACAATCTCCCCCTTTTTCATTGGTGGCAACATATGAGAAAATTGGCTAAGTCTTACAACTTCAAAATCTCAAAATTGTGGCCATAGTATAAAATATATATACTATCCTTATAACTCAAAAAAATCTTATCTATGATCTACAATTTCAACCAATGTGTCCAACCTTGTTGCATCTATAACACATTACTCCATTTCTTCTATTCATATCTTTAGTAGGTTTCTTATCTGCATTGTTATTATTCCTAAACATTCTACTACTATTATTATTCTTAATAAATTTAGGTTTCCCGCATTCAATAGCCCTATGTCCAAAACCATGACAATTATAACAATAACCATTAAGAGGTTTGAATTTCTTACCTATGCAATCTCTCTTCATATGACCAATAGTATTACAAGAAAAACATCTACCTTTGAATTCTCTTTGCATACCTTTGGGTGATTCCTCTTGTTTAGGAGATTCTTCTTCTTTAGGTGTATCTTTAGATTTGTTGATCTCATTAGACTTCTTCTCATCTATGCTTTTAGATATTTTTAGATCTAGTTCCTTGCTTTCATCATTTTCTTTAAAATTGTTGAATCCAAGACTAGTCTTATCATAGAAAGGTTTTTGATAAGATATTTTTTCATCAATATTCTCACTAGTTGAATATAGCCTTTCAAGTTGTTGTTTGTATTGAGTTAGCTCACCTTTCATAATCTTATTGTATTTCTCAAGTTCAACATACTGCAAATTGACTTTCTCAAGTTCAGATGTTACTTTACTGAGTTCAGATTTTAGTCCTTCATTTTCAATCTTTAGACTTTCATTCTCAGATTTCAAATTTGCTTCATTCTTGCCATTTCCATCTTTCAAGCTAAGCTTCAGATTTTCTATCTTTAGTTCATGCTTAAGGATCTCATTTTCTTTTTCTAAATTGTCATCACAATCTTCAATAAAAACTTCAAATTCCTTTTCGGATCCCAGATCTTCCAACTTGTTTTTTAGTTTCTCAATGAGGTTCTTTGCATCATCATATTTTCTTTTCAAAGTATCTTTTTCAATAGTAAGCAAGTCAATCTATTCAAGAGCTTCTTCAAGATTCTTCTGTAGTTGATCCATATCCATAGAGATCTTACTCAAGCTGCTAGGCTTTCCTTGAATGATTCTTTTCTGAGTAACTAAGCTTTGATACCAATTGTTTTAAATAGGGAATACTGAGAGGGGGGGGGGGGGGGGGTTGAATCAGTATTCTACAAACTTTATCTTTTTCCCAATTATGGATATAACATATTATCTTTATACATGCATAACATAAGAAGCTAAACAACATGCATAACAATAAAACTAAAGAACTCATAACACATTATTTGTTCTCGAGGAAACCCTGGCCAAGGGAAATCCATGGTGGGGATGGTACACAAAAAGATCCACTAATCAAAAGTATTATGTTAAGGATGTTGACCCTATTAGGAGTCTATTACAAACATATAGTGTATCAGTCCTGATTAAGGGACTATAGGCCTTGTTAGAAGCCTCAACCCTGTTAGGAGTTGGCAGTACAAAATGTGATTACCAGATGAGCCCACTACCCAAAAAATTAATGTACAATATACACTAATTACAAAAGAAGGTTAAGGTACATAACCTTATACTACTTGCATCAATATATCTTTGCTGCTCTTTCACTATCACTATTACATATGCATCATATATTTCGCATCATATCACTGCTTCATTACATTTCATTACATTTCATTACTTCATCATACATCTATATATTTTCTTACAATTATAATTACATTTATACAAATAAATTTATCCAAGAGTTAACATATAGGATTTCATCCCTTTATATTTTTAAGTCATTATTTTGATAAACAAAATAATCCCTTAACTCTTTACTAATTCTGTCTTCATATTCTGTCTTGTTGGCTTGACACTGTCTTCGGTAAAACTGTCCTAACTTCTTTCGTACATGCCATACTGACTTGCACTCTAAGATGGGTGTTCAATAGTTATCATAGAATCTATGGTCAAGTATGCAAGCAATGAACTTACTCCAATCAACATCGCAAACAAAAATTGTGTCCAAGTTCACTAGTAAAAATACTGTCTCATACTTAGACAAATTTGCAATGCGCTCTATCATACTAGCTCTCTGACCTGTGTGATCTTCATGTGGATCATATGTTTCCATAATGATAACATCTATGTAACCAACTCAGCCAAATTGCCAACAATCTCCCCCTTTGTCATTGGTGGCAACATATGAGAAAATTGGCTAAGTGTACAACTTCAAAATCTCAAAATTGTGGCCATTGTATAAAATATATACTATCCTTATAAATCCTCAAAAATATTATCTCTAATATAATACTCCCCCTAAGAGTATCAATCCTTATCATAGATAATCAATTTTTTGCTATATATCTCTCCCCCTTTGACAACAATGACAAAATAGAGGTAAGGAGGGTTACAAAACTGTATCACAAAAATATTATACCTTAATTCAATTATTGCAAAGTCGATAGGCTTGCAACACAATCTAAAAAATCAATCTTTATAGCTTCTATCTCCTTCTCTCATGATTTCTTAATGGAATCTTCCACATTGAGTAGTGCGCTCAGTCCATAATATGCTATTTCACATGCTTGGAGGTTCTCAAAGTTAAAATTTTGAAAAGATGTCTTAGCTAAAAGACATTCTTCCAACTACTCTTCAATAATGCTTAACTTCATAGAGGTGTGCTCTCTCAAAAGAGTGAATCTTTTCATTTTTCTATCTCTCTCATCTTGCAAAACTCTGATTTCATCATATAGCTTCCGAATTTTCTTCTCAACATCAAATACCTTCACATTGGGGCTAGAAAGAAGGTTAGATTCATTCTGAATTTTTGCTTCCTTCATCTTCATCTTTTGATCTTCTTCTGCTATCAAGGTCTCTAATTTTGTACACTATATGTACAAAGATTTTCCTATTTCTAAATTCTTCCTCAAGTCCTTGATACAAATATCAAGATTGTTGATATCATTCCTGATATTCTAGCTAATGTTCAAAATCATTCTAGCCTCATAGGCTGCTTGTGATTTCACTTTTGCAATATCAGATAAGTTTGTGAATTCATTGTCAAAAGTGCTCATTACCTTCTTTGCTTTCTCCAGAGGGTCTGCTTCTACAATTTGTGTAGTTACAATGCTTTGTAACTTCTCAGTAAGTTCCTTCAGGCATCCTTCAAGACTTTTCACTTTCTTGTTCTTGCCAATGATTTTATTCAAGGATGTGATCAATTCCAACTGATTATCATCATCTACTTCCTTTCCCAAATGCTCAATCATAGATCCAATCTTATTCTTCTTTCCAATCTCAGGAGTAAGACTGATATCTTCTTTAGTGGGAATGGGTACTTATTTTTCTGTTATTGGGGGTTCTACAACTGTTGTCTCTGTTGTCTCTTCTCCTTTTGTACTTTCCTTCTCTTCAAAGGCCAAATTGTCAACAATGTTCTCCAAATTATTGAATACATTATCATCAGTATCCAAGGTGATCTTTGTTCCTTCTACATTCATGGTTTCATCTTCAATGTTAATGGCTGGTGGAGAGGGAATGTCCTCTTGTTCTGTTTCACTTGCTTGCTCTGCTGCAACTGATGGTTCTCCAACATTTTCTGTCATAACCTTGATTATTGCTTGCTTTGTCTCAGAATTAATTTCTTCATATCTACCTCCCATAATTTGAATGGTTCTCCTTTTGGTTCTTGGATGGGTGCTTAAGGCTTTCATGATTTGACCAAAATGTGCTTCATCTCTTACTACACAAATCTTCCTTACAAGCTTTTCTCTAATAGATGTGTCTTCCTCTGATGCTCTCTTCTTCCTATTCATAAGTTTATTATAAAAATCATCAGGTATCTGACCCTGAATTGTATCAAACTTCTTATTAGCCAAAATCATATGCTTTACTATTGCATTCTCCAGATTAAGTCTCTCTGCATAATCATAAAGATCATAGTACTTATTCATTCTTGTAAAGTCTCCATCTTCAATGATCTACTCATTAAGCTTCTCAACTTTTAGTTTCCAAGCTTTCTTCTTAATAAAAGTGACATCATCTTTTATTTCTGTAATTTTTCTTGGAATTGGTTGCACTAAAGTTTTCTTTCTCTTTCCCGGTCTAGTAGCACTTTCCTTTACTCTTTTGATAGGTGTGGAGGAAGTGGATCTAGTGGATATCTTTTCTTCTTGATCCTTCTCAATTTCTTCCACTTTCACCTTAACTTGTGATTCTTCCTGCTGTGCTGCAATTGATGATAAAGGTGGAATAGATAAAACTTCTTTTTGTCCACTCTCTCTGATTACTGCTACTATTTTCTTTGCTACTAAAAATTCATGCTCTGTCATCCCTGTATCTTTTAGGATTTTATTTATAGTACTCTCAACTCTTTTCTTAGACTACTTCTCTTCAAGTAAGGTCTTTGTGGAGTTGAAGTTCTCCTCAAAGGTTCCAAACCTATTACACTGAGTGTCCAACTTACACTTAAGTAACTTGCTAACATACTCTTCTATCTCTACCTTAGATATCTCATATCCAAGAGGGTCAATGAATGCTGTTCTAGGTTCTACTACTTCAATGTAGGTAAAGTCAGTATCCACCATAAAACATATGTCATCTTTATACTTCTCCACAAGAGACTTTGGGATCCTTGATCTGCTAGACACAATATTATGAAATATCTTGATTACCAGTATTGCACTCTCATTTACTTTATCAATAACATGTCTTCTGTACACTAGGTTAATCCTTTCCATTGTATTTAGACCATCATTCCAGTCATTTCCAATGGTGTAAGGAAATCAACTCAATAGATGAAAAAACATATAGGTGATTAAGGATGAAAACCTAAACTGTGTATAATTAGTTTTCTTAATCTTTTCCAAGTTCTCAAATAGTTGAATTCTTAGAATTTCACACATATCAACTTGTACCTTGTCAACACACATTACATAAGCTACATTTATCATTCCACTCACCATGTCATCCTCTCTTGAATTTGCACAAAACTTAGTGGTTAGGATCTTGCATAAATATCTGACATCATCTTGTTTGATCTTACTAATCACAATTCCTCTACCATTATATTATGAATTTGTATTATCAATGACTATTTTCCTCAATTTTTTTTCATTCAAAGGAATGGCTCAAGTTTTAGATAATCCAGTGACTTCATGATTCAAATCAGCTATGATATCTATCACTCTATCTTGTAACCAAAAATTCCCATTATGAATTCTTCTTAAGATAATCTTAGTATATTATTCATTATCAAATTCATACTGTAATGCATACTTAAAAATTTCATTATCTTCCAAATATTCAAATCCTTGTTTCATTGTCATATCTTGATTGTAGATCTTTTGATATTCATTTGTGAAATTACTATCATTGACAGTCTCTAGTTTGCATCCGAGATAACTTCTGAAATTCTCTAGGTGTAAAACTTTGTCTGGTACAGATGATAAAGCTAACCTAGGATCATCTTCCAAGGGTTCTACTAGTTCCCTTTTCAATGTAGGTCTATTCTTATCTCTGACATTGTGAATTAAAGAAACATCCATGATTTCTTTTAATTCCTTCGCTGATTTAAAGATCTGTCAAGTAAAATAACTTGATTTCATGATTTTACAGCTTGCGTAGATTTGACACAAAATTCTTCTCCAAATCCTTGCAAAATGCTTCCAATCACTGCTCTTTGATCTCCTTAACACTTGATTTCACTTTGATGATCAAATAATACTGATCAAAACCTTTTATTAATTCAATCTCACTTAGATCTGACATCGCATTCAATTCTTTTGCCGCTTCTTTCCAAAAAGCTATTTCTGCTAACCTGCAAAACTTAAAACTTCTTGCGATCTCGCAAAACATAAAATATTTCTTTGCGCTCTTAACCATAGCAATAGAACATCAAAAACTACCTTGCATTAACTGCACAAGACTCAGTTCATCATATATCTACTTCTACACTAATCTAAGTTCCTATTCTACTGCAATTTTCATAAATTAAGTACTTTTAGATGGGTCAGGTAAAGATTCATTCTTACCTTTTGATACTTCACCTTCCTGATTACCTTCAATGTTGAATATGTCTCCTTGATCTATGCTTTTGATAAACTTCACTTCATCTAATTTACTATAACATCCTTTTTTATTGTTACTTGCATCTTCATTTCTTCTTGCATGATTTCTAGGATTAGGATTAGGATGAAAAACTCTATTGTTCATTCTGCAAAACCTTGCTGTATGTCCAATCTTGTTGCATATCTGAAAAACAATTTCATTGTTTCCATTTCTTGGTCCAGGCTAATTGATTTGTGATCAACAATTTCTAGCCATGTGTCCAACCTTGTTGCATCTATAACACATTACTCCATTTCTTCTATTCATATCTTTAGTAGGTTTCTTATCTGCATTGTTAGTATTCCTAAACATTCTACTCCCATCATTATTCTCAATAAATTTAGGTTTCCTACATTCAATAACTCTATGTCCAAAACCATGACAATTATAACAATAACCATTAAGAGGTCTGAATTGCTTACCTGTGCAATCTCTCTTCATATGACCAATAGTATTACAAGAAAAACATCTACCTTTGAATTCTCTTTGCATACCTTTGGGTGATTCCTCTTGTTTAGGTGATTCTTCTTCTTTAGGTGTATCTTCAGATTTGTTGATATCATCAGACTTCTTCTCATCTATGCTTTTAGATATTTTCAGATCTGGTTCCTTGCTTTCATCATTTTCTTTAAAAGTGTTGAATCCAAGACCAGTCTTATCATAGAATGGTTTTTGATAAGATATTTGTTCATCAATCTTCTCACTAGTTGAATATAGCCTTTCAAGTTGTTTGTATTGAGTCAGTTCACCTTTCACAATCTTATTGTATTTCTCAAGTTCAAAATACTGCAAATTGACTTTGTCAAGTTCAGATGTTACTTTACCGAGTTTAGATTTTAGTCCATTTTTAGTCTTTAAATTTTCATTCTCAGATTTTAGATTTGCTTCATTCTTTCCATTTCCATCTTTCAAGCTAAGCTTCAGATTTTCTATCTTCAGTTCATGCTTAAGGATCTCATTTTCTTTTTCTAAATTATCATCACAATCTTCATAAAGACTTTGGATTCCTTTTCAGATCTCAGATCTTCCAACTTGTTTTTCAGTTTCTCAATGAGGTTCTTTGCATCATCATATTTTCTTTTCAAAGTATCTTTTTCAATAGTAAGCAAGTCAATCTGTTCAAGAGCTTCTTCAAGATTCTTCTGTAGTTGATCCATATCCATAGAGATCTTACTCAAGCTGCTAGGCTTTCCTTGAATGATTCTTTTCGGAGTAACTAAGCTCTGATACCAATTGATAGAAATAGGGAATACTGAGAGGGGGGGGTGAATCAATATTCTACAAACTTTATCTTTTGCCCAATTATAGATATAGAAGATTATGTTTATACATGCATAACATAAGAAGCTAAAAAAAATGCATAGCAATAAAACTAAAGAACTCATAACACATTATTTTTTCTTGAGGAAACCCTGGCCAAGGGAAAACCCCAGTGGGGATGGTACCCAAAAAGATCCACTAATCAAAAGTATCCTATTAAGGATGTTGACCTTGTTAGGAGTCTATTACAAACATATAGTGTATCAGTCCTGATTAAGAGACTATATGCCTTGTTAGAAGCCTCAACCCTGTTAGGAGTTGGCAGTACAAAAAGTGATTACCAGATGAGCCCATTGCCCAAACAAGTGATGTACAATATACACTGATTACAAAAAAAGGTTAAGGTACATAACCTTATACTGCTTGCATCAATATCTCTTCGCTGCTCTTTCACTATCACTATTACATATACATCATATATTTCACATCATATCACTGCTTCATTACATTTCATTACTTCATCATACATCTATATCTTTTCTTACAATTACAATTACATTTATACAAATAAATTTATCCAAGATTTAACATCTATATTGCTAAGTCATTATTTTGATAAACAAAATAATCCCTTAACTCTTTACTAATTATGTCTTCATATTCTATCCTGTCGGCTTGACACTTTCTTTGGTAAAACTGTCATAACTTCTTCCATACATGTCGTACTGACTTGCACTCTGAGATGGGTGTTCAATAGTCATCATAGAGTCTATGTTCAAGTGGGAAAGCACTGAACTTACTACAATCAACATCCGAAACAAAAACTATGTCCAGGTTCACTGGTAAAAATACTATCTCATACTTAGACAAATTTGCAATGCGCTTTGTCATACTAGCTCTTTGACCTGTGTGATCTTTATGTGGATCATATGTTTCCATAATGACAACATCTATGTAAAAAACTTAGCCAAATTGCCAACATGTGTATCTTCAGATTTTTTAATCTCATTAGACTTCTTCTCATCTATGCTTTCAGATATTTTTAGATTTGGTTCCTTGCTTTCTTCATTTTCTTTAAAAGTGTTGAATCCAAGACCAGTCTTATCATAGAATGGTTTTTGATAAGATATTTGTTCATCAATCTTCTCACTAGTTGAATATAGCCTTTCAAGTTGTTGTTTAGATTGAGTCAGTTCACCTTTCACAATTGCATTGTATTTCTCAAGTTCAGCATACTGCAAATTGACTTTCTCAAGTTTAGATGTTACTTTACCAAGTTTAGATTTTAGTCCTTCATTTTTAGTCTTTAGAATTTCATTCTCAGATTTTAGATTTGCTTCATTCTTTCCATTTCCATCTTTCAAGCTAAGCTTCAAATTTTCTATCTTCAGTTCATGCTTAAGGATCTCATTTTCTTTTTCTAAATTGTCATCACAATCTTCAATGAAAACTTCAAATTCTTTTTCAGATTTCGGATCTTCAAACTTGTTTTTTAGTTTCTCAATGAGGTTCTTTGCATCATCATATTTTCTTTTTAGAATATCTCTTTCATCAGTAAGCATATCAATCTGTTCAAGAGCTTCTTCAAGATTCTTCTATAGTTGATCCATATCCATAGAGATCTTACTCAAGCTGCTAGGCTTTCCTCGAATGATTCTTTTTTGAGTAACTAGGCTCATATACCAATTGTTAGAAATAGGGAATATTGAGAGGGGGGGGGGGGGGGGGTGAATCAGTATTCTAAAAACTTTATCTTTTGCCCAATTATGGATATAATAGATTATCTTTACACATGCATAACATAAGAAGCTAAACAACATGCATAACAATAAAACTAAAGAACTCATAACACATTATTTGTTCTCGAGGAAACCTTGGCCAAGGGAAAACCTTGGTGGGGATGGTACCCACAAAGATCCACTAATCAAAAGTATTATGTTAAGGATGTTGACCCTATTAGGAGTCTATTACATGCATATAGTGTCTCAGTCTTGATTAAGGGACCATAGGCCTTGTTAGAAGCCTCAACCCTGTTAGGAGTTGGCAGTACAAAAAGTGATTACCAAATGAGCCCATTGCCCAAAATATTAATGTACAATATACACTGATTACAAAATAAGGTTAAGGTACATAACCTTATACTGCTTGCATCAATATCTCTTCACTGCTCTTTCACTACCGCTATTACATATGCATCATATATTTCATATCATATCACTGCTTCATTACATTTCATTACTTCATCATACATCTATATCTTTTCTTACAATTACAATTACATTTATAAAAATAAATTTATCCAAGAGTTAACATCTATATTATTAAGTGATTATTTTGATAAACAAAATAATCCCTTAACTCTTTACTAATTCTGTCTTCATATTTTGTCATATCGGCATGACACTTTCTTCAGTAAAATCGTCATAACTTCTTCCGAACATGTCGTAATGACTTGCGCTCTGAGATGGGTGTTCAATAGTCATCATAGAGTCTATGCTCAAGTGCCCAAGTATTGAACTTACTACAATCAACATCGCAAAAAAAAACTGTGTCTGGGTTCACTTGTAAAAATACTATCTCATACTTAGACAAAATTGCAATGCACTCTGTCATACTAGCTCTCTAACCCGTGTGATCTTCATGTGGATCATATGTTTCCATAATGAAAAAATCTATGTAAACAACATAGCCAAATTGCCAACAGGTGTATCTTCAGATTTGTTAATCTCATTAGACTTCTTCTCATCTATGCTTTCAGATATTTTCAGATCTGGTTCCTTGCTTTCTTCATTTGCTTTAAAAGTGTTGAATCCAAGACTAGTCTTATCATAGAATGGTTTTTGACAATATATTTGTTCATAAATCTTCTCACTAGTTGAATATAGCCTTTCAAGTTGTTGTTTAGATTGAGTCAGTTCACCTTTCACAATTGCATTGTATTTCTTAAGTTCAGCATACTGCAAATTGACTTTCTCAAGTTCAGATGTTACTTTACCAAGTTTAGATTTTAGTCCTTCATTTTCATTCTTTAGACTTTCATTCTCAAATTTCAGATTTGCTTCATTCTTTCCATTTCCATCTTTCAAGCTAAGCTTCAGATTTTCTATCTTTAGTTCATGTTTAAGGATCTCATTTTATTTTTCTAAATTGTCATCATAATCTTCAAAGAAAACTTTAGATTCCTTTTCAAATTTTAGATCTTCCAACTTGTTTTTCAGTTTCTCAATGAGGTTCTTTGTATCATCATATTTTATTTTTAGAATATCTCTTTCATTAGTAAGCATATCAATCTATTCAAGAGCTTCTTCAAGATTCTTCTGTAGTTGATCCATATCCATAGATATCTTACTCAAGCTGCTAGGCTTTCCTTGAATGATTTTTTTCGGGTAACTAGGCTCATATACCAATTGTTAGAAATAGGGAATACTGAGAGGGGGGGTGAATCAGTATTCTACAAACTTTATATTTTTCCCAATTATGGATATAATAGATTATCTTTACACATGCATAACATAAGAAGCTAAACAACATGCATAACAATAAAACTAAAGAACTCATAACACATTATTTGTTCTCGAGGAAACCCTGGCCAAGGGAAAACCTCTATGGGGATGGTACCCACAAAGATCCACTAATAAAAAGTATTATGTTAAGGATGTTGACCTTGTTAGGAGTCTATTACATGCATATAGTGTCTCAGTCTTGATTAAGGGACTATAGGCCTTGTTAGAAGCCTCAACCCTGTTAGGAGTTGGCAGTACAAAAAGTGATTACCAGATGAGCCCACTGCCCAAACAAGTAACATAAAATATTTACTAATTACAAAATAGGTCAAGGTACATAACCTTATACTTCTTGCATCAATATCTTTTCACTTCTCTTTCACTATCGCTATTACATACATTCGTTCCTTCATCATATCTCCTTACAATTTACAATTATATTTATACAAGTTATTAAGATTAATAACTTTCCAGTCGGCTATCATATTACAAAATAAATTTATCCAAGGGTTAACATCTAGGATGTCATCCCTTTATATTGTTAAGTCATTATTTTGATAAATAAAATAATCCCTTAACTCTTTACCAATTCTGTCTTCATATTCTTTCTTGTCGGCTTAACACTATCTTTAGAAAAATTGTCATAACTTCTTCCGTACATGCTGTACTGACTTGCACTCTGAGGTGAGTCTTCAATTGTCACCATAGAGTCTATGTTCAAGTGTGCAAGCACTGAACTTACTCTAGTCGACATCGCAAACAAAAACTATCTTCAGGCTCACTACTAAAAACACACTATCTCATAATTAGACAATTTCGCATTGCGCTCTGACATACTAGCTCTCTAACCTATGCAATCTTCATGTAGATCATATGTTTCCATAATGACAACATCTATGTAACCAACTCAGCCAAATTGCCAACACTTATGTCATATTCTTTAGGATGACTAGAAATATTTCCTATCTATAATCATATTTGTTTTTATGCAAAAGGATTGCATTATCATCATGGCTTTCTATGTCATGGTATGACACATCCATTTTTCCATATTAAATAAAGCTCTCATGAAAAAAGTGCACTTACGAAAGCAAGTTTCAACATTATTAACTTTTCTTCGTCTAATTTTAGCCTTAGACTAACATTTCTTTATTTAATCCTTCTAATCATCATTCTCATTTCAACAACATGTCCTCGAATATCTTTCCACCCTTTTGTTTGAGGGGGCACCCTACCTCCATTTTGTCAATCCATTGGGGCATGATTCTTTATTTTTCTTTGAACCAAAGCTCATAATCGCATTGTCTCAAAGAGGGGAAAAATGTAGACACCTAAAAATGGTTCACACCTATGTTTCCCTTTTTAACATGTCTTCTATCTTGTGTCATTCCTCATTGATCAGTTACTAACATTTTTTACATATTTGCAATCATAAACTTGATCTCTTTGGCCAAATCGATCAAGTCTAAATCATCATGGGATCATTCCTAAACCAATCCTTGCCAATCCTAAACATTCCTAAACTGATCCTAAATATTCCTAAATATTCCTAAACTGATCCCAATCGATCCTAAATCATGTCAAACCTTCCTAAATCATTCTAAATTAGTTCAAGATCATTTATATCACATATGATAATTCTAAAATCAATTCTAGGGCATTGCAAACTTGATCGATGTTTGATCAAATCACTTTTAAATCAGTCCAATGTTTTTGAATCCTTGTCAATCTTATCCTTATCAATTCAATCCTAGATCAATCCAAGGCATTGTCAAAGTTCCTCGATGCCTAATCAAGTCTCTTTCAAATCAATCTGACCCTGAGCGCATTGTTAAAGTTAATCGATGCCTCTTCGTCATCATCCTAATCTAAGTCTATTCAATAGCATTATCAAAGATTATTGATGCTATTTCATCACCATCAGGTAGCTAAATGACATTGGAAAAGTTCATCAATGCTATTTTATCCTATCACCCTTGATCACACACATTGTCAAAGTTAATGGATCTTGTGTCGTTCCTATGTGTGTGAAAATTGTACCTAGCTGTAGACACAACACTTCAGTAAAACATTAGAGGTTAGCAAAATTGAAATCTTCAATGTAAATGAAACTAGCTAACCAGATGATTTACTACCTTCTAGTAGGTGCAAGTATGGTATTCTCAGATTTAGACCAAGATCAGTGACAATGCAACACCTAAATGAAGGATTTAAATGATTGAAAATAATGGAGATGAATGAAAATTAATCTATCTTTTTGGATTTTCAATGCAATAGGATGAAAACTGATATGAATCTAGTCTAGAATGTATAAAACTGATATGCATATTATTCTAATAATGCTATGAAAATGATATGAAAATGGATGAAAAGCTATGAAAAAAATGAATGATCTCACAAATCTCCTATCGCAAGTGCTTGATTCTTCAGATGCAATTTCGCCAGAGTAATTGTGCGAATTCGAGAGATGAATTATGAAGAGGTGAGCCTTGATTTTATAGAAATCCAGGGCTTGATGATGCATTGAGAAAAGCCATAAATCACTCTTGATAAACTCAGGTTGATTTTTGAGTTAACAAGAAATCAAGAATATTTAACTCATAAAAACATGCAAAAGCACTTTTTAACTCAAAATAGAGTTTAGATCAATTTCCAACTCACAATCACATGTTGAGTTTAAATTTAAAATTGGCTATTAATTTCTAGTTGCCCGCTTTTCTGATTGTGCATGATTTAATTTGAATTAATTTAAAAATAAACTGATTTATTCTCAACTTAACTGATTTTAAATTTAAAAATAACTGATGCATGGGTTAATCAATTATTAAATCAAACTTTTTTTCAAAACTATATTATTAAATATTGACAACTTGGATTTAATTAATTAAATAAGTATTTAATCAATTATTCGTAGGAGATTTGATTTATTGTCAAAATTAAATAATATAATTAAGAATAAATAGAATTAAATCTAATTAAATAATTAAGTGGAAAAATTAATCTAATTAATTAAATATTCATCATATTCAATTAATCAAATTTTAGGATAAATAAGATTTATCACCAAATAATCATTAAATTAAAGATAATTAGGAATATTCAAGGAATATTCCTTGATGCAGAATTAGAATGAAATCAATTAGGGTTTCGATGTTAGATGTGCAGATGTGCCTTAGGTTAGGACTTTTGTATTGATTTTGTTCGATGTGTCTATATAGGAGGTTAGTGAACCTATAGCCCATTTTTGGGGTATTATATTTTTCCCCTCTTTGAATTACTGTGCGAAGCACAGTGGTTCAAAGAATAATCTATGTATGATTAAGATACAGACTCAGTTATGTGGTGGAGAAACTGATCCTGAAAGATTAACTGATTTCGAGACAAAAATCGATTGATAGATTTGAAGATGTGATTCAGGTCTTGATTGACCAAAGAATCGAGATGATGATAACTATATCAACAATGAACCAGTGATTATGTAGAAGTGTCAAAATGCCTGATTTTGAACCTATGATTACAAAGAAGTGACAGTCCTAACTCCATACCTGATTGTTTAAAGGAGTAGTGCGGATGCCAAATCTGAACCCTTGAGTTACAAAGAACCAAAGAAATAACACGACTGAACCGATGGTTATGAAGAGAAAATATAGTTTACAAGATAAAGAGAATACCAGATTGATATGGATCTTGATGAATCTAATATGCGCTAAGTGATGATTGATTTGCCCCAAGCGACGAGGACTTTTGATGAATCAACAACTAGACGTGGTTGTTGTCTTGATTACTGAAAGAAATATTTGATTTGATAGATTTGATTGATGTGCAATACCATGCCCCCTTTGGGATGAAAGTCAAAATCTAACAAGAAAAGTTAGTATTAAATGTTCAGAAGCATGTTAATTGATTTGAGAATTGGTTATCCACGTCTAAAAATGCATTTTGCATCATTTGAAGGTCCAGAAGACCAAGTTTGACTAGGTTTGACCATGGTTAACCAAGTTGAAAATCATGAAGTTTGACGTTAGATAATTAGTTAAATTGAAAAATAGATTTCTGTGATGATAGAAGGTTGATTATGCAAGCAGTCGGCCGTCCTAGGTCTGAAAATTTTAAATCATCATTTTGACAAAGTAAATGATCTTAGATTTTGATTTTGATCCCGAAAATAGATTCAGACTATCGAAATTAGCCAGGGGTGCAATTTTCATGGAAAACAGAGCACTTTGAAAAATTAGGTCAAAACCTATATAAGGCCCAAAAGGGTCATTTTCAATTCATTATTCACATTTGACTTTAGAAACTTCTATGGAGCCCTCTGAGAGAAAAATGGCCAAGGTGAAAGTTCCAGTCTCTTCACATTGATTCGAGTGCAGTCAGTGATACCATCGACTTCCCCAGTATGGGAACTCGGTAAGTGGACCTCTGTGCCTCTCTGTGAATTCAAATTTTCCATGTTTTTATGCTTTTAGGATCTTTTTTGTACGTATTTTAATTTTTGAATTTTTCTAGCATAGAAACTCGTATGGCAGTCCACTAGGACTCGTACGCCTTTTGAAATTTCTTTAGAGTGTCATCCCAAAACTGTCTGAAACTTGTATGAGAGGGACCCAAGTGTCATATGACATTTCGTCACGTCCCTCAAATCTTGTATGGAAACCTGCATAATGTCATGTATGCATGAATTGTCATAGGGGAACCCCTGAAAACTCGTATGAGTTTTCATACCAGTCTGAAAACTTGTATGGAAAATAATGAGACTTTTTCACCTCAGGTCAAATTTTTGAGTTTTTCAAGTTCATAGGCTAATTCCTTAGTATTTAATGTACCTTCTGAAGTGTTCATCTTGTCAATTCCTATACTGATAGCCTAATTTTTGACCAAGTTATTGATAGGATACCCTATTTTTATGTTGTGTAGGTCATCAACCCTGATGTGCATGTCCGTATATCACACCCAGTGACCCAGAGACTGTGTGTGTCACCGCCAGACCTGATGGGAGCACACTTAGCTTTTTGTGGATTGGAGTATCTTATACAGTTGCCTGAGATTCAGGTGAACCATAGTCTACTAACTGCATTGATAGAGTGGTTCCAATCTAAGACATAGACCTTCCATCTCCATACTAGAGAGATTACCATCACACCTGAGGATGTTTACAGGATATTGTGCATTCCATTTCATGGTCCTCGGCCTGACTATGTCAATTCAAATAATGCTGGTCTTCTTGCTTTTTGTAGATTGTTTGGTGATGACACTTAGCTGACTCAGTCTATCTCATGGGAGTCATTAGTTCAAAGATATGGGCACACACATAGATTAGAGTGCATCATAGTATGGATGATCAAAGGGATCATCATGTCCGACCGTCAACAGAATGGTCTATTGATGGGTTGGGCCCTGATGGTAGCTCGTTTGATGGCTACTCCTTCTGAGTTGGGTTGGGGATAGTGTATGGTTTCCCACATGTTCTTTGAGATGCACGAGATAGTGTATTAGGAGAGAAAATCTTTTGCATCCGGTGCTTTAGTTTTATAGATTTGGGCATGGGAGCACATCCCGATATGCTAGCTGGTATGTCAGTCACAGAGACAGTTGTGGGAGCTAATGATATATGTTTATTTTGGATATGTCACACAAGTTTGCATGGGTATTATTGAGTATTGGAGGTGTTTCCTAGATGACATAAAATTTTGCATTTGGAGACCCTACTTACAGGTTGAGGCATGGCCTGCTGCTTGTGCTCAGTTCAAGTATTTCTGCCAGAGTCAGGTACTGATAGGTAGATCCACCATTGTTCTTGAGTGTTTCCTTATTTTACAGGTGTGGAGACAGTATGACATTATCCAGGATGCACCACAGGAGCATGCTACTTATGCACATTTATTTTGAGAGCTTGGATTGGGATGGACAACTCATCTGTCTTATGCTCTTTGCATTCAAGAGAATACAGGTATTGTTCTGAGAGATTAGGACTATAGACCACATGTAGTTGATGCTGGGGTTATAGATGCATTCATTGCTTGGCTAGCATAGAATGTGATATGCAAGTTCTCAGATCCTACTAAGTTGATACCTTCTATGGAGGAGGTAGTAGATGTCATAGGGGCTCCCATGGGTAGAGGCCAGAGATGACAGGATACATAGATACCAGTGGTGTAGTCTACACCACCGAGACCTAGGGAAATTGTCACTGCACATAGGCCAACTAGACACATGAGACCACCTCGTCCTTCTAGTTCTACAATAGAGAGACCTGTAGTGTTATAGAGGAGATCCACTAGAGGAGAGGGTGGGACACTGGGTAATATTGGGAGTGCTGATGAGGTACTTGGAGCACAACAAGATCTAGGAGCTGATACTTGGAGATTAGAAGCCATAAGGTGCACAGAGCAGAGGCTATTGATTAGCCATGTGAGGATACTGATATGCCCACCGTAGATGTAGATCTTGGATTGGCTCAGACTCCATAGGATATTATTAGACAACTCAGATTATAGGTTAGAGATTTGAGAGTGTAGAGTGCGAGACTTGAGGTACACCTCAAGGAATCTAAGAGGCAATGTTTAGAGCAGCAGGAAGAGAACAGATGGTTACAGGAAGAGATTACTCATCAGACTGCATAGAGTGCCTACTATGTCTCTTCATATTATGTCATTGTTCCTGCTAGATAGAGAGTACCTTCATATTTTGAGTACATGATTGCCTTAGAGGGAGCTTGAGCACCATGGGGTGACCCTATTCCAGATGCACCAGCACCACATCCACCTAATGCAGAGGATCATGCAGACAACTGATCTATCTTATGTTGTTTTGATTTTGACATTTGTCCATATATACTGATCTGACTCTTGATAGCTCACATGAGCTCATTCTTTTTGTATCTTGTGCCAGTAGTGCACCCTTGACTATTTCAGTTATATGATATATATGAGATTTAGTTTTTTTTGGTTATGACTTCATGTGTACTTGTCATTTCAATTTATGATGATATCATGTGATGAAAATGCTATGAGTAGTGTAGAATGTATGGATTTATGCAATGCAATGATTTCTTTCAAATGTATGGATTTATGCAAATGTGATTGATTTCTTTCAAATGTATGGATTATGCAATGCATGTGATTATGGAAAATGTATGAATTTCTTATGCTTTATGAATGCACATGTATGTAATGAAAATGAATGTGATGTAATTATTATACAATGTAAATGCAACGATACACATGATATGTTTTGTAGGTATTGATTGAGACTAGTACTCAGTCGTTTGTCAAAAAGGATGATTAACCCGGGATGGTGACTGCTTGTGGATATGTGAAGAGACCTTCGTATGAGACTCAACTCTTTTGAGATGTATAGCATTGTTTGAAGAATCATTTAGGTGTTCAAGTTTATTCAGTAATTGTGAGATCATGCAATCATGCAAAGTGCAAAAATGACATGAAAACCTAAGACTTAGGACCTAGTCACTGATCATGTGTCGGTCATTTTCATCATTAAATTTTTAGGTAACTAGATAAATCAATATAATGCCCACTAGTTATGAAACCATAGACATATGAATATCAATTTGTATGCTCAAAAGTCAATACAACGCCCACTGGCTAGACAACCATGAACATATGAACATTAATTTTGTTTCAGAATGTCAGATTAGATATAAGCACCAAGGCATAAATGCCAGGATGACTTGAATATCATGTCCATTTTGATATTGCAATGTGTATAAGAATAAAAAAATTAACACAGTGATGACCTGAATATGCCTTGCATACAAACACACCAAGCAGTCAAGAGATCATTCTAAATCCAATGTGAATTACCCGTAGTGACCCTTTATCATTGACAGCCTTAGGTAAGATTGTGTTTCACAGTAGGAGTAAGAAATCACTCAAAAAGACAATAGTTAGATCAAAATTCCTTGAAGCATCTAGGTATCAATGGTTGAGGTACACATGGCCATCCAATTCGAGATGGAGGGTCTTACAGATGGACACCATTTCAATACAGAATTTCCAAAGTTGTTAGATTTTCACATATAAGCAGAAAACAAGGAAAAGATTTTGCCCCTAGTCATCACTCTCTAAATCTGATAAAGGACATCATCGAAGAGCTCGAGGGAACAAAATATGAAAAAATCTCAATGCGAATCAGTAAGCATACAAGGAGATAAAAGCATGTGAAGCACAGATTGTTTTCATTTTGCTATTGTAGTTGTTTGTGTTTGATTGTAAAATCCTTTCTGGTAGGAGACAGACAGACTAACTCATTTTGAGCTTTGAAGGACCTTGACTAGATATGACTCGTCTGAGGTATACTGGAGACCATAAGATATGACATTAATTTCCCCCAAATTTGAAACATTGATAGGATACATACACTTTTGTTGATTGGTGTGCAAATTGACTTTATTGAAAATAGGAATGCATAAACAAACCAAGAGATATGTACAAACTAAAGCAGGACTGAAAGCTGGGAAAGACCATGATTGCATTGATAGATGGAGCATTTTGAACAAGTGATGCTTGTTTGCTGGGTTTTCACCATCTTGGTAGAGATTCTATTTTTTCTACCAAGGTGCTTGTTTCCATGTTTTCACCAAGGCGCCTTTTTTTTTCTTCTTTTTTTGTATTTTTATCTTTTCAATTTTTTTTTGTATTTTTGTATTTTTTTTGTTAATCAACAAAGTGCCTATTGCTAGGTTTTCACCAAGATGTTCATTTTTTAGGACTTTTTTGAGTTTTCAGGACATTTTACCATAGACTGAATACCTTAGGCATAAAATTTCTTTAGATGGAGAATGTTGATTGATTCTTGGAGCTATTCTCCTTCAGTCATTGAGAGTTGATAGGCTCTAGAGTGAAAAGTAGTAGTGATAACAAAGGGACCCATCCAGTTGGGTTCAAACTTCCCCTTGCACTCTTGATGTGATTGATTTTTAGGATTCTCTCTCAAGACTAGATCGCCAACCTGAAATTCTCTGTGTCTAAATTTCTTGTTGTAGCCTCTAGACTTTCTTTTCTAATATACTCTGAGATGATCATATGCTACTTTTTTGTGCTCATCTAGTAGTTCAAGTTCTTGCAACCTAGACACTCTATAGTCATCATCAGTCACTAGACCATGCATTCTGATTCTTAGTGATGGGATTTCAACCTTAATAGGCAGTACTGCTTCAGGCCTGTAAAATAAAGAAAAAGGAGTAGCCCCAGTGGGCATTCTGATACTTGTTTTGTAGGTCCAGAGCATTGGATTGATCATGCAATGCCAGTCTCTTCCTATTTTATTAACTGTACGATGCAATATTTTCAATAGATTCTTGCTGGATGCCTCTTCTTGTCCATTCCCTTAAGGATAGTTTATGGATGACCAATGTTGTGTAATTTTGAATTTTGAGCATAAGGAATCTAGGTCCTTGTTCTTGAATTGGCCTCCATTATTTGTGACTATTGAATGTGGAATTCCATACTGACATATGATGTAGTTCAGGATGAACATTGAAATTTTCTTTTCAGTTGCTTGAGTTAAAGGAACTGCTTCTACCCATTTTGTGAAGTAATCTGTAGCTATAATGATATGGGTATGTCCATTAGAATAATGTGGATATATAACACCTATCAAATCAAATGCCCATTATTAAAAAGGCCATCGTGTAGTAAAGGGAATCAAATCTCTCCTTGGTGCATGAATCAAGTTACCATGTACTTGGCACTTTTGGCAATTCTTAGCATACTTGATTACATCTTTTTCCATTTCAGGCCAATAGTACCCATCCCTAATAAATTTTTGAGCTAGTGTTAAACTGTTGGAATGTGATCCACATATACCATCATGGACTTCCTCTAATGCACATTGAGAATCTTCATGTGCTAAACACCTAAGAAGTGTACCATCTAGACCTTATTTGTACAGATCATTAACAATGATGACATACCATGATGCATTTCAGATAAGGTATCATTTCTCATGGTGGTTGAAGGTATCAGGGATGATTTGATCTTTAAGGTAGGAGTATAGGTTTTTATATCTAGAAGAATCATGACCAACAACAATACAGATCATGCGGGTTTTAGGGGAATCATATGCAGGGAATGACAATGCTTCCACTAGGAACTCGTAACGTAGCTCATGTTCAAGCTGCTGTAGTAGAGATGATAGTGTCATCATAGCATCGGTGACCTTATTCTCCATTCTAGGAATCTGTTCAAACATGATAGATATGAAATATTTCTTTAGGTCATCTACCATGCATTTGTATGGAACAAGTTTCTCATCTTTTGTCTGGTACACATCATTGACTTGGTGTACTATAAGCTATGAGTCTCCATGAATGTGAAATTTTGTTACTCACCACTCAATTTCTACCTTCATGCCATTAAGTAGAGCTTCATATTCAGCAATTTTGTTTGTGCAATGAAACTTGATTCTAAATGCTTTTGGGATTGAGTAACCTTGTGGTGTTATGAATAAGATACCTGCTCAAGATCCATTCTGTGTGTATGATCCATCAAAGAAAAATGCCAAGTCCTAGAAGATATGTGCATAATGGATGAATCAAGAAATTCTATCTGTAATCGTGCATCATCAAACAATGGTGCTTCAGCTAGTTGATCTGTAATTACTTGGCCCTTGATAGATTTTCTCTCAACATATTCTATGTCAACTTCACTTAATAGCATCACCCATTTAGCTAGTCTACTTATGAGGGAAGCTTTGCTCAATAAGTATTTCAATGGATCTATCTTAGCTATCAAATGTGTGGTATGAGCTAACATGTAATGTCTCAGTTTCTATGATCCAAAGATCATAGCTAGACAAGCTTTCTCAATCATTGAATAGTTCTTCTTATAGGCTACCAATATTTTGCTGATATAATATATAGCTCTTTCCTTCTTAGTTTCATCAAGTTGTGCTAGTAATGCCCCTAGCAATGTATCTGTGGTAGAGACATATAGAATCAATGGCTTCCTTGGAATAGGAGGCATCAAAATAGGAGGATTTGATAGATATTGCTTGATATGATTGAAATTGTTTTCACACTCCTCATTCCATGCAAAAGCCACACCTTTATGTAATATCTTTGTGAAAGGTTGTGATATGTCTACTAATTGAGATATAAAATGTCTAATTGATTGCACCCTTCCTTGTAAAGTTCTCATTTAACTGATATTCTTGGGAGGTTGCATCTCCATGATAGCTTTTGTTAGAAATTGCAATTGAAACAATTGTTGTAATGTCATTGATGTCAAACCTTAACTGGCAAGACTGTTGCTACTTAGGAAAGTACTATATCTATTGTGAAAAGGGAAAGAAAAGTTGGTAACAATAGCACCTAAGGAAAGGTTGAGTTATCTTGATACTACAAAGTGTACTTGATTACATTGCACAATGATGAGACAATGTATTATTTATCTTAGTAAGATTGAAGAATAAACTAGTAGGCTTAACCAAGCAAAAATGAAGAAATTATGTTTAAGCCAAGTTATGACAGAGTTGACTGAGTTAGTGGATGCTGAGAAAAAATCTAGTGTCGACCGAGTATCAGTTTATGCTAAGGAAACAATTTTAGTAGTGACCGAGCATTTTACATGGTGACTGAGTGGATGATCACAGTATTGACCGAGCATCAACAATTTTATATTTGAAGAGAATTCTTTTTGGGGATGACATTGTTTGAATTCTTGGATTATGTAAAACATGTTGACTTTATTTATTGATTGTATGGAAGCATTTAATGCTTTGTAAAATGTTTTATTATAAATCTTTATGAGATTTGAGATGATTCTAGAAGAGGAGACAAAGAACATGAAGTGGGTAGATTCAATGAATTTGACCTAACCCTAAGATCTACGAAGGAGATTAAGCGGCAAAAGATAAGTTAACCTAATAGAGGAAAGTATTAAGGGAACCGAAGCATTAGGTATGTGTATGTATTAGTGAAGGAGATGCTGGAAGAACAATAAAGTTTTATTGACTGTATAAGTGAAAAGGATGAAGGAAAAAGTGTGGTGATTGCTTGAAGGAAAGTTCCAAGTAGATCAGAAGTGGAGATGGCAAAGTTTCAAAGTCAGTAAACCAGCATTTGTGTACTGAATTGGATCTGATATTTGCAAAGTGAGTTATATGTCTTCAGATCAATACTATTGCTACTTTCTAACCATTGTAATAGTCAAAATACTTTTAACAGAGGTTGACCTAACAGTCATATGTTAAATCCTTTGAACAAGGTTGCATTCTAATGGAGTGTATGTAAGTCCTTTGACCAGGCTCACTTTTAACAGGGTGATTGAAATCCTTTAACCGGATCACACTTGACAGTGTGTATTGTAACCTTTGATAGGGTTGGCTTTTAACTGAGCTCACTTCAGAAGAGTGAAAATAATAGTAGCATGTTACAAAGTGGTTTTTCCCATATTGGGTTTCCACTATAAATCCAGGTGTCAAAACTTGTGTGAATGTTTTGGTTTGAACATTTATGTGTTTTACAAGTTAGATAGAGCTGGGTAGTGGACTGCTGAGTTATATGTTTCTATTATTGAATCAGTGATGACCGAGGTTGATTTGGTTGCTTGATCTGATTTAAAGAAAAGTTTTTGAAGTTATTTTTATACATCAGGACCTGAGAACAACTGATTCACCCCCCCCCTCCCTCTCTGTTGTTCTAAATCATATTAATAGCTTTGACTTTAGCAAGATCAACCTCAATGCCCTTCTTTGAAATAATGTAGCCTAGGAGATTTCTAGAAGTGACACCAAAAGCACACTTTTAAGGGTTCAGTCTGAGACTAAACTTCTCCATTCTATCCAAAATTTTGCTCAAGTCATTCAAATGTTCTGATATTATCATAGAATTTGCTAAGGTGTCATCAACATAGTCTTCCATGGTTTGATGCATCATGAAAGATAGATGTCATAGCTCGTTGATGTGTAGAACCAGCATTCTTAAGGCCAAATGACATGACATTCCAACAAAAGGTACCCCATGCATAGGTAAAAGTTGTTTTCTCTTGATCTTCAGGAGCAATATTTATTTGGTTGTATCCAGAAAAGCCATCCATTAAAGAATACATCTCAAAGCCGACAATAATGTCCACTATCATATTGATGTTTGGTAATGAAAAATCATCCTTAGGGAATGCTTTGTTTACATCTCTAAAATCTGTGTATACTCTTATTGATTTGTCTAGTTTTGAAACTGGAACAATGTTAGAGATTCATTCTACATAATCAATAACTTGGATAAATCCAACTTTTAGGAGCTTCTCTAATTCAACTTTGACTAAGAGTGCAACATGAGGATGCATCTTTCTCAACTTCTATTTAATAGGTTTGACTCCTAGAGCAATAGATAAATGGTGCATTATAAGATCAGGATCAAGTCTAGGCATATCTAAATATTTCCAGGCAAAGTTAACCTTCTTCTTTGTCAAGAATTTGGTGAATGCTTGTTTCCCTTCCTCTGATAAGGATTGTGCTACATGAATTTGCTATGGTTCTTCTGATGTACCCAAGTTGATAGATTTAGTGGGCTCAATTAGAACTGGAGACCTGTCCTATAAATAACTTGGAAGGACATCAAATATCTCATCCTTAGGTGCCTCAAAGAGGTTTTCACCTTCAGATATGTCTTTTTTCTTTACTATTTCAGGTTCTGAGACTGCCACAAGTGGTTTTCACCCTCAAAACTCTTTTTCTTTTTAATTTTTTTCTTTTGACTAAGATACTTGATATCTGACTTTGTCATGCTAATGCCAGGTTCATCGATGGAAGTCATCAAAGGTTCCATTGCATTGAAGTAGCAAGCAAGGGAATAGTCATTTTGAAAGGTGTGGATATCTTGGCTCAGATCGGTAGATGTTTGGTCAATTAGTTCTGGGTGTTGGATAGTCAAGGTTGGGGAAGATTGAGAAATGGTGTTCATGCATATGGTGTTGTCATCATTGGTCCTAACCTGAATCTTAATTTCAAAGGTGATATTACTACTCAGAACATTCAATTCATGAATAGGATCAATATCATTATTGGATTCCACTTTAGTTGTAGGTGGATCAGACTCGTCAAATTCATCATTTCGCTCTAGACTTACGTTGGATTTGGGTGAATATTGGTGAATGAAATCAATGTGTTTTTCAGTAATAAGCTCATCTTCTTTTGGAATAACTCCCCATTCATAATCATTGGATTCATCTTTTGTTTCTTCATCTATACCCCTGGGAAATCTAAGAACATGTGTAAAGTTAGGGTGAGTACCCCAAGAAGGATTACCTTTAGATTATGATTTGAACTTGTATTCATGGGAGTCTATTTTAGAATCACTGTCATGTCCCAAATGTTTAGCTATCATGATAGGCTTACCTTCTTTTTTGTCTATTTGGTTCCCTTCAAGATTAGCTAGTTCTTGTGGTACAACTATTTTTTGTTCCATAGTAGGTTCTTGTGTGTCTACTACATTGATATTTTCCTTAGGTTTCTCTTCATCTTTAAGGAGGTCTAGTATTTCTTTAG
This sequence comes from Chamaecyparis obtusa, assembly GCA_027943335.1. Lineage (NCBI taxonomy): Eukaryota > Viridiplantae > Streptophyta > Pinopsida > Cupressales > Cupressaceae > Chamaecyparis > Chamaecyparis obtusa. The sequence goes on from BSBK01000882.1 coordinate 1,680,852, forward strand.
GCAAGCGCTCATAAGGAATACACTCATTAGTGGTGTCTATGTCATCACTATTAGATTGTTGTGCTCCTTCATTTAGCTGAATTTATTTTGGGGTTCAATCTATTCTAAGACACGTGGAGAGTTCTTGCTAAGATGAAAAGGCTTCTTCTGATATCCTAGACCCATAGTATCTTTGGTCATCCTTCCATAGTGTTCAACTGGTTTGATAATGCCTTTGGCTCTTGTTCCTAGAGGTCCATTTCCAGTGTATCCCATTTTAGACATGAGTTTGTGACCTGGTCCATAAGATTTGACAGGGATTTTAGGTGTTTTAGAGTCACATTTCTGAACTGTCTAGGATTGAGATTCATCCTTGTACAACCATGCCAATATAGCTTCATCTTCTTCAAACTCTTGTTTGGATACTTTCTTTGTGACAAAACTTCCATTGTAGATAGCTTGAGGTTCTATAGATGCTTGTTTTGTCTGTTTCAAAGACTGCCCATATGATTTTGGCGAGATGGGAAGAGATGTGAGAGATAGAACTGGTTCCATAGTATATTCTCCCATACCTGTGCCTTTGATTTTGATCTCTTTAGCAATATCTTCCATCTTGGATGTAGATGCTACGTTTGTTTGCTTAGTGGAAGATTCTCTATTATGTGGCACAAGTTTTTCAACACTTTCTTTCAAGGCATTGCAAGATGTAGATATATCAGCTGGGATTGTTATCTCTACTCCATCATTAGGAATCTTCATGCATTGATGTTACATGGATGGAATATATTGCATCTCATGTATCCAAGGCCTTTCTAGAAGAATGTTGTAAGACAATGGAAGATCTAGAATTTGACATGTGATATATCTGATGACTGGTCTTGTTCTGATAGGTAAGACAATTGTTCCTTTGGAAGCTCTTTCTTATTCATCATAAGCCTTGATAGTTATATTATTTTTAGGATCAATAACATCTTCAGATAATCCAAGTTGTGTGATTAGTTTGTAAGAATAGATGTTTAAACCAGTGTCTCCATCTATCAACACATGTTTGACACGACAGTTTTGGATCAAGACTTCAATGTGCAAAGGCTAGTTATGTAGATGACTCATTGAGTTATCATCTTCCTCTGAAAAGGAGATATACTAAGGTGATGTCAGATGACCAACCATAGTCTAGAATCTATCTAGATCAAGATTATCAAGAACATTGGAACTAAGTAGAGCTTTGTCTAGAATAGCCCAATGAGCAGGAGATATCCGAGGCAACTCAAACATTGATATTTTGGCATTGGTATGTTGGAGTTGTTGGAAAACACTGTATGATGTTGGTCTCATCTCTTTAGGAGTTGATGATTTTGAGGTAGCCCTCTATTTAGAAGTAAATGAAAGATTAAAAGGCACCTTAGGAGTGTTAGATGAACTCGAGTTGTGTCCTTGAAGATGTACCTGATCTTGTGATCGAGTTACTGCATTTGCTGATTGATTATCCCTATCTCTTTTCACAATTGTGATGACATTGCAATGTTCAAAGAGGTATGGTTCAACCATGTTAATGACATCATTGTTTCCAAAGTATGCGTAATTGACTTTAGCACCCATATTAGGTTGAGAAGTTGAAACTCCTTGATTGTGTTTCAGAAATGGTTCCGTGAATGCTGTATGATCATTGTTGGTCTTGTGATTGTTAATTAAAATTTCCCCTTCATCAATTTTGTCTTGAATGAGATGATTCAAGCATATGTAGTTATTAGTTTTATGACCCTTATTATGATGGAAATCACAAAAATTGGTCTCCTTCCACCATTTTGGTTTAGGTTCAGGATCAAATGGTTTAATCTCAGGCAACATGATGATTTTGTTTTCCAATAGAGTTTTCATGGAAGATTCTAAGGACTCACCCAAAGGAGTGAACTCACATTTTGGTCTTGAAGCCCATGGTTTATAGTCATTTAACTTTTTAGATGATTTAGATGCCTTTTGTTTAGAAGCTTTGATGGCTTGGGTTCCCATAGTGAGATTGAAGGCGGGTGCTTTTGATGGAGCACTGATGAGGTCAACAACACCATCTATCACAACATTCTTGTTCTTGTTCCAGAATTTAACTTTGTCTTTGTTGTTGGAACTAGAACTAGATTCATACTTTCTATCGTTGTTAATTGATATGTCTCCCTTACAAGAAAGAAAATTTTCAATCTTTATAGCATTTTCCACCATGTTATCAAAAGAAGTATGATTTTGCATTTGTAGATGGTAATTGAGTTTTGGAATTAAATTATTGATGAAGATTTCCAGTTTTTCAATTTTTGGAATAGATCTAGCATAGAGTGAAAACTTCTTTCTCCATTGTTTGAGAAAAGTCAGGAAGGGTTCTCCTGTCTTTTGTTTCAGATTGCAGATATCGATCATGGTGATCAGATGTTGAATGTTGTACGAGTATTGTTGTTAAAATAGTTTGATTAAATCCTCAAAGGTTTTGATGGTTGGAGGAAGTTTTGAGAGCCAATGAATGGTTGATCTGTTAGAGTAGTCATATTATAGCTAATAATTAATTTATTTAATTATTAGTCTATTATTCTCTACACTTAAGTTAGACTTAGGCATCTCATTATTCTTTAGGGTTTTCACCTTTAGGGTTTTGGTATCCTTTTATAAGGATTCCTTCTTTGTAATAGAAGGAGATTGTATTATTTTCATCATTGTTAATAGAAGATTATTTTCTTGCAACATGGTTTTGCAGTCTCTGGCCTATTGGCCGCCATAGCTTTTTGTCTCTCTTCTATCTTCATTCTTGTAGCAGTCTTTGCATGCAGGTGTTCTTGGGAAGATTTGATGGTTATCAAATCCAACATGGTATCAGAGCTGATCTGCGGTTCACTGTTCCTGTTTTATTGAAGCACAGAGGGTTTCAGAAGCTTTCTTGGCTTTTTTTAGTGGTTCTGGGGGGTCTCTATTTTTGGAGGCATTTTGGGCCCAAACGGACACTTCCATTGCGTCCAGAAGGCCCAAAAACCTCAGAATCCATATAAAGCTCATCCGATTTGGACACCAGAGCCTCTGGGGAATTTTTTCGGCCTCCTATGGGCCGTACGGGCTCGAAAATCGAGAAAAATTCTCGAACAACGCAAAAAAAAGTGGTTTTTCTTTTAAAAAATGGCGCGCCACCAGCGCGCCGCCAGCGCACCGCCAACGCGCCACCCGCAGCGGCTGCCGGCTAGCGCGCCCCCGCCGCGCCGCCGCGGCCAGCCACCGCCCGCGCTCAGCCCTGCGTCCTCCGCGCCGCTCGAGCTCCTCTCGGCCCCCACCGGCCCCCGCCACCATTCCGCGGCCACCGCCGCCCACCGGCCCGCGCCCCCGCTCCGCTCTGCAGGCTTCGTCCGGCCCACCGCCGCTCCGCTGGCCCCCGCCGCTGGTGGCGGGCCGTTTCAGCCCCCGCGGGCTCATTTCACAGCAGCGCGGTCATATGACCGACCAGGGGCTGCGGCCCAGCCCCCGGAGCGTGCCATGTGCCCGGGGGCCTATTTTTTTTAGCCCCTGGGGCTTTTTTTTTGCCTTTTTGGGGGTACCTGGGCCTTTTTCGCTCTACAGGGAGCATCCGGGGGTCTTTTTCTGACTTCCATATACCGTCGGAAAGCTCTTTCCGAGCTCTTTTTGATGGTGGAGGCTAGGGGTTTTGGTTCCACCGTTTCAACTGTGTTTTTTGCTGTTGAAGTCTGATATCTCTTTTTGCCTTCCGGGAGTCATATCTGGCTCTTCCGGACTCCTTTTTTGGCAAACGAGATATCATCGGAAAGCTGATTCTGTGTACTATTTAGTGGCAGAGGTATTTCTTCTAGATTCTACTCCAAGTTTTCACTCCTCCGAGTTATGCAGTTTATGCCCTCTGGTGGTGTGCTTGGTTCTACAGGTCCGGGGATCTCTTCTTCTGGTTTCTTAGTGCACTCTTCTTTCTGACTTCTGAGCTTGCATGCTCTTTCTGATGTATCTTTGTTCTGTAAACACACTAAGATAAAGTGCCCTCTTCTACTTTTCTGGGATCTTTTTCACCTGGTTCAATTTTAGTATTCGCACTCAGTTATAAAGTGCCATGGGGGGATTCTGATGCATTTGCCACTATAGGCGCATCCACTCTTGTCAAGTGAGCGTACCTTCCACGACATTAGCCCATGTAGACTGTGTCTATGACACCTCCCTTTATCTTGTGTGTGTGCTTCTGTTGCACTATTGGTGTTCCTGGTTCTTCTTCTGCAGCTATTTTTTGGCATTGCATTTCAGTGTTCCTGTCACCTCTCCTAGTTCAGCATTATGGGGGGGTTCACCTGTTGGTTCTATTGCTTCCTGGTTCGATTGATCAGCTCTTCAGACACTTGTCTTCTCTACCTGGTCATGCACTTCAGTGGGGGTTCCAGTAGTATCTTCTGACAGAGTTTTCAGACATGCTTCGGAGGAGCTTCTTGCTCTCTTCTTGTTCCTTTCTCTGGGACATCTTTTGCTTTATGTTTTGGGTACCTGATCAGGCCTTGTTGCCGGGACCCATAGCTCTTTCATGCATTTTTGTTTTCATGCATCTTGTAGTCCTTAGTTGTTTAGATTCTCCCTAAGTTACACTTAAGGGGGGGTGTTAGAGTAGTCATATTATAGCTAATAATTAATTTATTTAATTATTAGTCTATTATTCTCTACACTTAAGTTAGACTTAGGCATCTCATTATTCTTTAGGGTTTTCACCTTTAGGGTTTTGGTATCCTTTTATAAGGATTCCCTCTTTGTAATAGAAGGAGATTGTATTATTTTCATCATTGTTAATAGAAGATTATTTTCTTGCAACATGGTTTTGCAGTCTCTGGCCTATTGGCCGCCATAGCTTTCTGTCTCTCTTCTGTCTTCATTCTTGTAGCAGTCTTTGCATGCAGGTGTTCTTGGGAAGATTTGATGGTTATCAAATCCAACATGATCATCCTAGAGATCATGGGAACATACGCATTAAGTAAGTTGGCTCATGCATAAAATCCATAGATTGAGTACAAAATTCTCTGACATGATCTTGGAAGTCAGAGTTGCGATCGTATTTGTCATATTTGGGCATCTCCAACTATTTTGGAAATGGCAGCATGAACAAGTTTTTGTCAAATGGGAAAGGACATAGGGCCTCCATGAAGAACTCCTTAGGTTCCTTCTCTTTTTCCAATTGGTTGAGCTTAACTTACATGACATGCATCTATTTCATCATGGCAGTAAGAGGAGTTTCTTCCTTCTGAGTGGTGATATTTTCAACATTGAAGTTGGGAGGACGCTTGGCTCCTTGTCTTGCTAGCTCAAGGAAATATATCTCTCTATCCTCTTTCCATAAATGTTGCATGAATTTTCAAAAGTATTCATCAGTTTTGTATCGGTTAATCTCAGATGGAGTAGGTTCAAGATCCTCATGTTGAGACTGATGGCCTTGGGATCCTTGGTTTCCTCCTGCTTGAGACATAGTGTTGTTTTGAGAACTTCCATAAATTGGTTGATGCGAAGTAGTTTGGTTACCTCCATGAATAGATATAGGTGGGGTGACGTAACCACCTTTCAAGAAAAGATTGCCAAGAGCATCTTCTCCAAATTTATTTGTGTCGTAAGACTGATGAAAGTTCTGAGCAATCACATAAGATGCCACTGAAGAGAGTTTGGGTTGTTATCTTTGTTTTCATTGTGAGGAAGCTCTAGTTTCCACCATTAACCTTGGGTGAAGAAAAAGAGAAAGATGAAGACAACTGAATAATGATTTGATTCAAGAAGACCAAATGATGCAACCTTGTCAAGATTGGATTGATTGAAGATATATTTGGACGTAAATGAAGGATACTATGCCCTAGTTATATGGGTAGATGCCCAAAAAGTGGCAGACATGAGCTCACAACACTTAGCCATTTTGATGAAGACTAGATTGAAGATGATGATTGACAAGGTTGTTACAAGTAGTGGTTGCCATTGCACCAAAAGATCAACCTATTAATGCCTGATACAACCACTAGACTTATAGAAGACACAAGAGGTGGTTAAACCATGTCATGAATCCTGAGGGGCGCGCTGACCATTTTTGCAACAATCTCCCCCTCAGCATTACTCGAGGGGATTTGAACCTATGACCAAGCTATGATACCACTTGTTACAAGTAGTGGTTGCCGTTGCACCAAAAGATCGACCTGTTAATGCTTGATACAACCAGTAGACTTATAGAAGACACAAGAGGTAGTTAAACCATGTCATGAATCCTGAGGGGAGTGCTAAACATTTTGCCAACAAAGGTTTTTCCACAAGATGAAAAATATTTAAATTGATAGATCAGAAGGTTGGATCAAACTCAAGAGACTACTTTTGGAAAATAGATTGGATTTTTTTGGTTTTTGCTCTGTTCTTGACACAGTGAATTTTTTGACAGAATCTAGAAGTAGGATGTAAAAATTGGATTTTTGACAAATTCTGGGGTTTTCTGACAACTTTGCAAAATTTTGATACAAGTTTCTGCAGGCTCGTACGACAGCGGGTTAGCTCTAGCATGATAGTTGGCAAGGCTCATATGACAATTGACACCAGTATTTATTTTTGCTTGACTTTTGATACAAAACTTGTACGATAATGTATAGGCTCCTGTATGATAATATAGGGGTTCTGGCATGACACTTGGGCAAAAATCGTATGACTTTTTGAGACCGTGGGATGAATTTTGACTCCAGAAAGGAATTTTACTTCAGATTTGCAAGTTTTCAATTTTTTCAGTATCAATTTGTTTGAAAATTGCTTTGTCTAGGTTTGAAAATTTGTGTAATAGTTCATCTTGGGTTCGTTCATTTCCAATAACCAAATAGATAACAAGCACACAGAACAAAAAGAAAGTGAATTCAAGCAGGTCTGAAAACAATGAGCAAGGGACAAAGCAAACTTGCACATGAACAATCAAGTGACTTATTGTTCTAACCCTAGGAATGCTACTTGTGTATGTTCTCAAAATTTTTTTCCAATCATGCATAGAGACCTAGAAAATAAAAATTTAGCAGCACTAGGGTTTTTAGTAATGGTCTAACTTTGCAACTTTTGTAATCTCAAGAGGGTGAAATCCAATCTAGGCACACTGGGGTTTTGACACAGTCTGAGAATTTAATCAATCAGGAGCTGCTGAGGAGATCTGACAGCCCAACAAGAAACTACACCTGTGGAGATTTCTTCCACAAAGACATTTATATAGCGACTATTGCTACCATGATGACAATGGCTATTATCGCTTGAGGTTCCATCCACATGGTTGACCCAATAAAGGGAATGTCCACTATGGTTAACCCTCTCTAAAGGTGACTCACAAAAAGGACCATAGGGGGACTAGATTAGATTCAAGGATCTGGGTTTCTGATACTACCCAAAAAGGGAGTAAAGCATAATCCCCTAGCCTCTTCACTTCACGAAAACAAAGTAAATAGATTCTTTGACATGCTAAGATTGAAACTACCTCACCAAGATTTGTGATTTCAACAACTATGTCTATCGAGCTCTCTAAGTGGGACCAAGAGAGAACGTACCGATCAATGTCGAGGACCAAACCTAGTAAAACCGTGAGATAATCTCATTAACCTCCCTACCTACAAGGGGATCTATCATCAAGAAGAGCTTCACATGCAAAACAAGTGAATGAAGCCCACTTTTTGAAGATCATACGCAAATAGTGTTCATAGGGCCTAATTACTATGTGTAACAGATATGCAGAAAGCAAATCTATGTTCATTTTAGAGCCCAAAACTGAAGTCTATTTTATGAAAGAAGGAAAGGAACATGAGCTTGACATGTGAGAGGTTTTTTTATATCCCAAATTAAAGTGTTATCAGATGAAATGGGATACCTAAGTTCCTTTGCAACACGCTTAGTAGATTTTACCTGTTTTGCAATTTTTGTTGCGCTTTTCCAATTAGAATCAACAAATACCAAATAGAAATAGAAGATCTCAATTGTTAGGGTTAGCTGTCAGGACAAATCCAAAAATCAAATCTGAAAACTTCCTAAAAATTTGAAATGACAATTGAAATTCTGGCACCAAAACTCATACGACAATGGGTTACTTCCTGTACGACAATCCAATCCTGATATGAAAGTGGGTTTGTTCCCAGATGACAAAGTAAGCTCCAAACAATAATGTGTAAGAACCGGTATGAGTCTCAAAAACATTGACTATCGTATGACAGTCAAGGGGTCTTGGCATGACACACTATCAAAACTCGTATGAAAAATATACAGAAAAAAAGTAAAAATCTTAGTTTTGATAGAAAATGATAGAAAATTGATAGAAATTGTTAGAAATGAAATGGAAACCCATTTCAGGGCCCCACGGTGGGTGCCATAAATGTGTGTGTGAAAATTGTACCTAGCTGTAAACACAACACTTTAGTAAAACATTAGAGGTTAGCAAAATTGAAATCTGCAATGTAAATGAAACTAGCTAACCAGGTGATTTATTGCCTTCTAGTAGGTGCGAGTATGGTATTCTTAGATTTAGACTGAGATCAATGACAATGCAACACCTAAACAAAGGATTTAAATGATTGAAAATAATGGAGATGAATATAAATTAATCTATCTTTTTAGATTTTCAATGCAATAGGATGAAAACTGATATGAATTTAGTCTAGAATGTATGAAACTGATATGCAGATTATGTTAATGTGATTTAGAACAATAGAGAGGGGGGTGAATCAGTTGTTCTCAGGTCTAGATGTATAAATAAACTTTCAAAACTCTTCAACAAATTAGATCTAATAACCAATAGCTACTCGGTCATTATTGAATACATAACAAAAACATATAACATTGCAATCCACTATCCAATAGTATTTAACTTGCAAAACATAGAAATGTTCAAACCAAAACATTCACACAAGCATTAACACCAAGATTTATAGTGGAAACCCAATGAGGGAAAAACCACTTTGTAACATGTTACTGATATTTTCACTCTTTTGAAGTGAGCTCTGTGAAAATCCAACCCTGTCAAAGGTTACAAACACACTGTCAGGTGTGACCTGGTTAAAGGATTTCAACCACTCTATTAAAAGCGCACCTTGTTATGGGACTTATATACACTCCATTAGAATGCAACCTTGTTCAAAGGATTTATACAAATGACTATTAGGTCAACCTTGGTTAAAAGGATTTTGACTGATACAATGGTTAGAAAGTAACAATAATGTTGATCTGTAAACATACAACTCACTTTGCAAATATCAAATCCAATTTTGTACACATATGCTGGCTTACTAACTGTGATTCATTTCCATCTCCATCACTGATATGCTCAGAAATCCCTTCAAGCAATCACAACACTTCTCCTTCAGCCTTTTCTGCTTAGACAGTCAATAACATCAACAACTCCAGCATCCTCTGCATCATCTGCTTCTCTCAACCTCTCTCTCAGGTTTCCTTAATACTTCCTCAATTAGGTCAATCCAACTTTTGCCGCTTAATCTCCTCCGTAGATCTTAGGGTTAGGTTAAATTCATCAAATCCTTCCAAATTTATGTTCTTCATCTCTCCTTCTAGAAACATCCCAAATATCTTTATGATTTACAATAAAACATTTTTTAGTGCATTAAATACTTCCATACAATTAATAAATAAAGTCAACATGATTTACATAATCCAAAAATTCAACTATGTCGCCTAGGAATCTAAATTCTTCCTCAAATGTAAATTGATGACGCTCGGTCAATACAGTGTTCATCTCCTCAGTCTTCACTAGATAGCCCGATCATCACTAAACTATTTCCTTGGCTAATACTATCTTCCTCAGCATTTAAATGACGTTTGGTCAACACTAACATCACTAGGCTTAAACTAGATTTCTTCACTTTTGCTTGGTTAAGCCTACTTGTTTGTTCTTCCTTCTTACTTAGATAAGAAATACATTATCTCATCATTGTGCCACATAATCAAGTACTCATTGAAGTATCAAGATAACTCAACCTTTCCCCTAGGTGCTATTGTTATCAACCTTGCCCACACTCTTCTCAACATTCAAATAGATATAGTACTTTCTTAAATAGCAATAGTCTTACCAGTTAAGGTTTGACATCAATGAAAATATAAAAATTGCTTCAATTGCAGTTTATAATAGATTATTCTAACAATGATATGAAAATGATATGAAAATGGATGCAAAACTATGAAAAACAATTAATTATCTCACAAATCGCTTGTCGCAAGTGCTTGATTCTTCAGATGCAATTTCACCAGAGCAATTGTGCAAATTTGAGAGATGAATTGTGAAGAGACGAGCCTTGATTTTATAGAAATCTAGGGCTTGAGGATGCATTGAGAAAAGCCATAAATCACTCTTGATAAACTCAGATTGATTTTTGAGTTAAGAAGAAATTAGGAATATTTAACTCATAAAATCATGCAAAAACACTTTTTAACTCAAAATAGAGTTTAGATCAATTTCCAACTCACAATCACATGTTGAGTTTAAATTTAAAATTGGCAGTTAATTTCTAGTTGCCTGCTTTTCTAATTGTGCACGATTTAATTTGAATTAATTTAAAAATAAAGTGATTTATTCTCAACTTAATTAATTTTAAATTTAAAAATAACTAATGCATGGGTTAATCAGTTATTAAATCAAACTTTTATTCGAAACTATATTATTAAATATTGACAACTTGGATTTAATTAATTAAATAAGAATTTAATCAATTATTCGTAGGAGATTTGATTTATTGTCAAAATTAAATAATATAATTAGGAATAAATAGAATTAAACCTAATTAAATAATTAAGTGGCAAAATTAATCTAATTAATTAAATATTCATCATATTCAATTAATCAAATTTTAGGATAAATAAGATTTATTGCCAAATAATCATTAAATTAAAGCTAATTAGGATAATTAGGAATATTCAAGGGATATTCTCCGATGCAGAACTAGAATGAAATCAATTAGGGTTTCGATGTTTAGATGTGCATATGTGCCTTAGGTTAGGACTGTTGTATCGATTTTGTTCGATGTGTTGATATAGGAGGTTAATGAACCTATAGCTAATTTTTGGGGTATTACAGTTCCCTAATTGATTTTAAATTATCAAAATTGGTTCAAACACATCAAATCTTTCAAAACCAATCCCTTTTCGATCCTATGCCATCATTCAGTTAATAATTTTTCTACTAATTTTGGCATAGATAACCCATAGTTTACCCCTTTTGTATTAATCTATTTATTAGATTAATTCCCCCTATCCTATGTCTCCCACAATTAATAATTTCATATTAATGAATTGTTCCCTTTTCCATGAATTTTGGAGTTTTCATTAATTCCTAATTATCCTTTTTGAGGGAATATTTTTTTTTCAAAATTTGAAAATATGAGTCTTAAACAATCCCTTAATTTGTGCTTCATTTCCTACTAATTAGCTTCCACTTTCTTCCACCTTTCCTTTAATACAATTTCCCCATAATTGTGCTTCACTTCTTACACTTTCCCTATTAATTTTCCTCCATCTTTCTATGCCATTTTTCTCCTTAATTTGTGCATTCTAAAATGCATCTCTTCCCCTTGTCATAATGTGTCATAATATGACAATTTTCTAATTTGGCCCCTTATTTTACTAATTTGTGCATAAATTTATCCTAATTATGAAATATTTCCAAGTTCCACACTAACTTACATTTTTTGCGTTTTGGATCTCAACCCTATAAATTGAGCCTCATTTGCCCTAATTTGGATAACCACATTCCTAGTATTCCAAGTTGCACACTAACTTACATTTTTTTGCATTTTGGATCTCAACCCTATAAATTGAGCCTCATTTGCCCTAATTTGGATAACCACATTCCTAGTATTCTCTTGTCATCATTTTTATTTCAATTATTTTGTGCATCTTTTTTCAAGGTCATAGAGCTACATCAATCAACTTCAATGGAGAAGAAAGGAGAACATAGGAGCTACACTTGAAAGGGGGTTTTGTTGTTTGAATTCTTTTATATTTCAAGTGGCTTTTATGGTAGATTAGATTGGTTTTCATATATCTTTGATGAGATTTCTGGTTCTCTCATTTATGCTAATCACACCTTTTTCTAGTGCTATAGACATACATCTTCTCTTTGAGGAGGAAGATCTTTCTTCAATTGTTGTGAGGGAGCACTCTGACCCTCTCACCCATTCTATACATGATCAATATTTTGAGGTTGATGTGATTGTGGATACTTATTTAAAATAGTTGCAGGAGGTCTCTTTATCATTAGGGGAGACACTTGGTTCTTTGGGACATGTTCTACATCCATCCTTGTTTGATCCCAGATTTTTCTTTTTTGGCACTTTTAGAAGGGTCATCCTTCAACATTGACATAGGGACAGTTGAGAAGTTTTTAGAGACACCATTCATCTTGAACTTTACTTTTATAGATTGGGGAGACATCTCATATACACCTATGAATTTATTTATTCCTAAAGGGAGGAATATTGTTTGACATTCATGGACCAATTTCTACATTCATCCTCGAGAAGCTATTATTGATTGGCATTCTACATTGAGGAGGGGATATCTTGTCTCTCTTCTTTTATTTCTTCTCTCTAATGGGGGGGACTTTTTCCTGATATGGTGTTTTGTCCTTCTCATACTTCTCTATTGTATATACATGATGTATGGTGTAATGAGGGGTATTGATTACTCTATCCATCCATTCATCTTGTTTTCATCTCTCTTTTTGGGGGATGGATTTTCCCATGAAGTTTTCCCTCTTTCTGCACTTTATGAGAGATTGCATTGCATGTGCATATTGTACATGGGTACCTGTATCATCTTAAAATGGAATCACTTCCATCTTGATAGGTTTAGCACCCTCTTTTTGTACATTTATCATGATAGACTTGCATTTAGGATGCATTTTGCACTTATCTTCTTCATTCTAGGTGAAATTAGGGTTAGGATCCTGAGGATTCTCCTTAATTTCCCTTTTCCCATGGCTTTATTTTCTAGGTAGGACTTAGAAATAGGACCTCTTGGCCTTCATCATAATCATCATAGGATTTTATGCCTATCACTGGCATTCTATCCCTTTCTGGTATCATTTCTAGGTCTCTAGGCATCCCTGGGACCTCCTGTCTTGATTCTCGCTGGATCTGGGCCCACAGGGTCAAAATTGAGTTTTTTCCTAACTAGGTTAGGATCAAGCTCGATCTTGACTAGGTCAAGGTTGAGCTAGATCCTGACTAAGTCAGAATCGAGCTCGATCCTGACTAGGTCAATTACAACCTCGATTTTGACCTCCTTCGGAATTTGTGCCCCTCTTTCAAAATTTGGTCCTGACGGGCCCCGAAATTAATGTCAGGCCCTTAGATCCAAGTGCAAAAAGGTTTTAATTTGAAATTCATTTAATTATTTTCCCTACTTAGTTGGTTATTGTGATTGGACCTTAATTCAAGGTGAAATTTGAATTATGGATCCTCACATTGCTCTAGGAGCCTCACCTTGAAACCTCTATATAAAGACTCTCATTTGCATTCATTTTCACCAAGTACAAATGAGCATTCTCATGATCAATTGCTCTCAAGGAGTCAATTTCATGAGCAAGAAGATTTCAAGCAAGAAAAGAATAGTGAAGATGCAAGATAGCAAGAGGATGATATAGAAGATCAAGCCATTGTTGACATCAAGCATCTTTGTGAACACATATTTGGAGCAAGAGAGATCCTTTCTTCCTTGATCCACCATTATCAACTTTCAAGCATTCAAAGATTCAATCATGGAGTAACAATTATAGATTGTGAGTTTGGTAGAAGTACTTTAGCCTTGGGGGCTTGGTATGCTTTTCTATCTCATTCAAATCTATGCATTGTTGTTTCATACATATTCATGCTAGGGTTTTGATCTAGAGGATTAGATCTTGGCATTACACTTTCAATACATACACACACACATTCTATTTCAATTGGCTATTCGTGGAGGTAGAGATCACCAAAATGGGGGTTTGACTAAGGCAAAACCCTATTATAGCCACCCCCAAAACCCCCTTTTTCAGATATCTACAGTCACTATTTTGGGAATCAGAGGACAAATTTGAGTACCCTTTCCGCCGAACTTTCAAGATCTGTGAAGAAAGTTAGAATCGACCTTCAGAATAAAAATGTAGCCTTTGACCTTTTATGAGAGTCAAAGACGACCTCCCTTAGAATTGAAAAATATTTCTAGGTTTTGTAGATCTCGTAGTTTTGGTTCAATATCGCGAAAATCAATAGTTTCTGAGACTGTTTGATAGGGTTTTCAACAGGTTCTTTTTTGGAGGTAAGTACCTTGATCTCTTCATTTCAAAATTAGTCATTTACATTTACTTTCCATATCAATACAGTTCAAATGTAAGTGTAAAATATTAGTTTTGGGGTCTCTTTTATGTGCAAACCATTGTTCTAGGACCCCATCCATATTTTATCCTTTACAGTACCTAACATGGCCTAGTAGTCAGGACCCACCGTGCATTGTCATCTATCCTTGTGAGCTTAAGTGAATTCCCCTAAGTTGCACTTAAGGGGGGTGTTGCTGTAATTAAATATTCCTAATTAAAATTTACTTAATTTTTCTTAGGATAATGCATTGCATAGTTGTTTGCATTGTAGACACCTAGGATTTTTCATTTCATTTTAGCAAATGGTGTAGAAGAATTTCCACTTTATGTGCGAGATCTACCTTTAGTTATCTTATCACATTATCATCCTCTCATTATTGCACATGTTGCACATACTTTGTTTTATAATAGAGGATGATCCACCTTTCATGGATATGTGATTCCACCATCTTCTTATCATGTAGTCTTATTGCATTGCTTATGTATTCAGGAACTCCTACATTGTATTTCTCTATTATTGTTTGATTATTGATCATCATTGAATCTAGTAAATTGAGGAACATATCACTTTGTCTCTCTTGTTGTGCTATCTATTGAGCTTCTAGATTTTAGCATTTCACTCTTTTCCTTAGGAAAATTCTTACACTTCTCAACAAACTAACTTGATAATCACATGGTAGTAATTTACCCTATAATTTTTTTACCATCTTATCCCATACTGTGAAATTTTCCTTACATCTTCTTTTTCGATCAAGTTGTATATGTTCTTACCATAAAGATGCATGTCCCTTTAATTTTGTACCAATAATCATCACCTTCTTATTTGCAGGTGTGCCATCATATTCAAAATATTTCTCCATTTCAGATATCAAGTCAAACGATTCATCTGAATCCAACTTTCCATTATATTCAAGAGGATTGAAATGCGGTTTAGTATTCACACTCATTAAAGATCTCAAGAATCTTTCTTCATTGTATTTAAGAAAAGGGACTTGTTCTTCCACTAGTAAATTTTACCTTAAATTTCAACAAGAATTAGTTGAATTTTCTACCACAATTGGTCGAATAGGTGACTAAAATTGTCGTCGATCTTTTTTCATCGAATTTTCTACATGGTAGATAATAGTTGAAATTTCAACCCCAAAACTAGTTGAATTATTGACTACAACAATCCCTTGGAACTGGAAGAATAACTGGTCAATCGATTGGTGCAACGGTCAAAATTGAGACCATTATGTCATCAAATTATCGATGTAAAGTCGATGAATTAAGCATCAAATGTATAGCATCTTGGTCAAATTTAGTACTATGTAAAGGATGAAATTTTGACCAATACTAACTTTTGTTTTAAAAAAAATGTGACACCATTTTCAATATATTCCTACTTTTAGTTGAATATATTGCTTGTCTATAATCAATATGCATATATGAATCTATGAAGCTTTGATTTAGCTATTTTCTTCTATTTAGCACAATTAGATTGAACAAAGCATTTTCATTGTACTGTATATTCACAATCTACAGATTTGTGTGCTTGTCTGAGTTTGATACGCAGATCTACGTATCAAACTCAGACAAGCACACAAATTTGTAAGTAAATGTTGATTAAATATTTTATTTTTAATAGCAGTTTAAAAGACTATTTAAATGTTTTGACAGATAGCAGGTGGAGTTGAAAAAACACAACACATTTACATTTTCACGATGGTCTATAACTTAAAATACACAATTAAAGACCTCTATAAAAAATGCAACCCTGTTGTGTTTTTCAACTCCACCTGATATCCTATGTATATGAATTGAGATTGTATATTGAACTAGGCTTCTCTTTCTGCATTGCCTGAAACCAAGAGACTATCATAGTCAACATCTAAATGGTGCATCTCATCATTACAACTAATCCACCTTAAACAATTGAATAAGTTTTCTTGTATTAAATATTCATTAATCAAAATTCAAATAGAAAATGTATACCTTGAGTACTAGGTCACAAGAGCATATACAAGATTCTTGATAAAATAGATCTTGATTGTGAAACATATGAATCATTCCTATTTGTGCATCCTCATTGTCTGTCGCATATTCATGTGTAGTTAATTTAAACAATAGATTCATCACTACAATGAGAAAGTTACCACCACACATCAAACATAATCCACCTTAAACAATTGAATATGTTTTCTTGTATTAAATATTCATTAATCAAAATTTGAATAGAAAATGTAGACCTTGAGTACTACAATTCACATTAGAATCGATGCCTCCATCGTGCTCGGCTGATGCAGTATCAATATCTGCAGGTTGCATTCCAATGTAAATAATAGATTTAGATGATGATATCGAAGAAACGCCTAATTCATAGTCCATCGTTTGTTCTCTAAAACACTAAATTAGGGATTTCTATGATATCCTCATCTATATCTATAGCTATTTCCTTTGTTGTTGCAAGTGCTTTTCCCTATTTGATATTTATCTTCAGGTGTCCACACTCGTTCTGTTGGTTGTTGCCAGCTTCTCTTTGAGCATCTCTTTGTTTTGAGAATAGTTTAACATTCTCTGAGAAAAATAATTATAGGCATCATGGTCACATTTTTTTGGAGACAATGTAATTGAGTGGTATACCCAGATGATGGAGAGAAACTTCTACACCTCCATATCCAAGTTGTTATCCATCCCGCAGTGTCAACTTGGAATCGAAGGTGTAGAAATTGCTCTCTGTGTAGGTATACAACTCAATTATGTTGTCTCCAAAAAAATGTGACCATGATGCCTATACACACTAAAATGGTGCACTTCTATGAACCATTACATGCAAGGTTGCTCAAGAATGAGGCCTCACAAAGTGGCTCATAGCTCTCTATGCATGGAGTTGCAAGGGACTATGATGTGTTTGCTCTCAGCTAGAGCTACAAGCTTGTGACCTTGCTAGTCAACCACACAATGAGAGATTCAAGTGAAGACAAGGGCAACAATGCCAATATCTCCAAGAATCACTATGAAAATGTAATGCAATGCAACTAAAATGAGGATGCAATCTAATGTAGGAAAGGAAAGTACAATGCAACTAATCTATGAAAGGAAATAGCAATGGATTACAATGCCTCCTATTTAGACTATGTGAGCTTATTCTATTGCATAAAAGAAAATCTATACTATGAATGCAACTAAGAAAGAAAATATGCAACTAAATGATGAAAGCAACAAGTCTTCAATATTCTCAAAAGCTCCAAATGCACCTAAAACCTGCAGCATAACATTAGTATAAAAACATGGTATATGCAAATGAAGGAGAGAGCTCTCTTTTTATAAGAAATGAGGTGGAATGGACCATGGAGATTAAGAGGCAAAAAGTCTTAATCAGTGGTGGAGCTTGAAAGAGGAGCAATCCATGTGCACAAGTATTCTCCAATAAGAAAATAGGAGTTGACTTTATGTCCATATGAGACAAAAAGTTCTTTTTTCCCTTTTTGTAAAATAGGAATAATGTTTTATTTGTGCAACTTAGGATAAGAGGGAAAGGTGGACTTTTTATTTAATCAAAAGGGGAGGAAATATTCCTTTTAATCAAATAAAGACTTAGGATAAATGGTTAGCCCATAGGATAAAAATCCAATATATGATCGAAATTAATACTTAATCAAGAAATTGATAATGTTGAGAATATTGATTATTGATCAAAATGATTCAGGATTGATAAATTGAATAAATGGGGCCCAAAGTCTAGGTGACCATTTTAGGGTGCATACATTTGCCCCTCTTTGACTAATGTGTGATCGATCTTGGAACACATGCAGTCAAAGAAGAATTGAAATGTGAGATCAATCTGGGATCACAAGACAACTCAGATGTGAGGTCGATTCGAGATCACACCCGGACAAAGCATAAACAAAGGCCTTTGAACATGAGGTCGATTCAGGATCACATTCAAAGTAAGAGATAAGAATCTCAAATTTGAGCAAAAGCTCACAAAAGATGTTTGAATCAAGAGAGTCAAGCAATT
Source organism: Chamaecyparis obtusa (assembly GCA_027943335.1). Classification (NCBI taxonomy): domain Eukaryota; kingdom Viridiplantae; phylum Streptophyta; class Pinopsida; order Cupressales; family Cupressaceae; genus Chamaecyparis; species Chamaecyparis obtusa. The sequence continues at coordinate 1,699,184 of BSBK01000882.1, forward strand.
GGGGATGAGAATCCCATAGGTACTGCCCCCTCGGAATCAAAATTGAAATCAGAAAAAGAGGAGAACAACGAATTGATAAGGATTTGATCAAATCAGAAGGAAATCACAATTGAATGCAAAGGTCAAATAGGTTAACCATTAGGCAATGAAACATGCCCCAGCCTGACTGAAAAGATGTAGTCAAACATGAGAAAGGAGGGTATGGAATGAATATGAATGAAAGACTAGAAGTTTGGAAGACATGGAAATGAAGAAATGACGATGCCCCAACAAAGATCGAAGGATTAGGCCTCAAAAGATCAGTCAACTGCGCAGAAGAAGGGAAGATTTTGAAACATGATTTTGACTATGAAGATGACCTTGGATTTCGATTTTGAGTTCGAAAATGGATCCAAGACGTCGAAATTAGCTAGGGGTGCAATTTTTGCGCAATTATGAGGTGTTTTGAAAATGAGGTAAAAAAAGTCAAAAGGCTATAAAAGGGGTCAAAATGTCATTTTCAAAAATCACGTCTTTTAGCGATTTGAGAATTTTCAGAGCTTAGAGAGAGAAAATGGCCCAGCAAGCAGGAGTTCCCATCCATAGACATCGATTCAAGCGTACCTAGTTGCACAACCGGCCACCACAGTATCTTGCCCCGATATGTTTTTGAAAAACTCAAGCTTTTTGAGTCATTTTTTGCATTTAATAGCTTTTTTTAGCACGTTTTTCAAATTTTTAAATTTCAAAAATTTTGTTTAGGCAAATTATCGCGCGATACTTTAGAAGTATCACGCCCTTTGAGGAGAAATATCATGCGATACTTCACGGGTCCCCA